>VWZF01006578.1:6264-36563 GCA_013396755.1 Sclerurus mexicanus
CATCATGACCTTCAGAAAGCCTGAGAATATGTGAGAAAACCACTTTAGTAACTTCCAACACCACTTAATATGTGAGCAAGAGAACCTATACTTCTAAAACTCTAAAATCTACAAAATACACACCAAACCTTTAGGCATCAATACAGTGCACTATACTATTTTATGCCATAATATACTCTACTAGGTTATTTTTAGCTTTTACACTGTGTAGTAAATTCTGATTAAGACCTTTCATCTGTTCACTTGTCTGTTCATTTATCTGCTCATTTGTCATAATAAATAATTCATTTTATATAAATATATCTGATATGCCATCATTAAAACCTGCAGGACAAAGTGGTTCAATCACACCTCTGTAATTCCTTAAATTTAAACCATTGGCAAAATCTGAGGCTAAGATTGAATCCAGCCACAATCAGGCTCCTCTCTGAGAAGGAGTTTAGAAAGCAAGGGGATCCTTCCTGCACCTCGTGACTCAACAGCAGGGCTTCTTTAATAAACATTGTCTAAATGCCTTCCACTCCCCCCATTACAGAGTGGAAGCAGATTATTGCATGGAGCTGTAAGAGGAACCCCTCCTTACCCTCTCATCTACCTTTACAGAATAGGAATGAGGCTCTGGGTATGGTAGAAAAAGCACATAATGAGATAGAAGAGGAGGAACTTATGCAAGCACTCTTGTCAAGGTCAGATAAACCAACTGCTCATCAAGACCTGTATTAAGACCAGTGCTGAGAAGAAAGAGCAGTGAGTTATGGTCATAGGTGATTCCCTCCTGAGAAGAATAGAGGCACCCATTTGCAGACTGGACTCTCTTTTTAGAGAAGTTTGCTGCCTCCCTGGGGCCCAAATCAGGAAAGTCACCCTCATGGAACCTGGGAGGAAAAAGAAATTGTATGATCTTTGGAATCAAAGTCAGGCTTCTCAGGAAGATCACAGAGCTGTGGTTTGTATATGCAGGAAGAAGACATGAAAGGTCAAAGCTTAACTAGAGTTGAAAATGGCCAGTGTTGTGTCAGACAATGAGAATATTTTTAAAGTATGTGCAATGGTGATGAAAGACAGTTGAGTCAACTAGGCAAACTGGTCTCCTGAGGTTGCAGGCAGCTTACAGGTGGATCCTCCGCCCCCCTGTCCCTTTCCCCAGCAAGGACACCTTCAGCCTGAAGACAGGGAATACTGCCTTTTGGACAGATGGCTAAGAGCACTAAGATCCAGTCACATATGGAGATAAAATCCTAAAGTAGCTCCATAGCTGATTTGTTGCTTTGTAATTGTGCATTCTGCAAGGCCAAAGACTGTAAACGTGTATCTTTCTATCTAAACCTGCTTATATAATTGTAATAGTTTCAATACTCATTGGAATTCCTTCCTAAAAGCTTGGAGGCAACGCCTTAGTCTGTAAAAGCTGGATAACAAAGGGCAAACTGCATATTCATATGGTGACGCTAATCACTTGGCTAGGACCTTTTGTTCTGCTCTCTCCCCAGGTTGGGGGGGGGGGGAAGTGGCCAGGGGGCTGCTCGTTCTTCCTGCACAAGTCAGCAGCTGCAGTGATCGGCGCAGGGAGCGAGGCAGAGGCACACCGGGTGTCCAGAATTNCCCTTGAACTAAGACAGTAATATACTGCATTGGCAATATTTAGATACTGTATTAGCAATAAATCTAATCATAATCATCCACATAATCACTGTCATACTTCTCTCTACTACTCCGCCACAGCATATTAATAGCAAGATGAGGTCCAAAGAAAACACTGAACATATACTTGTTGAAGACGGTCACCTGACAAATAGGGATGAAAAAAAAGCAGAGACATTCAATGCTACTTTTGCTTCAATCTTTAATAATATTGATAGACCTTGGGTGGCTCAGTTCTCTTAGTGGCTCTCCTCCGGATTTGTTCCAAGAGGTCCATGTCCTTCTTGTGTTGGGAGTCCCAGAGTTGGACACAGTACTCCAGGTGGGGGTTTCACAAGAGCAGAGTAGAGGGGAAGAATCACCTCCCTTGACCTGCTGGCATCTTTTGATGCAGCCCATGATGCAGTTGGCTTTCTGGGCTGCAAGTGCATATTTCTGAGTGATGTTGAACTTTTTATCTACAAACAGCCCAAGTCTTTCTCCCCAAGGCTAGTCTCGATACATTGCCTGTACTTGTGCTTGGGATTGCCCTGTCCCAGGTGCAGAACTTTGCACTTGGCCTTGTTGAACTTCACAAGGTTTGCACAGGCCCACCTCTCAAACCTGCCAAGGTCCCTCTGTATGGCATCCCTTCCCTCCAATGTGTCGACTGCACCACACAGCTTGGTGTTGTCAGCAAACTTACTGAGGGTGCACTCAAATGCCACCAGCAAATCACAGAGCAGTATGGAATTTACCAAAATGGCAGCTTCCTGCCATAAAATGGCCTGAGCCCTGTCATAAAATGGTGGCAAAACCAAAATGTCGCTCTGTAATAAAATAGTGACTAGAACAAAATGGCACCCTACCGTGTATGTAGGGGAAGGGTCTTTTTGGGTCTGATGTACCTCAGAGTAAACCAGAAGCAGGGGATGCTGTTTCTGCCAGCCAATCACAACAGAGTATGTGACCAGAAGAGGGAATTTCTGGGGCAAATGTCCCCTGAGGTTTCTGGGAGGAGGTAGGACTTCTACCAGGAACTGGAGGTATGACATTTGTCACTTTTTGTCTTGTACATCTGTGGTAGTTCAACCTTGGCTGGCTGCCAGGTGCCCATGAAGCCACTGTATCACTCTCACTTCTTCAGTGGGATGTGGGGGAGAGAAAATACAAAAAAAGCTCATGGATCAAGATAAAGGCAGTTTAATAAAGAAAAGCAAAGGCTGCTTGTAAAACCAAAGGAAAACAAACAAACAAACATTTATTCTCTACTTCCTGCCATCAGGCAATGTCCAACCATGTCCTGGAAAGTAGGGCCTCAGTACATGTAGCAGTTGCTTCAGAAAATAAGTGTCTTAATAACGAATGCTTCCCCACTTCTTTTCTCTTAGCTTTTATTGCTGAGCATGACGGTCTGTGGATGCCCCATCCCTGGAAGTGTTCAAGGCCAGGTGGGATGGGGCTTTGAGCTACCTAGTCTAGGGGGCGGTGTCCCTGGCCATGGCAGGAGCATTGGAAGTAGATGATCTTTAAGGTCCCATCCAACCCAAATAATTCTATGATTGAATGCTATTTTTACTTTAATCTTTAATAATACCAATAAACCTTGGGCTGCCCAGTCCCCTGAGTTGGAGGACCACGAGTGCAGGAACAGTGACTTTCCATTTGTGCACACTGAAATTGTAAGGCACCATCTGTATCAGTTGAATGTTCATAAATCCATGGGGCCGGATGAGATTCATCCCAGAATACTGAAGGACCTAGCGAATGTTATAGCAGGAGTCCTCTCAATCAGCAGGACCCTGACCAAAGGTCTTGGGAGTCTGGGGAGGTCCTTGCTTAGAAGCTAGCCATACTGGGTTCTACTGAAAGACATTTAAAGGACAATGCAACAACCAGGCATAGTCAACATGGGTTCACAAAGGCCAAATCCTGTCTAACTAATCTGATATCCTTCAATGATAAGGACACGCCTAGTGGATGAAAAGAAGGTGGTGGATGTAGTTTCTCTGGATTTTAAGAAGGCTTCTCATACTGTCCCTCACAGCACCTTTCTGGACAAGTTGTCCAACTGTTGGATGAGCAAGTTCAAGGTAAAGAGCTAGCTGAAGGGCAGGGCTCAAAGGGTTGTAGTGAATGGGGCTACATATAGCTGGTGGTCAGGCACTAACAGTGTTCGTCAGGGCTCAATTCTAAGCCCCATTCTGTTCAACATTTTTATCAGTGATCTGGATGCAGGAGTTGAATGCACCATTGCAAGTTTGCTGGTGATACCAAACTTGGAGGTGCTGTTCACTCTCACAAGAGACAAGAGGCCTTGCAGAGGGATCTAGATAGACTGGAGTATTGGGCAATCATCAATGGCATGAAATTTAACAAGAACACATGCCAGGTTTTGCACCTGGGATGGAGTAACATTGGGCACAAGTATAGATTTGGAGAGGCTGGAGAGCAGCCCTGCAGAAAGGGATCTGGGAGTGCTGGTTGACAGCAGGCTCAATATCAATCAGTCAGCAGTGTGCCCTGGCAGCCAAGAAGGCAAACCACATCCTGGGGGGCATCAAACACAGTAAAATCAGACAGTCATAAGAGATAATTTTTCTTCTGTATTTTACATTGGTGCAGCCTCACCTTGAATATTGTGTACAGTTCTGGGCCCCACAAGTTATAAAGGATGTGAAGGTACTTGAATGCCCCCAGAGGAGGGCAACAAGGCTGGTGAAAGGGCTGGAAGGTACGTCCTATGAGGAACAGCTGAGGACACTGGGTTTGTCTAGTTTGGGGAAAAGAAGACTGAGGAGCGACCTCATTGCTCTCTGCAGCTTCCTGAGGAGGGGAAGTGGAGAAGGAGGTGCTGATATCCAGTGGCAGGATCCATGGAAATGGTTCAAAGCTGCACTAGAACTACCTAGTGGAGAAGTGCATGGACAGTGTATCATGGCTGTAACTGAGAAGGAACTCTTTGAAGGTCTAATAGGTTTAGCCATTGTTATTCTGGCTTATCAGTTAGTGCCCCAGCATAACATTCAGCCATCTGAAAACAGAGTTCAGTGGGTAATTCACAAGGTCTACTGCCTCAACAGCTCTGAGGTTGAACTCATCAGCTTTTACAGTCTTGCAGGAAAGGTGCAGCAGACTACAGTTCAGATCTACCCATTCTTTCCTATTTCCAGCTATGAAAAGTCCAGAGTTGTAGACTCTGAAATTGCAGGAAGTGGAGGCACCTCAATAAACGGGCTTTTCTCAATGCTGGTTTGTGTCAGGGATACTTAAATCCAGCTCATATTTGGTACATTCTTCTGAGCAGTTATGAGCAAAAGCCATCCCTTTGAAAATATATTTACTTTTCTAGTGGTAGAATGAGACCTCTTTCCCTGGGTTTTCTTTCTTTTGTACTGTTTGACCTGGCTTGTTCTTTTGCTTCTTGTCCTGGTCAGCCTGTTGTCTGATGCCCTCTTTCCTTTTTCTTTTAAAGGGATAGGGGACAGGGCTTCCTTTTAGCGGTGTGACATGACTCTTTCTTTGAATATATGCAGGTCCTGAGTCCTCCTGATTTGACAACAATGATTTCAACTTGTCCATGATAACCTTGGAAACATGTCCAAATGTTTCTTGCAATATCTTGAGCAGTGCTTTTTACATGTGCCTTAATTTCCAAGCTCCTTTTCAAAAGCAGGACAGCCTTTCTAAACAGGCTATGCAATATACCTCTAATGCTTGCACCATACATCACAGGACCACCTTAAAAACCAGGAAGATCATTGCTGGCCTGGGCTCTGTAATAATTCATGTACAAGGACAGATCTCCATAATATTTTACCATTATCATGTTGGTGTTGTTTCTTAAAATAACAGAAACTTCTGGGACCAAATATGCAGCTTCATGGCCACATTCCCAAAGTGAAACGAGACATGCTTGTGCTGAGTCTGTATCTCAGTGCAGATTGTGTCAACGTGCTGGCAGTTTACCAGCAAGTAGGGCAGCTTATCATATGTCACTGTAATGATCTTGTTATTACCACTGGTTGGAATACAGTGTGTTATAGTTTCGGAACCTCGTTGGAATTCCTCCCAAAAGGCTTGTAGCCGACGCCTAAACATTGGTGAAGATGGTTTACAAAAGGACTAATGCATATTCATATCCTGATGTAATGACTCAGACCAAAGCCTTTGTTCTGTTCTCCCAGACTGAGAGAAAAGGGGAGGGGAAGAAGGCTCGGCTGAGAGGAGTTGCTGGGAGTTTCTGCATTTTCTGCGCAGGCTCAGGAAGCTCAGCCTCTCGGTGGAGNTTCCCCTTAACTATGACACAGTGCAATAAAGGAACCCCAAATTCCCTGAAAAGCTGATTCTCTACAAGGTCTGTATAGAGGTAGAACAAGTGAAACTATCCATTGATGTCCGCCAAAAAGGGAAATTTCTTAGCAGCAACCCTTGGAGAAGCCCCCCAAATGTGTGACAGATCCCCAACTGTAAAGAAAGTGTAAAGCTTTTCATATATTTTGAGCTTTGTTTTCTTTATAATGGGGTCATAGACCAGGCCCACTGCTGGAGAGTTGACAGCTGAAGCTTTGTTATGGGGAGGTTAATAAGATGGTTCACATGTTCCATTAACATGGAGAGGGATGGTTAATAGCTTTTCTGCAAAGTATACTGCCATGTCTTGCCCTACAGCCCTATTTCAAAGACGGCATCTTCAATGATGTTATTTCAGGTGTGCTAGTACCATGTTTCTCCGAACCCGTCTCCTACTTCTCAAAGATCTCCAGAGGCCTCACCAGCTGTACAGTAAACATCAAGCTGGTGTTTTGTGGGCCTTGGTGGGTATACTATGGTGTAGAAAACCCTATCTGCCATCCTTCTTTTTCCCCCTCTGCTCCACTGCTAGTCACTAGATGTCCTGGAATTGAGAAGTTTGTATTCAATTGTTAAATTTTGGGGTTCAGCCATGCCACTTCATGAGTAGATGTTTCTTTCTTCTTTTCCCTTTTGCATCAATGCTCCTCCCAATTTTGTAGGTTCTGTCCTCAGAATTCAATTAAGTTCTTTAGGGCAATATGTCCCCTCGATTGCTTCATCATCATAGTCTAAGAAGTGGTACACAGGTATCTGTCCTCTTTTTCACAATTTCAGCTACTATGAAAATTTCAGCTGAAAATGTCTGCTCACAACATTTCTCAAATATCTCTTTTGTTCTAGGCATGTGTCCCCCCTTTTTGAGCATAAGTGCAGATTCTTTAAACACATCCCCACATACAGTTTTCTATACCCTTGTGGAGTTTTGAAGAGTTCATGTCCACAGGCCTGGCTCTGATAGTTCAGTGGAAGCTATATTTTTATCTCTATAAACTCTGACAACACATCAATGTAGCAAAAAGTGTTGCATGCTGTAAAATGTATCCACATCTTGGTTTTGAGCATCCTGTTGAAATGTTCTCTGACTGAAGCTTTTATTTCATCATTAGTAATGGATGAAAATTACACTGCTTTAACAGCTTGTTTAAAGGCTGATTTAAAAATTCTTTTCCTTGGTCAGTCTATAATTTCTGAGTCTTGCACCCCCTGCTAAAAATTGTATTAAAAGCCCTAGTTATTTCAGAACCTGTTTTGCTTTTTTAGACTAATTACCCCGGGCATTCTTGTATACTATGTCTATCACCATTCAGATGTACTTAACAGCATTGTTGTGTTTGGAAAAGTTTGCACACCCACCAAGTCTGCCTGCCATTTTGCATCCACCTCTGCCACAATCACCTTGCTTCTTTTAAAGTGCTTTCTTGTAGGCTTGTGTAAGCTGCAAGCATCCTGACTTGCAAGCCAGGTGGCTGTTTGCCTTCTTTTCAGATTCGCAGTTTTCTTTTTAGCAGCTTCAAAAAGGTGATTTATACCCCCAAAGCTTCCCACCTCCCCAGGAGCATAGTAAATCTCTTTTAACAGAAGCAGCAGTGTAGACATGTTTACTGACATGCTGCTACTTCACACATGTATGAAATGAAACACTGGACAATCAATTTAACTCAAAACCAGAGAAACTTTATTAACAGGGTAAGAGGGGAGTTAGTTGCCAGTCAGACTTTTCCAGGCTTTTTCCATTTTTTTATTTGAACGTGTCTGTCACTGCTATGCCCACTTTCTTTGGTTGATGCAGGCCCAAACAGGAAGGCTGACCAGTCACAACACGCTCCAGACTTTTCAGTCAGTCGGAGCTGTATGAAACATTCTATTGGCTATTCTATTCTATCTCTAAGGAAACATGTATAGCACCAGCCTGTATCCCAGAATGGTCTTAGAGATAGCTGTAAGATCTGATGCAACAATTGGCAAAGGTAGCTGCCATCCACCACCAACCCTCTCTGTGTGGCTCTTACATCAAAATTCAGTTTGCAGTTCATGGACTCATTGGCCAGTTGTTCTGGTTCGCAGGGTCCTTTTTGGGAATCCCTTAGGATCTTTTCTTCGTTGCCCCCACTCACATGTTCTTCTCACGTTGGCATTTTGTTCTGGTTTTTAATTTTCACAGCCAGTGTTGCCTGTGTCTTGCAGCACTGTGCAAAGCCCAAAGTCTGCCCCAGTAATCCTGCATGGTTATCCTATTGGGCTGGGGCCAGATGCAAAGGCCTCTCAGTCCACGTCAAATGATTGACCTCTTTGCATGTGAAAGGGTTTGTGCAGGTGGCTTCTTGGTGGACCTCCTAAGAGGGGTCCATAGTCCTTCCCATAGGCATGGTCCATCTTGTCCATGCTCCCCTATTCTTTTGTCACCCCTCCACCCTCTTGAAATCTCCCCCACCCCATACATATCAGGGCTTGTTCTGAAGCCTGGTAAAGTAAGGGCCTTTTACTTCTGTTGAATTCTATTCACACTTAAACTTTATTTATTCATCCCACTAGCTCTTAGCAAAAAATGTTTAATCCATTTTATATGTATGCTTTTACATTTATAATTTTTATAGCTTTATAAATGTGTATGCATATAAATATACACACATATATAAGTATATATATAAAAATGTACCAATGCATAAATAAATAATATATATATTTATACACATTTGTACACTCTTTTATATATATTTCTATATATGTATATGTTATTGAAATGTATATAATTTATATCTGAGCACTTCCTGGTCCAAAGGAAACAGCCAGACAATCACAGGGGCTGCCTGACTTTCAATTTGTGCACACTGAAATTATGTGATCCTGCTCCTCTACTCAGCCCTGGTGAGGCCACATTTGGAGTACAAGAAGGACATGGAGCTCTTGGAGCGAGTCTAGTGGAGGGCTACAAAGATGATTAGGGGACTGGAGCATCTCACTTACAAGGAAAGGCTGATGGAACTGGGCCTGTTTAGCCTGGAGAAGACTGAGACGGGATCTTATAAATGTATATAAGTATTTGAAGGGAGGGTGGCAAGAGGCTCTTCTTGGTGGTGCTGAGCAATAGAACAAGAGGCAATGGGCAGAAACTGATGCACAGGAAGTTCTACCTGAACATGAGGAAGAACTTCTTTACTTGCTGAGTGACCAAGTACTGGAACAAATTGCCCAGGGAAGTTGTGGAGTCTCCCTCACTGGAGATATTCAGGAACCATCTGGATGCAATCCTGTGCAATGTGCTCTAGGAAGACTCTGTTTGAGCAGGAAGGTTGGACCAGAAGACCTCCACCGGTGGTCCTGTCCAACCTTAACCATTCTGTGATTCTGTGATATAGACTTTGAATTATCATCTTTCACATTTAAAGCATATCCATTGATGAAATGCAGCAGAGAGCAAATCAGTTGGTACAACTCTGATGGATATTTCCTTTTTTAAAACAAACAAACAAACCCACACAAAAATACCAACAATACAAAACAAACTCATTCTTTTCATAGTTGGACCTTCTTTACTTCCTTTTTCTGGCCTTCTTTACTCTTCTGTGAGGATAGAATACTCTTCCAGAAGATTTCACTACGAGGAGATAGTTATTGGCTTAAGAAAGCTTTCCTGCCTAAAAGAAATATCTTTCTCAAAGGCAGTTTTGATGCTTTCTCCTCCTGCATTCCAGAGAGGCTCTCAGGCTCTCTCTCTGCTATGTGAGGAGAGAGATAACACTATGAGACATGTTACGGGCCTCTGCAGCTAGTGGGGAGGGCCAGTGATGATACAGCCCAAAGAAGAACAGGGAATGTGTTTTTTTTCTCAGGCCCTGTGTATTTGAAACACTTAGGAATTTGCTTGTAAGTCTAGTGTTCTCAACTTTGGAAATAAATTTTCCTGCAATCCTTCTGCTGCCTGACATTTCGGGGGTACCTGGGTGTTATCTTACTTCACACCTCCATCTCAGCCTATAACCAGTCCAATATACATTTATAAATAGGTTTTCATACAGCTGCTTTAAAACCTAAGATCAAGCAACTTCAAATACATATTTCAACTTTGTGATCAGAAACTTCTAAGTATATTTAGTTACATAACTCACAAAATTTTAAGGTTAAAATCCTCTTTTGAATTGCCAAAATGGTTAAGTCCTTGTTAAACAAGAGATGCCTCTTTAGCTTAACTTCATGAAAACTCTGTAGATAGTTTATGTAAAATTCTACAAGTCAGACCTGAACAGATTCATCACCATATACAGTTAGCATAGATTATTATTTTTAATTTGCCATGCAAATTTAGTCACTACGAAAATTAAAGCAAAGGTAACCTCTTGCAGTACCTTGGCTTTTAATGAAATCTTCCTATTTTCCCAGCATACCATTTTACAGGCAAAGAGCTTTTCTAATATACCCACTATTAAATGCAAATTTATGCTTACTTTTTTTTAGACACAATAAAACTAAATAATTCAGAAAACTACAGTGATAGGAAAGCAGCTGCATGACATATTTACCAAGCAGTAATATTAAATTTCAAACCCTTATAACCAAAAAGAAATTGGACATCTTCAAAAGTGAGTGCCTAAAAGACTAGACAGTGGCAAGAGTGTGCAAACATTCTATTATGCCATTAAACAAAGTGTGATGTATCTTTTATTATTGAAGACAATACATTTTTACCCCTACTGCAAACCTTGTTTCATCTACTGCCACTTTTAACAATTAAGATCTTCTCCAACAAAACCAAAACTCCTCCTATACTAAATATGTCTCAGTTTTACCACTACTCAGTTACTAATTGTTATTACTAGTTGACAGTAGTTACATAGTTAAATTAATTATTAATTGTATCTCAATGGTTCATTGTACAGTTTAGGTCAAATTCTACTTTTTCTTAAATTCTAATAGAATTTGACTTAAAACATCACATCTCTGTTTTACTTACATAAGTGAACCAGATCTTGTCTCAAAAGAATGTTCAATGGAGTTCAGATTCAGTACCTTAGCAAAGCTTGGCAAAAGTCTCTCCCCTTCTTACTTCAGCTTTGCCCTTTCCATTTGACAGTGGCCTTTCTGCAAGGTATGGATTGTATTCTTAGAAGGATATACCTTCTGAATGACTCGGTATCTCACTTTTTGTAGTGGTTTTGGTATAGGCCTTTCCTGGTAACTGGGTCATAACTAAGGAAGTATTCCATCTCATTTCTTTACGTAAGCAAAGAGATAAAGAGGGGGAATCGGAAGTCGGGGTCAGTCCTTCTTCCGGCAGTGCTGGAGAGCAGAGGAGCTCCCTGCGGTCACCCTCGATGTGGGAGTGGGCTGTAGGTGTGGGTCTGCTGATCAGCCAGCCTGGTCGGCAGGAGGTGTCCTGAGATACAGGACTGGCAGTTGTTTTGGTGAGAGGGAAGTGAAAACTTGTTTTCTTTCTCTTTTCTCCTCTGTATATGCATGTATATATGTGTAAATATATATAAACTATTTTAGTTCTACTGAAGTCCGGTTTTGTGGGTTCCCCCCCCCCTTTCTCCTTTTTTCCCCCTGTGGCCGGGAGGGCCCTTTGGGGCCTCTGTCCTGGGCCCTTTGGCTCTTGGCATTTGGCCAATTTCAACCGGTCACACTTTTTTAAAGCAAAGTTCCTACAGGGCATACTATAAGGTCAAGTCAAATTAATTACTTCGAAGATCCTAAGAATAATGAAGGTCTACTGCCTTGCAGGTTTACTATCATTGACTAGGAAACAAAAGTAACAATAATTTCCTACCCAAACTTTAAGTATTTTTAAAAGCTTTGATCATATAAAACTCAAATCACCATGAGATTCTATTTTAATTGTTTTATTTGTTTAATATTCTATGTTGCTTATCTATGAGATTTTGATCTAGAGGCTGAGAGGCCTACAAACCAATATATTTTCTTGAACTTTACCTAGCACTATGCATCACCAGTATTTGATTTATTTACTTACTGCTGAAGTAAGAGCCAAGATTACTGGACAGCAAAAACTTCTGAGAGGAGAATACAACAGTTACTCCCTGTAAAATCTGCATGCTTGGCTTTGCCAAGAGTTTTATTAATTTCATTGTATGTAAAAGAAAGTGTGCTAAACGCCCTCCTTTATATCCCATTGTAAATTTGTTTCATTTAACTTATTAACAATTTTGAGTCAAGGTCAGTAAGTTTAAACCATTTCCAAGCAATGTTTTTTTTAGAACAAACTGTCTTTATATATGTACCAAAAGATTGTTCAGATGAAGTGTCTAATGCAATACAAAAATTAAATCAGAATGTTCACAATTACACTGACACCAAAGACCAATAAAAAGCAAGTGCTATTCTGTAACACACAGCAGAATGCTTTATTTTACTCCTTTCGCTTTATCTAAACAGTCTTCAGTATCATATTACCCTTCCTCTCTGTCCTCCACTTTATACTCCAAGTACGGTTTGTTAATCTTAGCCCAAAGTCTGTAAATAGTCCCAGAGCTGACACTTGAATCATCTTGAGTCATCTTGAATGCTGGATAATCACCAATTGCAAACACACTGAAACAAGATGCTTAAATACTTTTAAATTAATTTATTACCTGTGCACAAGAGGTAATTACCAATAAAACCTCAAGAGATATACAGTATTTTTTTACATGGTGGTTAAAAGTAATTAGAATACCACATGACAATGGCTGAAAGTAATGTTTCCAATTAAAAATCATAATGCATGTTAGAATCTCAATGGAACAAACCAAAATGCCTTAGAAACAGTTTCAGAGCACAAGGCAGTGCTCCTTTAATTTGCACAAAGGTAATTTACAGTTAATCTGTAACAATGTTGCAATGAGACAATGTTACAGTGCAAGTTTCTTTATGGCTAGATGTGAAGATATAACTAGAACAGCAATTCTAATATATTTTAAATGAACTTGCCTAAGTATTTTTTCTGAGATGTTTATCAAATATGCTGGAAGATTCTACATTAAACCCCATGTCTTACTACTTTTTTTTCCCCCTGACCTTTTTTGGTTACTTATAATTTCATTTTACTGAAATGTGTAAATTTATAAAAATGAGCTGTCTCCATTGTATGTTGTGTTTATACTTCATACAAATAAAAGCAAAAATAGATTACTCAAAGTGATATAAATCTTACAGCATTTTTTCAGAAAAAAAAATACATGCCAAAATCACCATAAGCAGCACTGGTACCCACATGTTATAGCCTTAAATTGTTTCATTTTTAATTTGTATCCTTCATAAATTATTACTGAAGGCCAATGGTTTAGTAGTAAACAAATTGGACAGTTGCAAGTAAGACAAAACCTGCTCAATCAACTGCGAAATCTGATATTGTTTCAAAAAATTAAGAAACAATGAAGAACAAAAGTGATGCATGCAACAACTGAGTGAAAATGCATCAGTTCCCTATTTGAAGAAAACTACTGCACTTGACCTTAAAATACATGACTTAGTTATAACAAGACAAACACAAGAATCAGAATGAAATAAAGCAATTGTTTTAAAGATTTAAGAGCTGTTATAAAAAATAAATTACATTTTTTCAAGTTAAAGAAACAGTGCTATGAAAGCTGAGCACCAAGCAGCCTTTCAATAGCTGCACTGATATCTCCTCCTGTTGCTATTAGAGCTTGTAAGTTTGCTTCATGGTTTAAAAAGCCCATTGCACTCAGCTGCTCCAGTTGTTGCTGAAATCTAACTTCTGGATTTTGTAACTGCTAAAAAGAAAAATCTCAAGCTATAAAAGCGTAATACATATTTGGCAAAGTACAGGATTTAAACATAGCTGGTTCAGAAACACTTATTGCCTTTATTAATTTCTGAATGCATCTTTTCCAAATTCCCCAAATTTCATTCACAACTGAATTGTTGATCAAACAAGTCAATTAGCCTCAAATTTTAAGAGTATCCTCACTAATGTGACATTTTTGAACTACAAGCACAGTTGCTTGTTTGATAAAAAAGGAACACTTAAATCTGATGTGTCCCAAGAACAGTTTGTTAACGATGTGCATGCAGACTTTATTTTTTATGAATGAATCTATTCTAGCAGTGTGGAATAGAAAAATTTTGAGAATTTCACTGTTGGCAACAGTGAATGTGGTAGGTGTTTTTTCTTCCTTGACATAAAAGTTACCTCTTTTATGCTCCAAGTATTTGCTGACTAAATTTACCAAAATTCTAGTTAGAAAAATTTCAGCCTAAGGCAAAGTGACAGCTGTGCTTTATGAGTTGATCTTGCTCAAATAAATTGCTCATAAGCTAATGGTAAAATTATCAATAATTTCAGTTGTATGATCTTCATCCTGGAGGCATTTGTGAAAAAGAACAATTTTATGAAAATATACTTTAGGTATATAAGGTCAGAGTAATACTGAGAAGCCACTTTTTGAAATGAGTGAGACGGTTTACATATCAACACAAGATTTTTGCACCTACTGCTAATTTTCTGTTTGTTCTACTTAAAGTTTCATCCATTGAGAAATTCCTACCAGTATTTAAAAACTGCATATACTTTCAAACTAATAAAATGCAAACATACTGGCTGAAATGTAAACATTCCCCCTCCCCCGAAAAACCAGAATACTTAATTGGTAGCGTAAGGTCTAGCATGATAAAAATATCTATGAGAACGTGGCTTCCTATAGCTATTTTTACCACCACTTTCTCATAGTTACATAAAGTATCATTTTTCTGTCAGATCAGCAAGCTGAACTGCCTTATTCTGTGGCAACAGAGGTGGTAAGAACAGGATTGTCCCTTTTATATGAGCAGTCTGCCATTACACTGGATATATAACACAGTGTAATGGTTCTGTCTCACAGAGCTGCCACCTTTGCTTGACTTCTGCAGCTCTCCAGAAAGCCTAAATCCCACTTGGTATGTTAACACAATGTACATTGTGCAATCTGAACCTGCAGGATGTCAAGGAAGCATGCTACAAATTCAGGCCCCAAGTAACCTGAGCTACAACCAGTAACACAAATTTAATGATAATGACATTCAGTATGTTTAAGTTCTTTTCTTGTCTAAGCCCACATTTCACTTGCCAGGGAACCAGTTCTCCCTTTAACACCTTAATCTCCTTTCCAGGCATTTCAGAAACTCAAGGGTATGAAGACAGATGTACCTATCAATCAACCATTCAGAGGACATTTTTACTCAAATGTGATGTTTTCCCAGCATTTATTTGCATAGCTAGAACATCACTTTTAATCTTCCTCTGCTCTCCTTTGACCAGAAGCACTGTTGGTTTACAGTGGGAAAGGGTGGGGGGGGAGGGGTAGTGTCTGTGTGTCTGTCTTGCTGGATATTTAAAAAAAACCCAAACAAACAAAAACCCCACCAATCACACACACACACAAGAATATGGTGATCTACCTTACCTGAGCATTTGTACCAGCAAGTGCCTGCAACATTTGTTGGACAAACTGCTGGTGACCAGGTTCAGCAGCCCCTGATGTTGGACTTGTATTTTCACTGGGAATTGAACTAGGTACAGTGGACCCTGTAGGAGCTCCAGTGCTTCCCAATCCACCTAAATGAGGATTGAATCTGCACAAATGACAGAGAAATACATCACTAATGTAAAAAATGGCTTAGTTATAATCTCTTCCCATGAGATGTAGTTACTAAGTAAAAGTTCTGCCAAATAAAAAATGGATGACAACTTAAGTAAAGCACTAAAACAAGACCATAGACAATTGCTTAAAAGTGTGTTGCAGACAAAAGTGTATGTCCTAGTTTTTCTCGCAGGTGCCGAGAATGGGGAGGAGCCTAGAACAGTGTGGGCGTGGCTAGGTTACTATTCAACACCACCCATGTCATCGCTGGGGTGCATGGGTTTGGGGAGAAGATATGAACGCACCCTGGAAGTGGCACCGTTTTGTTCCATCTTTGCTTTGGGGAAGTTGCTGGGACCAGCCTTGTGGACCCTGTCCTTCTCCCACTGCCACCCGTCCCTTCCTGTCCCCTTGGGAAGAACGCAACTCTAAGTAGCAAACACAGCTCAGCAGAGCGTGTGTGCCAGTGCTGGAAGCAGCTGCAGGGAACGAAGCAGTGGCAAACCGAGACGAGAAGAGCTGAGCACAGCAGAACAGAGTGGTCTGAAGTGGCAGTGCAGTGCGGGATTGAACCGGGGGATCAGAGCAGTCCAGAAGTGGGTGGTGCAATGCAGACAACCCAGCTTTTTGGGGGTTTGTCCATCATTGTTTCTTGTCTCGGGCTCAGGGATGGGAAATGCTAGTCACAGGAATGTCCACCATCTTGTCTTTGTCTCAGTGGCCATGCAAAACTGAGTCAAAGTGGTGAACACCTTTTGTGTGTAAAGAACCTTCTCTTTTGTATACCTGTGTTATTAATATTGTTGCTGTTACTCTGTATTTCTTATTCCACTGCTGCTTGTTTTCAGTAAATTGTTATCTCAACCCATACTCTCTGCCTTTGTCCCTCTCTCACCAGGGGAAGGGGAGCAGCTTATTTGGAGTTTAATTCCCAGCTGTTTTTTAAACCACCACAGTGTGACAGATTCTAAAACAAGTTGAGTGAAACTAAAAAATGCAAGAGGAACAGTCTGTAAAAACTGGATAAACCTCTATCTGTTAAAAAGAAAGACAAAAGCTGACAAAAATCCAAACACAAAATTTCTTGTATAAATTTGTATGACCAATTCTTACCCTGGTATAAGTCCTGGTGCTTCCGTTGCTAATGTCTGCAAGCCCTGCTGAATCTGTAGCAGAGCCTGCATTGCTCTAGGGTTTGACATAGCTGATAATGTGTCAGGATTCTGCATCTAAAAACAGGAAACTCATAATTGAATAAAATACAGATATTCAAAGTTGATCTGTATCACTACATGTTTTCTAGAATCTGATATCCTTTCAGAACTTGCTGTTTTTCAACTTTGTATTTGAATGTTTACATTAAATCCTTCAGATTGGGGTTTTTTTGAAAAAACTTTCACAGGAGATGATCAATGAGCTCTCTAGACTCCTTTTAAATAAAGAGAACATAAAGAAAAGTATTTCTCATTACTTCTTCTTGTAGACTTTATCATCTTCCAAAGCCATAGGAGTGTATTAGTTCAACATCATTCTAAATTAGTCTCCTATATCATAATACTGATATTATAATACAGGGCTGAATACAGTAAAACCTAAGTAGGTACCTAATACAGAAAGTTATAAAACATATTTTTCTAGCTAAATTCAGACTACAGCTATTTGATAATTTGTGTGTGTGTTCCTATCTGTAGTGCCATCAACATCTACTCTGCAAAACATACTAGCAAACATAATATTCAAGAACCCTCATTCTTCAATGTTAAGGACACACCTAGTAGATGAAGGGAAGGCAGTGGATGTAGTTTCTCTGGATTTTAGGAAGGCTTTTGATACTGTCCCTCACAGCACCTTTCTGGACAAGTTGTCCAACTGTTGGATGAGCAGGTTCATGGTGCTGGGTGTAGAACTCACTGAACAGCAGGGCTCAAGAGGTTGTAGTGAATGGGACTACATATGGCTGGCTACCAGTCAGCAGTGGTGTTCTTCAGGGCTCAATCCTAGGGCCAGTTCTGTTAAATATATTTATCAACAATCTGGATGCAGGAATTGAATGCACCACTAGAAAATGTGCTGGTGATACTAAACTGTGAGGTGCTGGTGACTCTTGCGAGGGACAAGAGGCCTTGCAGAGAGATCTAAGAAGACTGGAGCATCAGGCAATTATCAATGGCATGAAATTCATGTTATTTGTTTTACTCATAACACTGCCTACATGCAATGAGATCCTGGCAGTACACATTTACTTTGAATTGTAAAGAGTGCCTAATGATAGAACTCATACACTGGATTAAGGTTTTAATTCCTAAAAATTTTGCTTAGTCCTATTTAAAGGACACAGTCCTTGCACACACTGTGACAGTTAAGATAAATACCAGGGCTGCAACTGCAATGGTGTAAGAGGGAAAGTTGGTGGTAAGGCAATCTTTAGAGACAAATATCTTTGGAACCCCCTCCACTTCTTTTGAATTAGCTTATGACTTGCATCTTTCAAGGCATGCTGTAAGGTCTCTTTATCCCAAATAATCAGGGCAGGGTGGAGGAAGTATGAGAAAAGTACCGTTAAAGCTTATCTTAGTAGTGGGAAAAGTAATAATATTTTCCCTTTATTTTGCAAAAGAAATCATGTGGAAAACAGGTTCTCTCTGGCTGGTGCGCAGTAAAAACAAGTCATTACTTCTAAACAAAGGCACAAGAGCAAATCAAAGCAGTTGTGCTAGTCGCAGACAAAAACATCCACTAAAAGCCAGATTTAGTTTTTGAAAGGGATGGAGAAATAAATCAAGCATTTAATTATCAAGGGATGTAGGGACAGAAAGTTTAAATATGGAAGATTTATTCGAGAAGGAAAAAAATTTTGCTCAAGGAAGTTTTTGCTGCTGGAAAAACTAGGCCTAGGAAAAACCCGGTGTAGGAGAAAGTTCCTTCCCATGAATAGTGCTACCTGTCTTTCTGCCTGCTTGCTTTGAGAAGTTAGGTCCACAACCTCCCCTGTTGCAAGGAGATAAAAGTTCTCACAGACATGCCTGAGGTCCCTGCTGGGAGAGAGTGAGACCATAAAAAGCTCAGGGGAGAATACAGCCTTGAAGATATTTACATTTAATAGGTGTTGTTATAAAAGCCTTCTGCTGCTGCTCTTTCACCCACTGCATGATTTAGCAGTTTATTTAGGGTTTCCAACTTCAGAATAAACTTTTCCTTCATATCCTAGCTGTGGTTTGGTCATCTGGGTTTACCTATGTGTGGATCAATTCTTACAAGGGATAATACAACTCAGTGTCTAAAGCTAATGAGAATACAGAATGTAGTTTTAAGTGAAATCAAGGAAAGATAGGAGTTTGTTGCAAAAATTGCTCACTGAATTTCAGACATTTATTAACAACACTTAGTATCTCATCTTACTTGTTGAAGAAAAGTAGGAAGCTGTTGTCTCATTTGCTCCTGAAGTTGAGAATTTCCAGCAAATAAAGGATTATTCAACATCATCTATGGGCCAAAAAATATTTAACATCATGGATCAAGCAGTAGATCAAAAAGTAAATACTAAAGTGGATTTTAAGACAACTATTTACCATATATAAATCAGATACCAAGATACCAAGATAATAGCCTATGATAACCTCAGAGTAATTATCTCCTTTGGCTAAAACTTGTTCTGAAACAATGAACCACGACTCTGAGAATTGACTGAAATAATTGGTGGTTGTTATAGTTTCAATACTCGTTGGAATTCCTTCCTAAAAGCTTGGAGGCAACGCCTTAGTCTGTAAAAGCTGGATAACAAAGGGCGAACTGAATATTCATATGCTGATGCTAATCACTTGGCTAGGAGCTTTTGTTCTGCTCTCTCTCCCCAGGTTGGGGGGGNCTCCCCTTGAACTAAGACAGTGGTGTGGCTGCTGGTTTTTTGTTGTCCGGTTTTTTTGTGTCTTTTTTTTTAATTTATTTTTGGGTGTAGTTTTTGTTGTGGGGTTTTTTGGGGTGATGAAGTGATGGCGTTAAAACTTCTGAAGTGAATCCTTGCCAGATCCTCGCCAAAGCAACCTCACTTATGCAACAAGAAATGCTTTTTCTAGTCAACCTCCACTACTGATGTGATGGTTTCTCTGTAAATATTGTCTGCAAAAAGCCTGGGATATTTCCAATTAACTGTTTAATATACAAAATAATAGCTCAAGATTTGACTTTGGAAATTATTGCTGTAAGTAAAATTAGAAAGCACTTCTACAGTACCATTCATAAAACAGCAGTATCAGCACTTTTATTGCAAGCAAGGATCACAGGTGAGAAATGAAAACCAGAATAACAGCTAGATATGACACCAAATCCTTCCCCTCCACTTCTGCCCTCCCAGGCTAAGGTGGGTATTTATTTACTAGCAGATCTACCTTAATTTATAATCAAAGCACTTGTTTTGTTTAACTGGTTCTTATGCTAGGCCACAAAATTATAGGGCTGTATGAAACATACGCAAACACAAGTTGTTACAAGAAAAAACCTGACATGATGTCCAACAACAAATGGAATAAATTTACTGCAACAGATTGCTAAAGGTAACTAGGTAATAATTTCAAAAAGTCAGACATTAACCATAATTTTAAAAGTAGACCATTTGCAACAAACAGGTTATTGTTGAGAAGTTGGCACAGTTATTCTGTATTGAAAATATAACTATCGTAAATTCAACTCCTTTTTTCACTTCAGTGCACACAACTCATTCCTACACAAAAAGCATTTACCTGTATTGCAAGATCAGGATTCTGGCTCAATGACTGCATCATGCTTCTCATATAGGGTGCAGACAACATATTTTGCATAAGTTGTGGATTTTCTGTTATCTGCTGGAACAAG
Source organism: Sclerurus mexicanus (assembly GCA_013396755.1). Taxonomy (NCBI): domain Eukaryota; kingdom Metazoa; phylum Chordata; class Aves; order Passeriformes; family Furnariidae; genus Sclerurus; species Sclerurus mexicanus. The sequence continues at coordinate 26,664 of VWZF01006578.1, forward strand.
CTCTGCATTCCTGGTGAGTTGAACATACCAACTTAAAAAAAAAAGGTCACTTTAGTAAAAAACTTGACTATAATCAAATTAATTAGACTGCCTAGAACTGGGATGCAACTGTGTGGTTTTGTTGTTTTTTTTTTTTAATTGAGCTTTAGCCCCTTAAATACATCTCAATGTGGTTCTGCTTACACAGATGCATCTACTCTAGAAACAAATTAAGCCAGAGATCATATTCAACAAGCAGTTAGGCTAAGTATCTACATTATTAACTGTTTTCCTGTTTGTCTCCAAACAGAAAAAAATATTATCATTCATGTACAGATTCCCTACTTTTATCTTAAGGCAGTACACAAGTATTGTTAGCACTTTTGGTTTACTTTTCGTGTTTGCTTTCCCACAGAGGACTTTGATACTAGTCAAATGTTTTATGGAAATAAACAGCAATACAAACTTTTAATGAAAACATCTCTAATAACAGAATCATTTCACCAAACTCCTGAATATTTGCAAATATATACAACTACAATAACAGACACACCTCCTAGTCCAGGTCCCAAATTTGGTATAGTTGAGCTCTGTCCCATACTAGCAGAGGTACTATTTCCGATGTTACTACTGCCACTGCTGTCACCACTGGTGCTGGTACTTGTGGAATTCTGAGAGCTGGACTGAGGAGCCCAGGGATTTGGTAAAGGATCTCTATTTTCTGTACGAGATGGCTGACTGTCCCCTCCTGATAATGCATTGCTTACTAAGGAAGCAAATGGGTTATCTCCAAACTACAGAAGGAGAAACAAACACACATCATCTATTAGTCAACTATTTTTAAGTCTGCTAGAAATGGCAAGCTACTTTAATCAATTATAATCATCATCCTAAAATAAGCCATTGCAAATGTTCTGAAAAGATACCATACCAACATTGAAAGAGATATTACTGCCAACAAGAAAAAAAAAGATAATCACACTTCATTTTAAATGCAGCATTTGCTACTACACTAGGACTTTGATCACAGTAGGATTATATTTTGCATAGTGGTTTTCAACTTAGAAAAATTTCAAAGCCTTTTTTCTTCCCACCTTAGGTTCCAAGTTACACACTCTTAATTTTTCCTGGACCTCAGTAATTTTATAAGTCCAAGAATTTAACATAAATTTAGAATCTATATAAGAAAAATTTATTAACATTAAAATAGCTTATCAAACTCACATAACAATCTTTATTCCTTCAAGTTTAAAATAGCATAGGAACAAACCACACATTGACTTCAAGCTTCAAGAAATTAAGTTTTGTCAAGTACACATTTGAAAAGTTACATTATTTATCTTCTTTCATGTTTGAAAATAACCCAAAAAACAACCCACAAAATCACACAAAAAACAAACAAAACCACAACAACTGACTAAAACCCACTTACTTTCAGTGGCCCCTACAATCATTTCTCACCTGTTCCTGAGCTGCATTCAACATTGGCTCCTGAATATCTGTATACATACGTCGCAAGGCATTGTAGCCACCTGGTATACTTTCAAGGTTGCTCAAGGCTCGGTCTTGGTTTCGCATCATTTCCTGCATCATTGCAGGGTTTCTAGCAAGTTCAAGTGTCTAATGAAATAGAACATGCAATTTGTATTAATAAAAAAAAAACATTCTAAAGTCAAAACATCAGCATTTAACAGTATTTCAGTTACTAATGTCTAACTCCATTTAAAATTAAGATTAAAGCCAAATTAAGACATCCGCTTACTGAGAGGGGAGACAACAGAATTTTGTATTTAGACAACATTCTGCAGCAACTGTCAATATGCTAGCTGAAACACAATGCATTGAATAAACAGAAGAAAAAGCCCTTGAATGTACCATCCCGTTCTTTGTCTCATCTTAACACAATATGTCTCTCCCATTTCTAACCTCAGTACAATACGCATCTTATAACATGAACTTGAAAAATAAATACCTACATTTTCCAAAGCCTCCACTTGTTTCTTGATGCCTTCTGTCACATAAGGCATACCTTACATAACATAACTTTAGAAGCAATCAGAAGTACCCACAGTTACATAAACTGGAAATAAACTGTATTTTGGAAAATTATTACTTTATAGTAAACTCACTGTTGACTAGACAACAGATTTCAAGTGGCATTTGACTCTAAACTCAGAATATATGATTATAGAGTCTTCAGCATCTTTCAAAACTATGCTGTTTTTTTTTAAATTATCAGCTTATTTCAGACACCAGCAGCTAGAAATAAAAACATCTATTTCCTATAGTGACCTTTTACAGATTGTCTAACAAGCCTAAATTCCTCAACAATATTTCAGCACTCATATAAGCCTGTCCAATTCTTGCTCTTTTATTCCCAGTTACCATATAATCAAAGGTCATGAACTTAGAGTTCTTTCTACATACCTGTCTCATTATATCCGGATTATTCAGCATGTGACCGATTTCCGGATTTCTCTGTACCAGTTGCTGCATTTGAGGGTTAGCCATAATTAACTGTCTCATCAGGTCAGGATTNTTAAGCCCAGGCTACTCAGGCCTGTCAAACCTCCAAGGCCACCTTTAAGATGAAAGAAAAAAAATTAAACTTTCAGCTTCTAATATATTTCAAAACACATCCAGGTTCTTTTTAAGTACAAAATACATAAACATAACCCATTCTTCAAAATAATGAAATTCAATGGAAATTCTATCTTTGCAATGCTGTTAAAGAGTCATTCATTCACTAAGAGTTTGCTTCTTTACATAACGAGACATCTAGAAATCCAAACTGCATCTGAAATATAACTTGTTACAATTCTAACAGCTTTTCTTCTACTTTACTGTAGCTGAGGTACAAAGGATGTTTGAGTTTTGAGGCTTCAGGCTAATTCCCAACACTTTCCAATACATTTGCAATAATCATTTATAGACAGACCACCACCATGAGGAATCTCTTAACATGATGCATACTCTATTCTAAACAAAAAGTAGCTCTTCTTTCTGCTGATGCAACAAGAACTAATAATGCTTTAAATTCTCATTTGCAGAGTTCAGCAAACAAAAGTTTCACATTTTTAGAAGGTACTAGTCAGTCTGGAGAACTATTTACAACTAAAAAAAGCAGTTGCTTAACACAGTTTTCTGTTGTTTTGTTTTTTTGTTTAAAAAGAAAGCAAACAAAGAAAGAGCATGAAGAACAAAATGCAGCAACTATGAAAAAAGATATTTTTAAATCAATAAACTTCTGTCTCTATTCCTGAAAAAGAAGACCAATAATTTGATCAGACTCAGAACCTGAGAAATACTGGTTTGTAGGATAGGAGTAACTTTGTGACTTCTGCTCCAAGTCATGATGTTATAGGTCCAACTTCAATACTCTCTTCAGGTCAATTCAAATGCACTGTTAAGGAAGAGAAGGAGACTGGAAGGAGTTTAATCACCTATAGTGCCAGAATACAAGATCAGTGGCACCTTATTATTGAAGATGAAACAGCACAAGCCTGAAGGTCTGTACATAAAAATTAAGGAAACAACTTATCTCTGATAACTTATTGATCAAAAACTTATTCCAACCAACACCACAGATTTTTGTAATCAGTAAATTTATAATTTTTTTTAAGTCCAGTTTACATTAGAATAAAGCTCCAGGGATACTTAACTGAAACCAAGATACCTAAGACAGCCATCATGTTATCTAACAAATATTCTTACCCAAGGCAAAAGAATTGATATTTGTTGAAGTTGGTGTTGAGGTATTACTGCTCGATATTGATGTGGTAGTAATACTGCCAGTAGTGTGTGTTTGTTGACCTGGATGGTCTTGTGATCTATAAAACGCAAGTTAAAATAATTACAAGTTGAACAAGATGCGGTAGGTTGACCACAGCCCGTTAAATCTCCACCCAGTTACAACATTATTTTCCCCTCACCCCAGGCAGAATGGAGGAGAGAATCAAAATGACAAAAGAGAAAAACTCATGGGTTGAGATAAAAACAGTCTAATAAGCAAAGAAAAAAAAACCAAACAACCAATAAAACCAGAAAAGTGATGTGAAGACAATAACTCACCACCTCCTACCAGCAGACCACTGTCCAGCCAGTCTCTAAGCAACAGCTACTTTGGAAAAGTTTCCCCTCAGTTTTATTGCTTAGCATGTTATATGGTATGCAATATCTTTGGTCAGCTTGATTCAACTGTCCCAGCTGTGTCCCCTTCCCAACACTAGCCTACTCACTGGCCTTGATGCTGTACAAGCACTGTTCAGCAATAGGTAAAACATCAGTGTGTTATCAACGCTGTTAGGTCAAGAATTCAAAACACTTCACTATACAGGCTGCTATGAAGTAAAACACCATCTGAACCAGATCCAGTACACAAGGTCTGGCATTTAATATAATAATGACATTTAACACAGGAACATTATCATACTTGAGAGTCCTAATTTACATTTTTTATTAATTCTAAAACCCCCTCAAACTCTACATGTCTCCTGGCCAAACTCAAACAGAAAGTATACAGAGGTGGAAGCAAGGATGGGACAATATCTTTGTATTCCTCCCAGGTTGCCAAGTCTCTCTTTCTTATACAGAGTTCTGAAAGACAAAGCCCAAATGGAATTGAATTTGGCAAAAGATATAAAAAATAACAAGAAGGGCTTCTATAAGTACATAGGTGACAAAAAGAAGACTAGGGAAAACATGCAACTGCTGCTTAATGAGACAGGAGACCTGGTTACACAGGACACAGAAAAGGCTGAGGTACTGAACGCTGCCTTTGCCTCAGTCTTTACCAGCAAGACTGGCTTTCAGGAAGACCAGGTCCCTGAGACCAGGGAAACAGGCTGGAGCAAGGAAAATGTAGCCTTGGTGGAAGAGGATCAGATCAGGGAATACTTAAGCAAACTGGACATACATAAGTCCATGGGCCCTGATGGAATTCACCCACGAGGACCGAGAGAGCTGGCAAATGTCATTGCAAGGCCACTCTTGATAATTTTTGATCAATCATGGTTACTGGGAGAAATGTCCTAAGACAGGATGAAAGCAAATATCACTCCTATCTTCAAGAAGGGCAAGGAGGAGGACCCAGAAAACTACTGGCCAGCCAGCCTCACCTTGATGCCCAGGAAGGTCATGGAGCAGCTAATCCTGGAAACCATTTCCAGACATATGAAGGACAAGAAAGCCATCAGGAATAGTCAGCATGGATTCACCAAAGGGAAGTCATGCTTGACCAACTTGATAACCTTCTGTGATGAAATGACTGGCCCTGCAGATGAGGGGAAAGCAGTGGATAATTTCTACCTGAACTTCATGAAGACTTTCAACAGTATCTCCCATAGCATCCTCATAGAGAAGCTGAAGAAATAGGGGCAGAATGAGGAGAATGGAAAACTGGCTGAGTGACCAGATCCAGAGGGCGGTGATTAGTGGAACAAAGTCTAGTTGGAGGCCAGTGNGACTGGCTTTCAGGAAGACCAGGTCCCTGAGACCAGGGAAACAGGCTGGAGCAAGGAAAATGTAGCCTTGGTGGAAGAGGATCAGATCAGGGAATACTTAAGCAAACTGGACATACATAAGTCCATGGGCCCTGATGGAATTCACCCACGAGGACCGAGAGAGCTGGCAAATGTCATTGCAAGGCCACTCTTGATAATTTTTGATCAATCATGGTTACTGGGAGAAATGTCCTAAGACAGGATGAAAGCAAATATCACTCCTATCTTCAAGAAGGGCAAGGAGGAGGACCCAGAAAACTACTGGCCAGCCAGCCTCACCTTGATGCCCAGGAAGGTCATGGAGCAGCTAATCCTGGAAACCATTTCCAGACATATGAAGGACAAGAAAGCCATCAGGAATAGTCAGCATGGATTCACCAAAGGGAAGTCATGCTTGACCAACTTGATAACCTTCTGTGATGAAATGACTGGCCCTGCAGATGAGGGGAAAGCAGTGGATAATTTCTACCTGAACTTCATGAAGACTTTCAACAGTATCTCCCATAGCATCCTCATAGAGAAGCTGAAGAAATAGGGGCAGAATGAGGAGAATGGAAAACTGGCTGAGTGACCAGATCCAGAGGGCGGTGATTAGTGGAACAAAGTCTAGTTGGAGGCCAGTGACTAGCAGTGGACCCCAGGCATCATTACTGGGTCTGGTCCTGTTTAACATCTTCATTAACGATCTGGATGATGGGGCAGAGTGTATTCTCAACAAGCTTGCAGACACCCAGAACTGGGAGAAGTAGCTGATATGCCATAGGGTCATGCTGCCATCCAGAGGGAACTTGATAAGCTGCAGAAATGAGCTGACAGGAACCTGAAGTAAAGTTCAACAAGGGGAAGTGGTGCAAAGTCCTGTACCCAGAAAGGAACAATTCCCAGGCACCAATATAGGATGGGGACCACCCAGCTGGAAAGCANCCAGCCTCACCTTGATGCCCAGGAAGGTCATGGAGCAGCTAATCCTGGAAACCATTTCCAGACATATGAAGGACAAGAAAGCCATCAGGAATAGTCAGCATGGATTCACCAAAGGGAAGTCATGCTTGACCAACTTGATAACCTTCTGTGATGAAATGACTGGCCCTGCAGATGAGGGGAAAGCAGTGGATAATTTCTACCTGAACTTCATGAAGACTTTCAACAGTATCTCCCATAGCATCCTCATAGAGAAGCTGAAGAAATAGGGGCAGAATGAGGAGAATGGAAAACTGGCTGAGTGACCAGATCCAGAGGGCGGTGATTAGTGGAACAAAGTCTAGTTGGAGGCCAGTGACTAGCAGTGGACCCCAGGCATCATTACTGGGTCTGGTCCTGTTTAACATCTTCATTAACGATCTGGATGATGGGGCAGAGTGTATTCTCAACAAGCTTGCAGACACCCAGAACTGGGAGAAGTAGCTGATATGCCATAGGGTCATGCTGCCATCCAGAGGGAACTTGATAAGCTGCAGAAATGAGCTGACAGGAACCTGAAGTAAAGTTCAACAAGGGGAAGTGGTGCAAAGTCCTGTACCCAGAAAGGAACAATTCCCAGGCACCAATATAGGATGGGGACCACCCAGCTGGAAAGCAGCTTGGCAGAAAAGGCCCTAGGTCTTGGTGGACACCGGGCTGAATATGAGCCAGCACTGTGCCTTTGCTGCAAAGAAGGCAAACGGTATCCTGGGCTGCATTAGAAGGAGCGTTATCAGCAGGTAGATGGAGGTGATCCTCTCTACTCAGCACTAGTGATGCCACACCTGGAGTCCTTTGACTAGTTCTTGGACATACTGAAAGGAGTCCAACAAGGAGCCACAAAGATGATGAAAGGACTGGAACATCTCTCCTATGAGGAAAAGTTGAGAGAGCTGGGACTGTTTAGACTGGAGAGGAGAAGGCTCAGGGGAGATCTCATCAACGTACATAAATACCTGAAGGGAGGGTGCAAAGAAGATGGAGCCAGGCTCATCAGTGGTGCCCAGCGACAGGACCAGAGGCAACCGGCACAAATTGAAACACAGGAGGTTCTTTTCTGATCACAAGGAAATACTTTTTCTTTTTATTGTGAGGGTGACCAAGCACTGGAACAGGTTGCCCAGGGAGCTTGTGGAGTCTCCCTCTTGGAGATATTCAAAAGCCATATGGACATGTTCCAGGGCAACTGGCTCTAGGTGGCCCTGCTTGAGTAGGGGTGTTGGACCAGATGACCTCAAGAGTCCCCTTCAACCTCTATCATACTGTGATTCTCAGATATCTATAATCTCATCACTTCTTCAGAACAGTAATTTCTAACACTAAGAAAATGGATGGGCATCACTGCAACTGTTGCCATCTCTTTATACTATCCTTAAAGGAGAGAAGGCTACCAAGATCTATAATACAGGATCTATCCCATACCATACCTTTAGTAGGTCACCCCACTGAACATCAAATTAAGTTAAAGTCTTATTTTATCACAAGACTAATATCAGAAATTCAATATTATTTAAGACTGTAAGATCATGGTAACAATGTAGTTACACAAAGTTAATGCCATCATAAATTAGCACAAGCACTAGAGGATGCTTGCCCAATTTGTATGCTCACCACACCTGTCTACTGTAGGGGCATAAGCATGGGTGCTTATCACACAGTGAAACAGATCAAAGACTGTTCAGATTGTATTCAGACTGCTATTCTGCACCAACTACAACTAAGAAGCCAGTTCAAGTGGTTTAATAGTAATAGCTCAGATTAGAAGGTAACATTAATTTTCAGAAGTGTATGTATGATATCTAGGGACACAACCTTATACATTTTGGGGTTGCTTCTCTTGTTTAATAGCAGGAGTATTTGTACTGCTTTTAAATACATTTTAGTCAAATCTAGGTTTGCCCACCAGAAAGCTATCACACTAGAAATTAAGAATATTTTTACTATTTTGAGGTAAAAATAAGACTGCTCATCATCAGTCAGGTTACCTGTTTTGCATTTTGATGACCAGGTGAACAGTGAGTCCATCATGAATTCCATGCTGAGTCAAAGTATCTTGATCTTTTAAAATTTTTCCAGCAAATATCAAAACAAGTTGATCAGTGTGGGACTTGAAATGCTTAGAGATTTCTTCCTTGAACTAAAAAGAAGATAATATTATATAGTTACGTAATTGAATACTCAACTATTATTTTTTAATACTTTGAAAAAGAACTATTTTGCTCACATTTATTATATTAATCCATATGCACAATGTTTTGCTTTATACAACCTAGAAACATGCTATTAAAAAATCCATTGCTGACATGCTGAGAATGCAACAAAACATGTTAATTCAGTACAAATTTGTGCAGGCACTGAAAGGAGCAGTATCCTTTCTTCTTGGACATATTACTGCTACCCTTCACATGTCAAAACTAGCAATCCTTTCCACATAGTCAAAAATTATTTCTTGGGTGTCTCTGCTCTCTCATCCAACTCATGATAACTACATAAAATGTGCTTCTGGCCCAGGGCATGGTGAACAGACACATAGTTCAGCTGATCATGAAATCATACCTTGATCAAAACAACTGAACCTGGAAAAGCAATTGTATTTCTTCCTGCCTTCTTAACCAATAACAACCATGTTATGCTTTGACTGACTTCTGACTGAGATTCATTATTCTATATAAAAGTACCCTCACAGAAAAAACAATATGTAAAAAGGAAATTATAAGAAAATCAAACAAATTTGTTCAACATGACTAGTCAGTAGACTAAATGTTTCAGAACAGATCGTAGGCAGTTGGAAAGTCCTCTAGAAGTTAACAATATTTAACATTTTTCAAGTAGTATGGTCAACTCGATTTTTAAAACAATCGTATTCCAAACATCCTAGTGAATTTTTATACAGGAACTCGAAACATTTATCTTGCAATGACTTATTATTAAATAATTATATGAGGCAGGGCTAAAAAAAAAACCAAAATGGAAACCATCACTGTATTAATACTTTGAAGGCAAGTTCCTAATTGAAAAGGTTTATAGTATAGTAAGAGACAAAACAGAACCCCCAAAAAATGAACCTGAGACACAACAGAGGTAAGAAATCTCTGTGCCTGGGTAGCAGGTAGCATTTGTTCAGTTAGCAGCCTGCTCAGACAGAGTTGGTTCTGGTTCTTAGAGAAACATCTGTAGCAGATCATGGAAAGATTAGGATGTCCCCCCAAGTTCCTCAAAATGGTCATCCTGCTACACAAGGATCAGCATGGCCAAGTCAGATACGGCAATGCACTCTCTGAGACCTTTCCAAAAACCAATGGTGTGAAACAAGGTTGCATTCTCGCACCAACCCTATTCACAATCTTCTTCAGCATCCAAAGGGCCATGGCAGACCTTGATGAAGAAAATGGCATCTACATCCGCTATCGTACTGATGGAAGCCTATTCAACCTAAGGCGACTGAAGGCCCACACTAAGA
>VWZF01006579.1:0-17154 GCA_013396755.1 Sclerurus mexicanus
GGCACACCAAAAGCAGAAACACAGTCTTGTCCTGGACATTTGTGTCTTTGATGAATCGTCATGCTTATTCAATACAGGATAAAAAATGGCTGTTTCCCAAAAAGATCTCTATCGTTCATTTATCGGCAGAACCATTTCTGGCAAATGGCCATTTTTTTAGACTCCATTGAATAGGGAAAAAGATTCTGCCCAGACAGAAAAGGCCAGGATAGGAAGGTTTTGCTGCTTTTGGTTTGCCAGGGAATCCACATCATTTACTCCATAGAGACAAAGACTGTGGACTTTTCTCATTGAGAAAATTTCTATCGTTCTTTGGCAGAATCATATGTGGCAAATTGGTATTTTCTGTCTGAATTGAATCCAGACAAAGTTTCCTCCCAGAGAAAAAAGCCAGGACAGGAAGTTTTCGCTCCTCACAGAGTGCCAAGGAAGATGCATCTTTTGCACTTGAGAAAATAAGTCAGCAGGCTTTCATCTTTGAGATCATTCCTATCGTTCTTTTATTTGCAGAACAATTTCTGGCAAATTGCCCCTTTTGGCATGAATAGAATATATACGAAGATTCCTCCCAGACAACAAATGCCAGGTCACGAAATGTGTCACTGCTTTTGGAGTGCAAGGTAAGCCACATCATTTACACCTCACAGTCAAAGACTGTCAAATTTCTTCTTGGATATAATGTCTGCCATTCCATGATAGAAGCATTCCGGGAAAATTGCCATTTTTTGCCTGAATTGAATCTAGAAAAAGATTCCTCCTAGAGAAAATAAGCCAAGACAGGAAGGTGTTGCTGCTCACACACTACCAAGGAAGCCACATCTTTTGCACCTCAGAGTCAAAGTCTGCAGTCTTTCTTCAGGGAGAAAAATCCCTCTTGTTCTTTCATTGGCAGAAGCATTTCTGATTCTTTGCCATTTTTCTCCTTAATTGAATAGGGGCAAATATTCCTCCCAGAAAACAAAGGCCAGGACAGGAAGGTGCAGAGTGCCAAGGAAGCTGCATTTTTTCCACCGGAGACCGAAATTATGCAGACTTTCCTCATTGAGGAAATTCCTTTCGTTCATTGGCAGAACTATTTCTGGCACATTGCCATTTTGGGCCTAAGTGATTTTGGAAGAGATTCTTCCAAGAAAACAAAGGCCAGACAGGAAGATGTTGCTGCCTTTGAAGTTCCAAGGAATTTGCATCTTTTGCACCTTAGAGCAAAGGCAGAGGGTTTTCTTCTTGAAAAAGATCCCCTTCATTCAAGGGCAGAAGCAGTGTTGTAAAATCTTTTTGTTCCCGGATTTAGTAGGGACGGATATAGCACCCACAAAGAAATTGCCATGAACAGGAGGCTCGTCTTCTTTCAGAGAGCCAAGAACCCTTTGATTTTACAAGAGATTAAAGGATGTGGCCCTCCACCTTTCAAACCCCCCGTGAGGTCAGAATGCATATTCTAAAAGAGATTTGAAGCAAGGGCAGACCATGGGATAGCTGCGGATTTGTAATAGGGTATGGGTACGATTAGCTTAAGAGATAAAGTGGTAAACGTTCCCAGCAATAAGCTTTTATAAGCATTTTTCGCCGTGCAAAGAAGAATAAAATTTTCTACCCCACTCTGAAAGGACAAAAAAAAAGGTCTGTAGCTAAGGGCAGAGAAGGGGAAGGCTGCCACAGGATTTGTTTGCCACTTTACTGCTCTTCTCCACATATTTCTTTTTAAGAACTATTCTCCTTTTAAAACCCCCTCCAGAGGGATATGCTGAGTTTGAAATCTTGTTCGCAGCCTGATGATTCACTCTGGAACATGGTATTCCCTTCCCAGTCGAGACGCTATTCTCTTTAACTTCCAGCTCCCACTCGCTTTTCTTTTCAAGAGGTAGAGCAGGAACTTCACCTGTAGAGAAACGGGAAGGTGTTGATAAGAGTTAGGGTAGAGAAGACACCTGTCCGCCTTGTCTGGCCACAAGCTTTTCTCCATGCACATTTCTCTGTACGAAATGCAGCTGAAAAAGCTGTTGGTTTCGCAAGAGCACAGCAAGAGAGACAGACTGCGAATAAAGACCAGAGAAGAAAGTGGAGTACCCGCGACTGCTGCCAGAGAAGCCTTTTGCCTCTTTTCTTGTGTTCTCCGCATATTTCCTTGTGAGAAAAATTCTCTTTAGAACAACCCCTCCAGAGAGAGACGATGAGTTTGAAAGATTGGCTGCAGCATACTTTAACGTAGGACATAATATGCTCACCCCAGTGAAGACACTGAGCTCTTTTTTTCTTGTCTGGCCACAAGATTTTCTCTATGCACATTTCTCTGTGCGAAGTGCAGCACATAAAGCTCTTGGCTTCTTAAGCACACTGTTAGATAGAGAGACTGGGAATAGGAACGGACCTGTGAAGAAAATTACAGGACCTGTAACTGCTGCCACGGAAGCAGTTTGCCACTTTGTCTTCTCGTACATATTTCATGGTGGAAAACATTCTACTCCTAAGAAACCCCCTAGAAGGAGGTACAGAGAGAAAAGCTAGCTCACAACAGGACACACCTCTTCCCATCTCTGCATTCCCTTTAACGTCCATATACAGTCCTCTTCAAATTTGAGCTCCCTCTTTCTCTTACTTTCTTGTCATAGTGCGACATCTTGTGGCCTTGAAGACGGAATAGCCTTGACGTCCTTTAGAGCTGACTAGAAAGGGATAAACGTGCTCGGCAATAAGCTTTTCTCTATGCATGTTTCGCCGTGTAAAGAAGAGCTGCAAGCTTAGCATTTACAAGCCCACCCTGAAAAAGACAGAATGCGAATGAAGAAAAGAGCTGTGCAGCAAAGGGCAGAGCAGGGACCTTCTTCCACAGAAGCATTTTGCCACATTACTTTTGCTCGCGTACATATTTCCCTACGAGAAAAATTCTCTTTATAACACCCCTCTCCAGAGAGAGGTGATGAATTTGAAGGCTTGGTCGCAGCAGGATGTTATCGTGAACAGAGTAAACTCTCCCCAGTCAAGACAGTGAACTCTTCACAATCCACCTTCTACTCGCTCTTCTTTTCAAGAAGTATAGCAGCACCCTCAAGCGAAGAGAAACGGGAAAATAGTTCGGGCTGAGAAGAAAGGTGCCTGCTTTTTCTTGCAACAAATTTTCTCCATGCACATTTCTCTATGGGAAGTGCTGCTCAAAACATCGTGGCTTCGCGAGTACACTGCGAGAGTGACAGACTGCATATAGAGAAAGACCTGACAAGAAAAGTGCAGGACCCCCCACTGCTGCCACAAAAGCACTTTGTCACTTTACTTGTTTTCAACAACACAGTTCATTGTGGAAAACAGGGGACGGCTGCCACAGTAGTTTGCCACTTTACTGCTGTTTTCCACATATTTCCTTGTGAGATCTCTTATCATTATAACACCCCCCTCCAGAAGAAGATGCTGGGTTTGAAATCTTGTTCGCAGCATGATATGTCACCTGGGAACTTTTTATGTAGGAGCATCGCTTTTGGCTTCTGTTTCGTGTTATGGCTAAGGATACTTCTTTTTTCTGTTATATAATGGCAGTGTTTTCTAGTGGTTTTAGGAATTACGAGGCTGGAGGTTGGGGAAGTGGTGTCGAGGTGCTGTTGATAGGGTTCGGGGTATGGTTTCGGTAAAGTGTAGTGTTTGTTTTCAGCTTGTGGCTGGTGTTAAGGCCGGGGTACTGCGTCGTTCTCTTACGTATTCACAGTGGTTAGAGTGTCAAGGAAGCTACATCATTTGCACCTGAGAGCCAAAATCTCTGGGCTAATCTCTTAGAAAATATGCTGATCATTCAATTGCAAAGCGACGTCTATCATATTGCCTTTTTTGGCCAGAATTGAATATGAACGAATGTCATCTCACATTATATGGCCAGGACAGAAGCGTGTTGCTGGTTTTGGATTGTCAAGGAAGCCACATGTTTTGCACCTCAGAGCCAAAGGCTGAGTGCTTTCCTCTTGGAGACAATCCCTGTCATTCCTTGCTAGAAGTCCCCCTGCCATGTTGCACTTTTTTAGCCTGAATGAAATATGGACAAAAATTGCTCCAAGACAGAAAGGGTCAAGTCAGGAACCACACATCTGTTTCAGGCATTAAATATCTGGGAGAAATCTCCGTCCATATTCAATTAATATCCCAAAGGTACTCCTTTTCCAATGGTTCTTCTGCCTTCTAACGACTGTGAATTTCTCCAAGAATCAAATGTGTCCCCTTTGGTACTCAAGTGTAAAGCATGCAGCTTCCTGGGACCACAGAGCGCAACCATACTTCGGTGTCTTGGCACTTTTTGTTTGGGGGTAATCATCGTCTTTGTTCCATTCAAGCAAGAATAAGCGGCTCTTTTCCCACTGTATTTCTGGCCTCGAATGACAGCGATTTTCTCTGAGAAGAAAGCCGACAGACTTTGCCTCTCTGGTGTAAAAGATGCGGCTTCTTTGTCCCTCCGGAAGCAGCCATGCATCCATGTCCTGGAAATTTTTTCTGAGAGCAATCTTTGCCAATATTAAATTCAAGCCAAATATTGCCAATTTTCCTATGGTGCTTCTCCACTGGAAAAACAGAGATTTTTCTCTGAAAATAAAGTCCTCTGCCTTTGGGTCTCAGGTGAAAAAGATTTGGCCTCCTTGGTCCTGCGAAAGCAGCCATGCATCTGTACCCTGGCACGTTTTTCTTTGGGCTGTCTTTCCCCGTATTCAATCCAGGCCAGAAAGTGGCAATTGTCCCAAGGTGCTTCTGCCCTTCAATGAGAGGCATTTTCTCCAAGAAGGAAGGCCACAGCCTTTGGCTCTCAGGTGCAACAGATGAACCTTCCTTGGCCCTCCGAAAGCATCCATGTGTCCATGTCCTGGCACTTTTTTTCTTGGAGCAATATTCTCCGTATTCAATTCAGGCCAAAACATGGCAATTTTTCCATGGTTCTCCTGCCTACAAATGACATTGGAATTTTTCTAAATAAAAAGCCCACAGCCTTTTACTCTCAGGTGGAAAAGAGAGCACCACCTCATTTATGTGTGATACAAATTCGGTACCAGAGTTAAGGAAATATCAGTATGCGAAAAATGGTGCATGCCCACCAAAGCCCTCTGCTTCCAGAACTTGACGAAAAAATTCGTACGTTGTAAGAAAACGGGAACGTGAAAGAGGGCAAGGATTCAAAAAACTATTTTAGAAGGAGGCTCAGTACCTTCCCTGAAGAGATATGGTCTTTTAAACTAGGAAAACAAGTTTCTATAGATTAGATGCCCAAAGGAATCCCTTCCTTTTCGTTCCAAGAGAGAAAAGGAGGACAAGAGTCAGAATAAGTCAGGAGGTTTTTCTTTGCAAACCCGGACATGTGGAGTAAAGGTGAAAAGTTCAACCAAGGAAGAGGAGAGAAGCCTCCCCTTTTCAGGCCGAAGAAAAAAGGAACGTCCAAAAATAGCTTCCCGAAAGAGAACTTCACCACAGGCGCAGCCCAAGCCCCGCCTACCATGAATAATACAATTAGATACCTAGACCTAAATGAATATGTATATAAAATATTGTAACCGTCCCCCAAAAAACTGTATAACACCCTAACTTTACAATGGAATGGCAGAGCTACTTTGTCAGATGCAAATCCGGAGCTCTCCAATGTTGTATCCAAGAAATACCTTTTCTGCTTAAAGATAAAATTCTGCCTTTGAACAGTTTTTCTGTGCTATTTTGGCATCAAAATTGGCGACTGTGGTAAGACACCTCTCTACTGGTGTCGAAACCTGGGGTTTGCATGATTTATATGTATTTGAAAAAATTTTTTTGGGGAACTCTCAGGGGACCCTCGACTAAGATCTTCAGTTGATGAGGCTCCCCTTACCACTTAGCTTCGTACACAGGTGGACAAGGATCCCTGCTCAACATAAAAGTTATTTATACTTTTTTATGATTTTAAGAGGTGTAAGTTTACCCATAAGACGGTAGGGGGACGCTTCTCCGCAGGGAGGAAAGGAGTGGGACGCCTCTCAAAAGGATAATAACCATAGTTTGATTATTCCAGATTTGGTTTGCATGATTTGTATGTATTTGACCAAATTTTTTTGTTCTGACTTCAAGATTTGGAAAACATGCTCTTAAGTTTCTTTGGATTTTCTTTAAAGATTTGGGGACCGAGAACTTCCTTTTGATTTTGGAATTGCCTTAAAGATTTGGGAAGTGAGAGTTTCCTTTTTGTTTTCTTAAAGGTTTTGGAACTGAAAGCATTAAGGTTTCTTTTGTTTTCTTCTTGAAGGAATTTTTGCTTGAGGTATTTGGTCAAATTTGGTTTGCTTTTTATTTCTATTTGTTTTGTTTCATGTTATATGTTCTGTTTTACTTTTAAAACCCGGATTTATCCACAGGATATAGATCTGGTAATTCTGAGAGAATAACGGGGAATTTGTCCAAAGTCTAGAAATAAGATTTGTCTTCTATTACGGCCTTTTACTGTCTTTTGTGTTCCAAACGGTTCTAAAACGCGTATTTTATGGTCTACAGCGACATCTTGTGACTTTCTGTAGTAACGCAACTCGGCTGTGTAAAACGTATATTTTGTGGTCTGCAGCGACACCTTGTGACTCTGTGTAGTAAGGGTAGGGAAAGACATTTCTTTTGAGTGAATGAATTGTAAAATTATGTGTGACTGAAACGCAGTTTTTCTGCGTAGTGAGTGTGAAATTCTGCCCAAAGTGACAGAAGATACATCGACAATATAAAAACATATTAAGCTCCTATAAAAATGGGAAGCACACTGAGTAAAGATGTGAATGCTGAAAAACCTCTAGGCTCTATTTTAAACCACTGGAAGGAATTAGGTGGAATTTCCGGGGTAAACTCGAATAAAAGGACATTTTAAAATACCGCCAAAACTAGTGGCTGTTGTGTACCTTAAATGATGATGAAAATTGTCCAGCAGAAGGAAGTCTCAATTATAACACATTCTTACAACTTATGCTTTTCCTTCGTAGACAACAAAAAGGGGATGAAAAATGTATGTTTTTCACTTTAAGAAATAAGCCTGAATGGCAGAAAAATAGCGGAATAAATGTCCCACTTCAAGACCCCTTTTTATTGACATTAGAGAAAACCCAGAAAGATTTTAAATTCAAGGAACACTGCTGCGATGCCTGTAGCATAGGGCAGCAGTGTCTTAAGCTAAAGAAGAAAAAGGTAGATGAAGACAGGGTGGACCCTGAAGAGCTGCTGGCAGTTCATGATGAGAGGACATCACATTCAGCTAGACAAAGACCTGTCAGTCCACAGGGCTCCGGGCTGGAGGCCAGAAGCCCAGAGGAAAATGGTTGCGAGAGAACAGCAGAAAGCTCAGAGGACTCGGAAGAGGAATTAAGTAGTGCATATCCCACTCGACATCGAATTGCAAAACAAAAACTTAAAAGTAAAGCTAGGGGCAAAACAAGAGCTAAAACTGGAACTAGCCATAAGGTTACCTCATTGCGACAAGCGGTATTACCCACAGGAGACCAAACAAAGGTAAAGATTCCCTTTTCAGCAAGGGATTTGTACAGCTGGATGGAGATTCAAAGAGACAAGAGATTCAAATCAATTGTGAAGAACAAAGACATAGAGTGGGCAGACGTAGATTTGATGTTGTCAGAATTAACAAAAACAGAAAAAGAACTTGTGATAAAAAACATAGACTTTCAGCCAGAATATGAAGAAGCAGACCGTAAGTAGATACAGAACAATGGAGGTAGGCTATTAGAAAATGGGTGGGGACAGCTGAAGACAGGGCAACTAGTGTTGCCAGGAAAGTTGATTTGGCAATTTGTAAAAGCAGAACATGACAAAACTCATTGGGGCTTGGGTTCACTTTATCAGTATTTAAAAGTTAGAGTAGCGGGGCCAAAACTATTCACCTCAATAAAACAGGTCACACCCCAATGTGAAAGCTGCCTGAAAAATAATCCCAACACTGGAATTAAAACACAACAAGGGGCAATAAACAGAGGGAAATTCCCAGGCGACGTTTGGCAAATCGATTTCTCTGAGCTCCCAAGAAAAAGGCAGTTCAAATACCTATTGGTTTTGACTGACACATTTTGTGGATGGCCTGAAGCTTTCCCATGTAGAGCATGCAAAGAGAAAGAAGTAATTAAGGTTCTGTTAAACGAAATTTTACCACAATTTGGGGTGCCTGGGAGCATCTCTTCTGACCGAGGCTCTCACTTCTGTGCAAGGATTGTACGAGCAATAAGTAAAGCATTAAGAATCAAATGGCAACTACATACACCCTACAGACCCCAAGTGAGTGGGCAAGTAGACAAGACGAATCACCTCATTAAACAGCACATTACCAAAATATGCCAGGGGACAAACTTTCAATGGTAGCAAGCTTTACTTATTGCTATAATCAGTCTGAGGGTTGAACCAAGAACAAAAGAAAAACTGAGCCATTTTGAAATTCTATATGGCAAACCCTATGCAATGCAGACTGTAAATAGTGAGGCTTTAGATAAAATAGGCCATCAATATGTGTATGAATATGTAAAAGCTTTAGGAGAACACTTCGATAAAAATTCTACAGTGTTGTTAGACAGTCAGCCAAAGCAACCTGACTGTAAGTTACATCCATTTAGTCCTGGTGATTAGGTATATCTCAAGAATCTTCTTGGAAAACCTCTGCAAGAAAAGTGGGAAGGGCCCTTCCAAGTGCTGATGACCACTTTCACAGCAGTTCAAGTGAAGGAACGACCAACTTGGATTCACTACTCCTGGGTCAAGAGAGCTCCGGAGAACAACGAAGAAAGCTCCTAAGAACTACCAAACCCATGAATGTCCACGTAATGCTGACTCTTGGACTTTTGATAAGTATAACTTCATCCGAAGACACTACTCTAAACTGGTCATGGTCTAAAGCACAAATTGTTGAGTCGTTTCCATGGGCTGGGGTACCCCTCTCAACTGACCCAGAGCCTACGCCAAGTCTAGCTATTTATGTTTTACATGACAGTCAGTCATATATGCAACCACACTGGAAAAAGACCCAGGGTTCACCAGATACTATAACAGGCCAAAAAGAAGAGGAAATCCAAATAGGATGTAAAGGATAAACACATTAGCACAAGAGACAAGAGAGGTCAGGCTAACAGTAACACCCCTGAAAATCCACTCACTTCTATACAGCTGAATGATAGACATTAACGATAACCTTTGGCTAACAAGAAAAGGACCAGTCTCTTGCATATGGAATATTATAGATAAGAATAGAAAAGACAAAAAGCCCAACGTGAGCTTAAGCTAATCTTGAAAGAATCGGTTTCACTCATGCACTCATGGGGCTAGTAAAGACGGAGGCCCTTCATTTATGGCCATCATTAAGCTTGAAAAGGGCCTTACTACTAAAGCACCTAAGCAAATCGACTACTGAATCATT
Organism: Sclerurus mexicanus; assembly: GCA_013396755.1. Classification (NCBI taxonomy): domain Eukaryota; kingdom Metazoa; phylum Chordata; class Aves; order Passeriformes; family Furnariidae; genus Sclerurus; species Sclerurus mexicanus. The sequence continues at coordinate 9,374 of VWZF01006579.1, forward strand.
TAAAACTTCTCTTCTGAATTGTGAAAACATTCATAATTTGACATTCATTGGACCTCGTGATTAGGCAGTCAAATGAATAAAAATTATTATTAGATCCCACATATTCACTCAAAAGAATACAAATATCCAAGTAAGTATATCTTACATACAACAAAGTCTTAAAGGATGGAATACCTGGCTAGCTACCATTTCCTCTCACACTAGGACTCAAAGAAAGATACCTGGATGGATTCGCACAGGACTAGGTGTATTAAATACCATAGAGCAAGAAGTGCTAATTAACAAGCTCAGTGCTGTCACCTCTGACCTGGGAAAACTCAAAGTTCCTCTGAAATCCTCTATGCTTACATTAGCAGAGACTCACTCTTTGGCTGTCAAATTGCTAACTTTAATAGCTAATTACACAGCCGAATACTTTCTCAAGATTGTTGACTATGCTGGAGACATTGATAAAAAGATTGCACTCACCATCCGGTGCACTCAGACTCAGCAATGGGTAGAGTTTATAGCCGCAGGATTGCTAAGAGAAGGAACATCAGGAATACTACCTCAGGAAATTAGAGAACTAATAGCTAGAGAAGACGCCACCACTCAGTTTGAGACAGACCACCAGGCCTGGTGGCAATTAGTGAACTTCACATACAATCCATGACACGAACAAATTGAAGCATATGTACTCACTATTAGTGCAGCAAAAGAGCAAACAATCTTTCCTGTTCTCACTTTGGGCACCATACACCAAAACGTCATTGTTAGACCCTTAGGCCATAATGTCTGGGCAAGCTATGACCGAACCAAAGGCAAGTGGCAATCAATTAGCACTGAAGCCTGTATTCCCAGAGAACAGCTAGGATACATCTGCCAAAACGCAATAATAGAAAATGAAGATCTGTGTTTAGATATTAGCGAAAGCATATGTGCTTTTGAGATGTCACCACATGAAAAGGCTCAGCCACAAGTATTTTATGTAGGTAATGGATGTGCATGTGTTAGAACCTATTGTGTTAATGTTACCATTGATGAGTGCCATGAAATATCTAATAGAACTAACTTTTGTGTATGCAATTTTACCAGAATTAGAGGTTGTGATTTTAATTATGTTATACCTGTAACCACTGTAGAGAATTGAATGAAGTCGATTATACCTTGTATCATGATGTGCCTAAGTTACAGATCGGAATGGATATTAGTATCTTCAAAGCAATGCTCAGACACCCAGATGTAGAAAAACTAGTCCAAGGAGTAAACCGAACAACCCAACGCATGCTTTGGCAAGCAAAACATGACTCTGAGAACATACATTCTATCTTAACTGACACGGAATGACTCGGAGAACACAATTGTTGGAATGACATTGCAAGATATTCTCCAAGAGTAACACAAATATTTTATCCCATGATAGTTTTAGTTAGAGGAATGGTCCTGTTATTCCTCTTGAACATTTATCTGTGGTACAAATTCAGTACCACAGATAAGAAAATACGAGTAATGCGAACAATGGTGCAAGCCAAACAAAGCCCTCTGCTTCAAGAACTTGAAGAAAGAATTTGTAAGTTGTAAAAAAAAGGAGGGACTGAAACAGGCAAGGTTTTAAAAAGCAAATTTAGAAGGAGACTCAGTACCTTGCCCGAAGAGATATGCTGTTTTAAACTGGGAAAGCAAGTTCCTAAAGATTAGCTGACCAAAGGAAATCCTCCCATTGTGTTCCAAGAGAGATAACATGGAGAGTGGGCATCCATAGGGAGAAGGAGGTCTCCAGGTCAGGATAAGTCAGGAGGTTTTTCTTTGCAAGCCCGGACATGTAGAGAAAAGGTGAAATGTTCAACCGAGGAAGAGGAGAAAAGGGAACCCTTTTCAGGCTAAAGAAACAGGAACGACCAACAAAAACCTTCCCAAAAGAGGACTTCACCCCAGGCTCCGCCAAACCCTGCCTACTATGAGCATTATTATTAGATTCCTAGACCTAAATGAATATGTATGTAAAATGTTGTAACCCTGTCGAAAAAATGTATAAAACCCCTAACTTTACACTGGAATAGCAGAGCTACTTTGTCCAATGTGAATCGGGAGCTCGCCAACCTTGTATCCAATATCTTTGCTGCTTAAAAGTAAAATTCTGTCTTTCAGCAGTTTTTCCATTCTATTTTGGTATCAATTATGCACTGCAGGGCCCTAAGGTACCAAAGGAACCCTGGGACACTGCAGAGCTCAAGGAACCAAGGGTTCATTGTGACGTGTGGGGCCTTGTGGAACCAAAGGATGCCTAAGGTATTTTGGAACTTTGTAGAATCATGAACCATTGTCACACTGTAGAACCTCAGGGAACCAATATGCCACTTTGACACTGCAGGGCCAAAGGAATCCTAGGACAGTGGGGAACCTTATGGAAATATTTTGAGTTAGGCTGAGCTAGAGTTCATTTGCCCACAGCAGCCCTCCCAGTGCTGTGCTTTGCATTGGGAGCTGGAAAGGTGTTAATCACACTCCAGTGTTTTGGCTCCTGCTGGCAGGGCCGGCACAGCATCAGCACTGTGACATCCCTTCCCCAGTCGAGGGCAAGATCCTGGGAGGGGACACAGCCAGTCCCACTGAGACAAACTGACCAAAGGGATATTGCAGACCATGTAATGTCATCTCAGATATAAAAGCTGAGGAAAGGAGAAGAAAGGGGGGCAATCATTGTTTACAATGTTTGCCTGCTGAGCAGCAAGTCCCAGAAAGTCTTTGGGAATGGAGGGATTAAGGAAACAGGACAGGCTGTTGGGGATCAGTTGCAGGGCATGACGAGGGATTTAGGGTGGTTGTGACCCCAGTGCAGGACCCAGCATTTGCCCTTGTTGAACCTCATCCAATTGGCCTCGACCTGTCTAGAACCCTCTGCAGAGCCTTCCTGCCCTCCAGGAGATCAGCACTCCCACCCAACCTGCTGTAAAGTGACTGTAGGCACACTCAATCCAGATGTTTGATAAAGATATTTAACTAAATTGCCCCCAATACTGAGACCTGGGAACACCTCTGGGTGTAACTCCATTCCCCACCACTCCCTGGGCCTGGCCATCCAAACAGATTTGTACCCAGTGAACAGATCATGCAGAATATGTTCGATAAATTTCCTGTAGCCCAGAGCTTCAGATCTGTGCTTGACACATAACATGTTTGCCATTATTCTAAAATACCTACTGTGGAAAGTGGATTCAATGGAGGCAATGTGGACATAAATACAGCAGTGGAAGGATTTCTGGTTTTTATTGAGCTCTGCCTTCCTTTGTGTTTGTTTGCTGGCAATATATGAACATCCCTCTGTGTCTCATGCAGCTGTTTCTCCAAGCAAAGCAGGTGGGAGTTGGTGCCAAGGAGCTGAAACCTGCAAATGCAGCCAGTAGGGGAGGAAGCTCAGATTTGCACAAGGCTGCTTTGAATCCCAGGGGTTTGATGCAGGGAATGGTGGGATGGGGGTTCAGCATAAGGTCTGATTCATTGTCAGATATAAAGGGTCTTGATTTTCATATCTATTCAGACTGAATTAGGAGGTGCTCAGGATCAATATCAATAAAGATTGGTGGTGTCAATGTAAAAACAGAAAAAAACCCAACAGTTCAGAAAAAGAAATTTTTTCTCTTTGCTTTAATATTATAATATGTTCACTTCGAAAACATTTCTGAGATCTGTCCAATTAACCACAAAAGAATAGAAGACTTCAAAGTAATTTATTCCCAGGAGCTTTTCTTTTTAAGATGACATCACTGAAAAGAGACTGTGGAGGGAATGAACAGACAAGGAGACCCTCTCTGGGGGCGGGGGAAGCAGTAACTCAGAGTCACTGGTTACAGGTGGAAAATGGGGCCCAGGGAATGGGGCTCTCTTCCCTCACTGGATGCTTGTGGCTGCTCTGGGGAGTAGAGTGATGTAGTGTGTGGAATGGGGAGTGAAGGAGAACAGTAGGACCCCCCACAGCTCGGTGGGGTCAGCAAGGAGGCAACAAGCCCTGGGGCTGNCAAATGCAGCCAGTAGGGGAGGAAGCTCAGATTTGCACAAGGCTGCTTTGAATCCCAGGGGTTTGATGCAGGGAATGGTGGGATGGGGGTTCAGCATAAGGTCTGATTCATTGTCAGATATAAAGGGTCTTGATTTTCATATCTATTCAGACTGAATTAGGAGGTGCTCAGGATCAATATCAATAAAGATTGGTGGTGTCAATGTAAAAACAGAAAAAAACCCAACAGTTCAGAAAAAGAAATTTTTTCTCTTTGCTTTAATATTATAATATGTTCACTTCGAAAACATTTCTGAGATCTGTCCAATTAACCACAAAAGAATAGAAGACTTCAAAGTAATTTATTCCCAGGAGCTTTTCTTTTTAAGATGACATCACTGAAAAGAGACTGTGGAGGGAATGAACAGACAAGGAGACCCTCTCTGGGGGCGGGGGAAGCAGTAACTCAGAGTCACTGGTTACAGGTGGAAAATGGGGCCCAGGGAATGGGGCTCTCTTCCCTCACTGGATGCTTGTGGCTGCTCTGGGGAGTAGAGTGATGTAGTGTGTGGAATGGGGAGTGAAGGAGAACAGTAGGACCCCCCACAGCTCGGTGGGGTCAGCAAGGAGGCAACAAGCCCTGGGGCTGTCAGGAACTGGTGTCTTCTCATGGGCTGTCAAGAACAAGCTCAGGAAACTGCCCTGTTGCAGAAAAACAGAGTGAAGAGCCCAAGTGTGTGAGTGCAGGATGGGGGCACAACAGTCCTTTCCACAGCCAGGCTTCCAGGGACACACCTGAAGGAAAAGCAGAGCATTTTCTAGGTTGTTTCTCTGTTTTATGGACACCCTGGGCAAGGGGCTCCAGGGAAATTGTCACAGATCATCCCCTGCAAACACCATGCTCAGCACTGGCCTCTCATCCACCACTGACACGTTGTTTGCCCCTCCATGAGGACACCAAATGAGCAGCTCACAAGGCCAAGCTGCCATTATCCAGAGGAGATTTCAGTATGCACAGGGTGTGTGTAGGGAGATCAACCCAATGAGCAGACACACCATCTGCTAATCCTGTAGGTGCCGGGAAGGGCTGTGGGACACACAGTGTCTTGATGTCACTTCCCTCTGGGACTCATATCCCCTGGGAAAGCCCCTGGATACAGGCCTGGGATGTGCTTTTGTGCACAGAGCTCCCCGTGTCCATCCCTCAGGCCGTGGGGCATCTCAGACAGGAGCAGAGCAGGTGATACCCCACAGGACTGAGGTGTCTCCAGCTCCTGGCAGTGGCAGCAAAAGCCCAGGGAGAAACTGTGAGTCTTGCAATGATCTCACTGTGGGTGGAAAAGGGAAAGACTCTGTCTCTGATCACCCCTGGGTGCATGAGGACACCACAAGCCCAGATAAGAGCTGGACAGCTGTCCAGAGCCTGAAATTTGTGTGTGTGACTCCAGGAACAAACCCCACTTGCCCAGTGAGAGTCATCTCAGTGGCCTTAGACAGCTCATTGCAAGTGCTCCTGAAGTGCTGAATCACCCTTGCCTGGGATTCTGGACTGTGCTCTCCAAAGGGCCAGAGCAGTCAGAGTGGTTCTGGGGTCCTTGGCAAAGGCAGATGTCAAACCCATTTTCAAGCAGGGCTAAATGAGAACTGGAAGAATTACAGGCTGCCCACCCAGCCCCTCTATCATTGCCTTTCCCAGATGGATAGGGGAGAGAGAATAAGATGGAAAATAACTCATAGGTTGGGATAAGTCACTTTACTAAAGCAAAAGCCAAAGTTTGCATGCACAAGCAAAGAGGAAAACAAAAAGGTTTATTCTCTTCTTCCCATCAGCAGTGATGTACAGCCACATCCTGGAAAGCCGGGCTTTAGCACAGCCGTGGCTGTCCAGCAGGCAAACATTGTAAACAATGAATGCCCCCCTTTCTTCTCCTTTCCTCAGCTTTTATATCTGAGATGACATTACATGGTCTGCAATATCCCTTTGGTCAGTTTGTCTCAGTGGGACTGGCTGTGTCCCCTCCCAGGATCTTGCCCTCGACTGGGGAAGGGATGTCACAGTGCTGATGCTGTGCCGGCCCTGCCAGCAGGAGCCAAAACACTGGAGTGTGATTAACACCTTTCCAGCTCCCAATGCAAAGCACAGCACTGGGAGGGCTGCTGTGGGCAAATGAACCCCAGCTCAGCCAGACTCCAAATATAAGTGGGATTCCAAAATGTCTCAGGGTTCCTGTGGTTCCATCAGGCTCTGTAGTTTTACAATGGCCCATGCATTCCATGAGGTTCCACAGTGTCACACAGTTCCTTCAGTTCCATGAGGCCTTTCAGTGTCAAAATGGCCCCTTGACTCCTTGAGGTTCAGCAGTCTCAGATTGGCCCCTTGATTCTATCAGGTTTTGAAACATCTCAAGGTTCCTTTAGTTCCATGTAGTGACACAATGGCTCCTTGATTCCATGAGTTTCCACAGTGTCCCATGGTTCCTTTGGTTCATCGAGGCCCTGCAGTGTCCCAATGGCCCCTTGATTCCACGAGGCCCTCAAGTGTTACAATGGTCCCGTGTTTCCAACAGGTTCAACAGTGTCCCTGTGTTCCTTTGGTTTGAGCTGGCCCTTCAGTGTCACAGTTGCCCCTAGATTCCATGAGTTTCCAAAATGTCCCAGGGTTCCCTTGATTCCATGAGGCCCTGCAGGTCACAATGAACCTGCTGTTTCATGGGATTCCACAGTGTGCCGGGATTCCTTTGGCTCCATAAAGCCCTACAGTGTCACAACGGCCCCTTTGTTATATGAAACTCCACAGTGATCTTTATGGCACAGACATAGTTTTAATGGTGATGATGTAGTCGGATGTGTCTTGAGCACAGTGACACTTCACGACAGTTTTCCACTGTGGGTGAAGGAAGGAGGGAGCAGCAGAACTGACACCTTGGTCTGATCGTGGGCAGACTTTGGCCTGGTTGGGAGATTGATTGATGGAGTGCCTTGGGAGTCAGTCCTGAAGGACAAAGGAGACACTGTGTCCTGTGTACCCAAAGGCAAGCCAGAGGGCAAAAACTTAGAGAACTTAGGCTGGAACTCAGGGAAAAAAGTGAGTGTATCAGCTGTGGAAGGAGGGGCAGGAAATTTGGGAGGACTACAAGGATGTTGTGAGGTTATGGAGGGAGAAAATTCTACAGGCCAAATACAAACAGGAACTGAATTTGGCCACTCTACTTGAAGACAATAAAAAGTGTGTCTCTAGATCCATGGGCAGCAAGAGGAAAGCCCAGAAGAGTCTCCATCCTTTGCTGGATGCAGAGGCAGCACAGTGTCAGGGCAGGAGGAAAAGGATGAGGGATTTAGTGCCTTCTTTACCTCAGTCTTTACCACCAAAACAAATTGTCCTTAGGATACCCAGCTCCTAGGGCTGGAAGTTGGTGATGGGGAGCTGAGTGAAGCCCCCATAATACATTAGGAAATGGTGAGTGACCTGCTGTGCCAGTGAGACCCCCACAAGTCTCCAGGCCCTGATGGGATGCAGGGCCAGAAAGAGGATGTGGGGAACACCAGGCCTGTCAGCCTGACCTTGGTCTGAGCAAAGGCCATGGTGCAGACCATGATGAGCACAAACAGGACATCCAGGGCATTACACCCAGTGAGTTTGGGATTGGGAAAGGCAGATCCTGCCTGACCAACCTGATCTTCTTCTATGACAAAATGGCCCACTCGGGAGATGAGGGAAAGGCTGTGATTTGATCTCTCTAGAATTCAGTAATTTGGCGCCATCTCCCACANGAGGAAAGCCCAGAAGAGTCTCCATCCTTTGCTGGAT
>VWZF01006586.1:4089-70186 GCA_013396755.1 Sclerurus mexicanus
GGGGGGGGAGGGGGGGCGCGGGCGGCTTGCTGGGATTGACCGGCTCTGGGACTCAGGGATAGATGGATGTAACCAGAGTCAGGGCAAAGGTGGTAGGGAAGAACCTCGCACCATCAGCATCCTCAGCGAGTGGTGTGCAGGGTCGGGTACAGGAAACGGGGCATCAGGGTAATTGCACTTGTGGCAGTCAAACTGGGAAACTCACAGCATGGGGAAGGAGAAGAACATCACAAAGGACTTCTTCGGTTTAAGTTGAATCAAATCATAAACTTTTGCAAATTTCCTGGTTTCCCGTTTTGGTTTTCATTGGGATTTCACACCAGAGTTTGTTTACGGAAGGACTTCTGCCACTGTTTGAAAAGGTCAACCAGTATTGTGCAAATGTATTTGAATTTCAAACAGGGTGATTTGGGAGACTACTACAAATTTCATGTTTTATAGAGAAACATGCAATTTAAAGAAAACTGTATTTTGTGTATAAGCAAGATTATTTTAACAGTAGTAATTTAGGTAGATTTGAGAAAATCTAATTCTGTAAATATTAATAGTTTACACAACAGAGAGCTTATATAATCTGCATTGTTTGTTTAGTTCTTTGGACTTTTTCAAATTTTGTTTTTAACTACATTAGAATAGTGAGAAAACTTCTTCGAAAAAACCAAGAGTGGTTTCTAGTAATTTTAAAACAATGGAGAATCCACATGTAATTAATATTTAGAACAGGAGACTCTAAGATACAGAGTATACTAACAAGTTCCTTGTAATTACCTGCTCAGTAAATTAATATTTCGATTTGTGTAAAATACCAGTTTGAATTCTTCCTTAAGGTTTGTAGCAGTAGTTGTGTTTTCATGTGGATAAATATTTTAAGGAAATTTTTTGTATCATTTAAAGGTGGCTGGCATTCACATGTAGTTTGTCTCTCTGCTATCGGTAACTTGCCTCTGCTGCAGGGAGTGCTGTGCTTTTGGAAATCTCTGTCCATAATTTCCTGTCACAGTAGGAGCAAGGAGTACATCCACAGCTGCTGTCAAAACAAAACAATTAAAAGGTGGCTTGAAATGATAGTTTCATTTAGTTTTACTGTGTTCTGGTAATGTACAAATATTTAAGAATTGGAGAAACAATTGCCTTCATCTGATATGTAAATAAAATAATACTGTTAACTGGTTGGTTACAACTTGTTACTTGCTCATAATTAGCCTTTGTTCTTAAATTATATCTGCTTTTTTGCTTAAAAACATATGAACTCTGTATGGATTTAATTATTTATGGAGATGTTTACATTCTTTTTTTTTTCATACAGTGTGAATTATTTATTTCAGTATATTTATGACAGATTATACCCAATAATGATGTGACTTTTTCTGGTGGATTTTAGTTCTCTGGAAGTCAAATGGTAGTTTTGTCTCTCTCTCAATGGGGATTTTACCCTTTCTATGTAATCCTGAAAATCTTAAGATTCCCATTAAATTTAGTGGATGTATAGTGGGGAATTTTGCTTAATTGAAACCACCAGAATTGGGTGGTTAATCTTTAATTTTCTTTTCCATTTACAGAGTGCTCTGTAGCTCTAAATTGTAAATGTTTCTAGTGGTTGGTCTAGTTTTCTAAAACTGGCCAGATATTATGTGTAGTTGTGCAAAAAAAGCTGAGGTTTCTTTTCCTCCCTTGTTAGTTTCTTTTGTCTTTATTTGTTTAAAGAACTCATAATCTGTAATGCATCTACTTAAGATCGTAAGAAGGTGATTTTTGATAATCGTGACCCCCACCCCTGCCTTGTCAATTGGTTTTGTGAGGGTTTTATGGTTGCACCTAAACAATAAAAAACCTATCTTAAGAAATCTCTTCTTGTGTCTTTCTAATGGCATTTTAGATTGTTGAAGACATAACCTTTATTTCCTTTTTCTTTGGCATTACTTTGCACAGTGAATTAAGTTGGTTTTTTTCCTCCTCTTCATATGCCAGCTGCCATAAAGTTTTGGTTCTCCGAGTGACATGAGAATGTTTAATTACCTTTTTAAAAACACTAATACTAATTTTAAAATTAGTTCTTAAAAGTATTAAAATAACTATATGCTGTGTACATCTTTCAAAGTCTTTTTTTTAATAAATCAGTTGTAGTAGCTTCTCTCACTATTAAGTTCTGTGAAAACATCAAAACTAACTGCAGAAAGCTGCTTTTAATAACTTACATAGTTTGATTTTTAACTTAGAATTAAAAATTTGAAGTTTTCATTTACAACATCTCAAAATTCACTTATCTTTCAGATTGGATTTTTCAGTTGACCAAACCAGAATGGTTAGATCTGAAACTAGCAGTGCCACTCATGAAACATGAACTATAAACTGAAATTATCTAAGATTAAATTAAGCCTTTGATATTTTAAATTATGTTGATTATACAGATGTCAGCTTCTTACAAGCAGAATATTAAAATGCGTGACATCTATTAGACTTTTATTCTTTACAGTTTAAATTATGCTTAGCTACACTGCTCATAGAAAGAATGTCATGGTTACTTTGAGTCATTTAAGATAAATTGTTATAGACCAAGTTGAATGGTGGGTTTGTTCTAAAATGAACCAGTACAGTCATTGCTCAAGGCAGAGGAAATGCTTAGGTTGATGATTGCTTCTGATTATTTGATTTCTTTCAAGATAGGTACAGAGACTAACATTCATTTGTAAGTAAAAGGAATAAAGAGGTGTTTGAACAGAAATAGTATTATGACATGTTTCATATGGTGGGGTTGTTTTGGGGTTTTGTTGTTTTTTGGTTTGTGGTTTGGTTTTTTTGTTTTAATAAGGAGAGAATAATCAAGTGTTTCTTTACACTTGATTTTCTATTATTTTTAAATAGCGTTAATTACACTGGAATGCTGAAGTGGTTTGTAAGCTGGAACACAGCAAGCATCCACTAAAAAATTTAGCCAGTGTATGTAATCTAACTTCCCTCCCTATTTAGCAGTTAAATGGCAACATAGTTACTCCAGGTATTTTCTGTCTATATAAGTTTTTATCTAAAAGCACCATTAATATATTTCTTTTTCAAGTAATAAACACCTAAAGAAATGGCTGTATCTGTGGCTTTTTTTGTTCTGATTTTGTTGAAGCATAGTATGCTTTTTGTACTGGTTGTCCATTTGTTTTTTTTTCTTTGTGTCTAGGTTCATTGTTTTAGTCATGATACAGTCCAGCAGAGTTTGTGAAAGTTCTAACATTAAGCTGGTACAGTATGTGTAATAGCAATTTAAAGTGAGTATATTGAGTGATGTATTAGGGTGTGTTATTATGCAGGTTTTGCAACTGTTTTTTGTTGTAGTTTCTTAAAATGTTTGCTTGAAGGGATCTGTGTATACATGGAAAACAGTAGTATCCCTTGAGTTTTCAAAAGACTTTATAGTGACCCCAAAGTTCAGATATGTTTTCTTTGTGTGTCTGTTGTCTGGCATGTAGTTATTTTTAAAGTTTTTGTGCATATGTATGTAGGGGGTCAAGAGTGGCAGCCTTGAAAAGCCAAGTTCAGCTGGGTAGTCCCCTTACTGCTGATTGTTGAAAAGGCTGGCTTCTCTGCTGCAGACTGTTCAAAGGAAAACTATTCTTGTGGGCGTTTTTTGTGTGGGTTTTTTTTGTTTGGGTTTTTTTTATGCATGTGTTTGTGTCAACCGCCTTTAGCTATCCAGCGTGTTGGCTTCTTGGATTAGTCAGTCTGGCAGGCACTCTGGAGAACCAGTAGCAGTAAACAGAGCCAGCAAAGGTGGCTGCTCTCACTCTCTTAAATGCAAGTTATAAAGCAACATGGATTTTCCCCTGCATCTCTGTCAGCTTTGGAGGAAACCAGGATTACTGGTTTAGACGGAATTTGCGGTTTCCACGCTCATATAGGTAGAATGAATCCCGCAGTTGCAGGATTGTGTTTGTAGTTAAAGAAAGCTTTTAAGGCTTAGGTATTATAAACCTTATCCCAACCACAGAGAAAACAATGCAGATTGCTTACTTCTTTACAGAGGGTCACCTAAAAATACACTTCATGGAGCGTTAAAGTGCTAACACATACACTAACCTTTGAGGTTCACTCAAAGACAGCAGTAGTTTGTAATCTCTGTGTTGCCAGTTAAATGGTAATGAGTAACTTTCATGAAGAAAAGGAAAATACCTGCATATTTCCATGGAGTTGTGCTATTGGTAGCTGAGGTGACAAATAGGCCACTAAACTAGGACTGTTTAGGAGAGATGCTCGACCTGATGATTAAAATCCCTTTAGAATTGACTTAAAAGACCAAAGACAATATTTCAAGTTCTGTTATTATTTTTGCTTTCAAAAAAATTTCAGAACAGATGTTCTCAACTTTTTTTATTGGAAGTGATGATGCCAAATTTTGTGTAGGTGTATCAAAAATAGTAATTGAAAAAACCCCATTTCTTGCTTTCAAAGGGCAATACACTCTGGAAAGAGATATGTTACAAGTTAACTTTCCAGAATAAACATCTTTGATGCTATGGTAAGGGTTTTTTTGTTTTGTTTTGTTTTTTTTTTCAAATCCAGAATTGTCTGTCTCAGTTAAATAAAAGTTATCTTAGATTGTATTTTTTATTTCAGTAAATCAATCACAAAAATAGGAGGAAAAACAACTTAAGCCACAAACCTAAGCCCCCACCTCTGATCGTAACCTCTACACTGCAAAAGAGTAATGCAATAGCTTTATTGCATAGATTAGGAATGATTCAGTGTTTTATTTACATTATTTGTCAATCTCTTCAGCATCCTAGAGGAGAACACTTCCTTCCTGGCAGATGGCAGCCCCAGGGCCATGCACCTGCCATTACAAGCACTACACAGTAGTAATCTACCCCAGCATTGCTGTTGACAAGAGGCTAATGATTGGAGACTGTCTGCCTGACAACCTAAACAAAATAGGAACATATTTGCCCTTCAACGTGGGGCTGAGAGACCTTAGGCAGGACAGTCAGGACAGTACGCTGAAAAATTATGATGGAATTTAGCTTAGACCTCTTTGGTAGCATTTGCAGTATGAGCCACTTTTAAGATAATGATGCTTCAATAAGCAAACCATTTCTCAAAGAAGGGATTTGCTGCTTCTCTGGTGGAGCGATAACTGACTTTATATTATTAGCTCAGTGTTGATGGGAGGAGGGCTTGATTTAGCTGGCTGTGCCACTGTCTTCTGTGGCAGAGTCTACCCTCGCTACAAGCAGGCAGTTGGATGTGCTTGCACTGGTAAATGGGGCCATAAGCGGTGTTAGAATGTCAGAATATCTCTAATTGTTTGAGTGGTGTGTTTGGTGCTTGCATAATGCATTCCCATTTCTATAATTTGATTTGTAATTTTATGTGGTTTTATTATGTCATTAGACCAGGATCTCTTGTTGTATTTTTTGTTCATTTCTCTTATGCATATGTGTGTGTTTGCTTTTCTTTGAAACTAGTGTGGGCGATGTTTCTAGGGGACACTACCCAAGGCAAGGGTATCTTTGAACTAGGCCAGGATGTTCTTTGCTAAATTTAAAAACTACACAAATATTACCCAGAGTTTGTAGGGTATTAAGCAGGATTACATGACGCACGGATTAGACATTGTTGAGCAGCTTGTTTTTGTTTGAAGGGGTCAGAAATGGAGGCACTGGGGCTTTAGTGTGATGCCAAAATAGCAAACTTGCTGATAATCAGAAACAGCAGAAGCTTCTTAGAAATGGTAGAGCACTGTGGATAATTTTCCAAGCTTTTCCAAGTGATACTTTAGTAAAATCTGTTTGATATGTGCCGTGATGATATGTAAGGTATGAAACTCATTGCTCCATTGAATTTCAACTTACAAATCTGTTTACAGATACTAAAAACACCCCTGTAAGCGCAACTTGAGGCAGAGAGGGCTTTCATTCTCTTCAGTCAAAGACAAATCAATAAATCATTCCAGTAACAGTGGGAAAATCATGTCAATGAAATAAGATCTAAGCAGTTTTAGATTTGCCTCTTGCGTTGTGTCCTCCAAGGCAGTATATTATTTAAAAATCAGTGTTTAAGGCAGTCATAATGTCCAGTTTAACCCCTCGTTAAACTGAGAGCATTGTCAAATTAACGTATGACGTGAGGATTGGAAAGATTTTTGTTTGTTTGCTTTGGATCTAAGCTTTTGCTCATCAGACGTCAAAAGATTGATTGAACAAGACATTTGACGGTCCTTTGAGGCAGAGTTAGGCTTAACTCTTACGCAGAAAGCAGTAATGTTGAATAGTTGCTCAAGAACAAGGAGACAGTAGTGATTTTGGCTTAGTCATCCTTCACTGATGAAGATAACTGAGGCTATAGAAACTTATTTGCAAGAACTGGTAATGTAACATTTTAGCACTGTTTAAAAGAGTAAGAGTAGAATTGACTAATAGATGTAACCCTCATCAGTTTTCTGGTTAATGCAAAGCTCTTTTGCATCACCAAATTGACTGCTTCAGTTACTGTGGTCTCTCCTATGCTTGAATTCCTGAGAAGTTATGATGTAAATTTCTTCTGTAGTCTTTTTATTGGGTTCTCTGATACTGATTTTTAAAAAAACTCCAGTGAATCCTTTTTAGTTTACTTCAAAAGGCAGACCAAAAGTCAGGTGATGTGTCTAAGCAAAATTGTCACTTATACCTGACGAAGACTTCTTATGACAGAATTATGAGATTTGGAACTGAAAGGTGGAAGCAAAGTTCTTTCATAAGGCGGTTGTACTCAGTTGTGTTCTAACATCATTTTTACATCATAAATGTTTGGAAAAAATTGTAGGAGATTAGACTTGCACCTTCTACCAGAGGTTTTGGTGCTGAGCTATTAGTTCTACCAAAATTAATGAAATATAACTGTAATACTGTCTCTTTAACTTAAGAAAAAGTAATACTTTCATTGTAACAATCCTGTACAGAAACAATGAAGATTTATGTTGGTGATTACTATATTAAAGTTGTTTGTGAACTATCAAAAGGCACTTTATTATAAAATTATTTACAACTAATCAGTTTTCATCTAGCATAGAACTTTGGGCATTTATGTTTGGATTTGGAAACAATCTTGTATAACTTTGTGCAAGGTTACGTAATTACCTGAATGGTGAAGTAACAGAATTAGTGCTCATGAGTTTAACAATAGTTACTGAGAATTAACTATGTGGAGGAGCTTTAGGAATAAACATATACATGATCCCGAGGCACAGAATGCTTGGAAAAAATTGCCATAAACTTAAAACTGTTAGTACTTACTGTTTTATAATCCCAATAGTCTAACAATTACTCTCACAAATACCAATGAGAGACTCTAACATGCTCTGATAAGTGCTAGGATAATACTGCTTTCTTTTGGATATCTACAGAAAGGTGACTTATGCTATTCTTTTTAATCTCTAAATGTCAAATGAAAGTTCTATCAAGATAAGCTTTTGACCTTAACCAGTGTGTTTTAAATAAATGGTAGGTTGTGTGGGTTCTAAATAAATAAATAAATTGATGGTACTTGGTTGTTGAATGTTAGATCAAACCTGCCAATAGGTTGATTTCCAGATACAAATGCACTGATATATTTCAGCACTGTAAGTGATTACTAATCTGGATGCTCCTTTTTAATTTTTTTTTGTCCCCTCACTTTCCATTAGTATGAGTATTCAGGGTACAGTAAACTGAAAGGTTTGTAAGATATGGTAACATGAGATGGTACACCTTTTACTAAGAAAAACCCCCAAAATGGTCACAATTGGATAGTAGTGAAATATTATTGATTTTTAGTAGAACTAGCATTCAGCCCTCAGAAAATAAATTGATGGACTTTTATTTTAGTAGATGTGCACTTGACTGTGCTAGGAAGTGGAAACAATAGCTTAGATCTTGCAGCTTGAGTGAGCACAGTCAAGTTGTTGTACCTGAATGCAGAGAGAGCAGGACTGTGCTGTGAATAAGCTATGCAGGATGTTTGGATACCAGGCTTCTGTTTGATGGAGTCGTTGTGAGAGGTCATTTAGAGAGTCTTCTGAGTCTGAAGATATTGCTTAAGTCTTGAATCTGCTGCTTCTATCATGAATGTGGCAAGCTTTATCTTGCCATACTGGTCACATGGATGCTATGTTGTCATATTAAGAGAAAATGCTGCAGCATTTTCTGTTCCTCTCAAACCTGAAGCAGGAGAAACTTGTCCAAATTCCATGATTTAACTTAGCAAAAACATTGAAAATAAGTGGTACCCATATTTTACAGGATATAGTATAGTGTGGCTATGGCTGTTGGAACGAACAGCATTGCCATCTGTCTTTTAAGTCCGAAGTTGTTTCTTCACTGGATCAGATGCTACTGGAGGGGTTTTTTTCCCCTAGTAGGTGTGTTTATCTTGGTGTATAGGGTGACACCATTCTTTAACTTCTCTTTTTCTGTAATATGGTAACTTTTAATTTGACAGAGGTTTCCAAGATTTTTCGTAGCAGTGATATTAATAGTGAGGCTTGGAATCATTTCTCTTCTTTCTCATGGATCATCTTAGGTTCTTTTTAGGCCATCTGTGTCCACATAATATGTTTCTGGAATTGTAATAATTAATTGCTTCAATTAATTTTTTCAATGTACTTTAACTAAAATTAGCTACTGGAAATAAGGACCTCTGATCCAGTCCACGGACTGCTTTGTACTGTAATTTGGAAAGCTGTGATATGGAGGAACCAGTCATTTCCAGCCTATTCATGTTTGGTTTATTTTTTATGTGTCTTATGGACATGGTCAAATCATTTTGCTCAAGTCTTATTCCTGCTGTATAGGAAAGAGTATCTGTGGTTTCTTGTCACAAACATAGATTGAATCTGGCTTTTTTTTTTTTTTCTTTTTTGATCATAGGTGGAGAGACTGAGGCATCAAAGTAAAAGACGCTGTCAAAATTGTTGTACCTTTTATTAGTGCCTCAGGTTGCTTGATTTTTCCTCCTTGTAAACAGGCATCGTATGTTTGCTGTGGAAATGTTTTGGTAGGATTGTTTAGCGCAGATGGGATGGGACTATTTGCAAGCCAAGGGAGGATATTCCAGAGGAGGCCATTTATCTGTGGAATTTTGTGGAATTCAGCTGTGCTAGATTCCTGTTTTGATCTGATGGGCATGGCTATAATTAAAAGGCAGAGGCTAGATGCTAACCAAATCTTAAGGGACCTTCATGTAGGTGTCCTCAGTGAAGCTGCTTCATGTCTTCTATGTTGCAGATTCCAGCTCAAGTGTCTCCAATATGTCTTAAGGGTCCATATTCCTGTTTTAGATTTCTATGTATATGGTGGTTTTTTTGATCTAGCCACTGTTCTTGTACTTTATGCAGAACTGAGAAGTTTGATCCAATCTGTAGTTACCTCGCTTGCACCTTATTAGGAGCCTACTGAAAGGGTTCTCTTAAAATAAGGATCTGGCTTCTGTATGTTGTCACTAGAAGAATACAGCTACCCTTTAAGCATTAAAGAGGTCAGTCAAAGACAGACTTGGAAATGGGCACAAAACTGTCTTCCCTGATCATAGAGAGAGCCTATACTCCTGGCATAAGTGGAACATTTAACTTCCAGAGATCTGCAGCTTATACTATCAACCTTGCTGTGCAGAGTCTATTTTAAACAGAAGGACTTCAAATGAGACTGATATTTGTATGTGGATCAGCTGGCATAGCTAAGTATTCCTGCCTGACCCAGACTGTACTTTAGTTAGTTGATGATGTATTGTACTTGTTCACTAAATGTGAAATTAAAAGGGATTTGTATGTTTTTTTTCCTAGCTATGCAGCTGCTGCACTGTTGACTGAACACTTTTCAGTATATTTCTTGGTCAACCACAATATGTGAAATATGATACAATATCAGGGCCTTAGCACTTGCAAGGAAACTTGGGCTTTAAAGGTGCAGATGCCTTGGGGGATATACTGGTGTTTTGTAACGTGTTTCTTCATGGCATTTTCTGTGATCTTTCTGTTCTTCACAGAGCATCCTTCTGGAACAGGTTCATAGCTCTATAAAATTTCAGCCACTGCATGGTATCCTAAAGAAAGTCACAGTTCCTTAACAGGACACTCTGAGGTGTTCATCCTACCTATTTGAGATATTCTAAGCAGCTTTAAAGATCTGGGATGCTGGCAACAGGAGAAAATATGTGCAGGTCTTGATGTACTGGAAAGCCTCCCTGAAGTTTTGGGGAATTCTCTGCTGAGCATTGAAGGACTAGAGCCAAACTCTACAGTATTCCATCCTAAGTGACAAAGATGGGTTTTAGTCTGTTCTGTAGAAACAACACTGGCAATTTGATGCAATCTCAAAAAGATGATGACTGTGTCAGTTACATAGGTGTGTAGTCAGGTATATTGCTAGAAGTAAAATGTATTTTTCAAAAATGCTTTATCAGGTACTGATGATCCCTTTTAAGGAAGTTAAGTGTAATTGTTTGCTTATAAATATATTTAATGGCAACAGATACAGGGAGCCATAAAACAAAACAAAGACACCCGTGTAAGAGCACTTGGGAGAGGAGGAAAGAAACTGGTGAAACAGTAGAGTACAACTCTGTTTCTGTAAATATTGACTGAGGACTCTTGTAATTACAGAAGAAAATGCACCTTTCTCTGGAGCAGGTAGTTGCATGTAATCAACCTGAATTTTTTTGCTCTTTCTTAAAAAAAATCCATTTGAAGTTTTGAGAAAAGTGCTGTGAAAGCACACTGTGCTCTGACAGCATAGTATTTTTCATACTTTAGCAGTTTGTGTTTTTTTTTTCTTGAAGAAGGTAACATTTTGTACCATAGGTTTCATGGCTGAAAAACCAATTAAGTGCTGTTTTCTAAACTGAGATTCATTGCATGTCTCAGATATTGTTGTTCCTTAGGGTAGGTAAAACTTGGCACTTTGCATTCACCTTTACCTTTCTTAAAGTGAAGCTTTAACATCTGTTTTGTCTTGCAGAGGAAATCAGTGTGGGTTTGCTTCACTTTTTTTTTTTAATTTTTTTCCCCTGCAGTAAGCTATTAGATGGGGATGATTCAAGGTGCATCTGGTGGAGCTGGGAACAATCTTGTTCATTCAATATAGTCTGTGTTTTTTGCCTGTGAAAGAAAGTAAAATATGAGTACGAAAGAGAAAGTAATGATATGCTTTCTGCTATCACAAATTATTTTATGACCAGTTTCCTATTTTGAAACTGATGTTCTCAGATGATAAATTTTAACCATCAAAATTAGTTTTCTAAATAGTTTACTAAGCTTTTTGCCTCTGCTTTCCAACAGAGTATTCGTTAGCCTCCAAGAGTGATAGGTGGATGATGTTTATCATGTCCGTGTGACAAAAAAAATATTCTTTCATGTCTTAATTCTAACTTCTGTATGCAATAAAATCAATACCAGCTTCAGAAAGAAATGCTAATTCATCTTGAGAGTAAAGTCAGCATAAGAAGCTACAGGTGCTTCTGTTTCTTTTAGAAATGCAACATAAAAATGTTTTTTATTTTTTTAGCATTTCTTAGAAATGTATTTTATGCCAGGGAGAATAGAATACAATCTTTAATAAATCTACAAGTGTTGTTCTTTGAGACATCATTTTGGCTTTATTACTAGGGTGTTTGACTGTTTATTAAAGGAATAGTGGGAAATATCTCCAGGGGAATTGTATTAGAGAAGGAGTGGCTGTTTTTGAGGAGACTTAGTGGGCTTCTGTAGAGGGATAACTATTAAGGCTCAAGCAGGTGAAGGTGTTGAAATCAACAGAGATGAGGCACCTCACTAAATTTTGAATCTGGCTTTCTGACACTATCCATTGTGCCAAGGGTTTGCTGTGGGTTGCAAGTTTACAGTACCAAGGAAGTTAACAAGAGCTTGGCTCATGGTTGTTAGCAAGGTGTTTTGTCCTTGATAGGTAAATCAGTAGAAGTTAGGTGAGAGCTTTGGGAAGTATCTCCACATACATGTCTTGGATTCTGTAGTCTGTTTAAGCAGTTGCTCTTGACCCACTGTCAGAGAGAGGAAACTGGATTAGAGGAGAGTACAGTCTGCTTCAGTGAAGCTGTTTCGTGCTGCATTGCTCACCTCACTGAATGATTTCAGGGAGGTTGGAAGGGGTGGTGTCTTTTCATCAGAGAATGTGATGAAACTTCTAGCCTAGCTTCATCTTTTCCTCACTTCTCTATTACTGACAGATTCACTTTCACAATGGAGAGAAGACAAAAAAATTCTGGAGAAGCGTTGATAGAAATGGAAAATTATCCTTTAAAGTCTTCTGTCTACTACCAGATGTTCAGAGTTTTAAGTGAGAGTGTGGCAACAAGAGAAAGCAGTAGGGAAAATATTGCCCTCCCATGCATGCCAGGTTGTTCCTCTTAGCCTTTCCCTGCCTTCTTTTTCCCAACTTCCTCTCTCCATGTACCTCTTCTGTGAGAAGATGCACCTCTCTTGACGTATCTCCTAATTTGAAAGTCCAAAAGCTGCAGCAACCAGCCGTGCTTAGTGTGTGACACATTTAGTGTGTGACCATCCAGTATGTTTAGATGGCAGGTTGGATGAGTAAGTGAATGTGTGTTATGTCAGGGCTGTTTGTCTCCTTGCTAAGCTGTCTGAAAGTCAGTTTGCAAACCAGGTGGGTGGTTGACTCTGAAAGTATTGAGGAGTGCCTTATGTTTTAAAACATGCTGCTCTCTGGAAGATAAATGTCTTCCTCTAGGATGGAGGAATGCTCCAGTCTTCTCAAGACTTTGTAAATCTGAAGCCTCCTTTGATACTAGTTGGCTAAGCCCATTTGGCAGTGATGGAGGCAGGCATCAGTTGTTCGGAGTGCCTGGATGATGAAGTGTTTCTATTTCCCTCTCCACAATATTTACATGACTAGAGCACTCACCCAGGACTGACCGGTGTCCAGTACATTTCTGGCTGAAAAAATTATCTCAGTCCTCTTCCCCTCCTCCCCATCTTACAGCATGTCTTTGCCATATATTCTTAGAGCACATCGTAGAGTGCTCTTGTTCTTTCTTATCAAAGATGTTTTCATGAAATTAGGTATTCACTGTAATGGAAAGGGAGAGTGAACATGACTTCCCACCACTTACATGAGTCCTTATCCCTGTTTCTGTGAATATTTAAATTTTTAATATGAATAAGTCTTCAATTTAATCAGTGGAAAAGGTTGCTTTTTATCCCAAGTGAGAGAGAAAAAGCATGCTTTTAAGCTCTCTGAGAGCACTCTAATGTTGCGTTTTCAGGCGTGTGTGGAGATAACTTAGTGGCTCAAGAGAAGCTGTTGAACTTTGGTATTGTCCATTGATATTTAGAATGGCACTCAGATTCTCACTTACAGATCTAACCAGAAGTCTGATTGTACTCTTTTTTTTTTTTCCCACCTTACTGTTACCTGCCTGAAATAGGACAACCAACACTGACAGCATTTCAGTTGGCAGTTGTGTGAGAATATCAAGATCTACTTACAAGAGCTCTTCTTCCTTTTTGACTGTTAATGACTACTCCTATAAATTAGAAGAGGGACAAATATGCCTTTGACATGCCAGCTGAGCAAAGTTCCCAGCAATTGTAAAGGAGTGTAAAAGGATATGTTCTCTTTTCCTAAAATGGATACCAAGTCGTACATTTCAGTTTTAGGTCCTTCAGACCTTTTATTCATCAGAGCCCAATATGAAATAGGGCGGAAGAATTGTTGCTTAGAAGTTGCTGATTCTTCCCCTTGACTCTAAGGAGTTAGGATGACTAGCTCCTCGTAGGGTGAGTAGGTCAGAGATGTAGAGGTACACACAGAGCTTGGGAGAGTTTAGCTGAGTGTTGCCTATTGTATGCTGTTGGGGCAGGCATGCTGATTCAGTTGTTGTGTCTCCAAAGATGGGGTTGGTAGGTAGTTCAGTGTATTAGTCACCAATCCCTTCCACCCTCGCCCTTCATCATTTGAAAGGCAAGAATGTTGTTTTGCAAAAATTCTGTCTCTTAAGAAACTTCAGCCTCACTGTGTATGCAAATATTGCTGTCAGGCTGCACCTGGCAAGAGCTATTCTCTCTCCTTGGTGCAGTGAAAGGAGCTGTAGAAATCAAGTCAACCACCTCACTTGAGGCCACTTTTGCAGTCTTGGGTCTTGAATCTGCAGTGATACAGGTGTGATAGTTGCAAGGTGGGAGGCAATTCCACTTGCACGGTAATGGTCATCAACCAAGAATGTGACTTCTTGTTCCACAGTGGTTAAATCTTGTGCATCCTGTGTGTGTGAACTGTGGACTGGCTCTTGGCTCTTTGGCTGGCTGCCACAGACTAATCTCTTCAGTGGCAAATTTTCCATATAGCTTCCGCATCTGCTTCTGCCTGTGTGTTTCTGTCCCTCTTACAAACTTCCAATTGAAGGGCAAAACGACTGAGCATGTTCTAGCATTTTGTTTGTACAAAGAAAGCAGCCTGATTTTGTTTAATTTCATGTCATGCTTTTGAATGGTTGTATACCAAACTTGCAAGAGAGAGGATAATTGAGTACATTTCAGATAGTACTATGTTGAAGGGGTTTTGTCTAATTTATTTTATCCCTAATCATGGGATTAAATCACATCTATACAAACTTGTTTAATAGTATGCAGTGGCTGTAGGTCTCAAATTAAGAGATATAATAGCAGCTGTATTAAATTAATCCTGGGAAAATGAGCATGTCTAGTTTGTTAATTTTAAATTTGAAGTGTCTATATTTATTATAATTGATATGAAAAATGTATTTCTAGACCAGCACTATAAATTCATTATAATGACATTTGTAAGTTTAATCCTTTATTTTCCACATAATTACATTTTAATGTTTAGTTATTAGTACTACTAAATCTATAAGAACCTTTACAAAATTATATGAAACACAAATTATATCAAATTCTGAAGTCAACTAAGCATAGCCTACATTCTCATCTGTGCTACCAATTGCTTTAACTCCATTGTAAGGTTGTAGGCAAAATAAGTGTTACTCATGTAAATATGTGGCATCAGATAGAGATTATTTTGGGTTTTAGTACCTTTGGTTAAAAGTGGACACTCATTATAAATTCTGATGATCTGTTCATGACATCAGGTGAACCCTTTGACCTTTTGTGTATATGCTAGAGCATAAAAATCCCAAAAGGTACTTGTAGGTGTTGACATGCACCATCTTTTCCCAGATAATCTAGTGTTTTATTTTCCACTTTAGAAGATAATCTTTCCCCATGGTTATCTTAATGCAATTCAAGATTATATGATTTTTAACCATTTGACACAAGAGTTAAAAGTATTGTAAAGCTAATTTTAATGTAGATAACTGTGGCTGCAGAATTCCTACTTTACCACTTTAAAGAAATTAAGTGATTTGTTGTTGTTATTTGTTAGGAAGAATGTGTGTTGGCCAGATGCTCCCTTTTCTAAATTCTTAAAACAACAGAGACATATCTAAATAACATTGCATACTGATTCTTAGTGGAATAACATTTCAAAAGAACCTAGTTAGTTGGGCCATCTCTTCCCCAATTATGATCAACCATGACTTATTTAAAAAATACAAATAACGTGGCTTTTTCATTCCATGGTTAAACTTGTTTTTCCCATCAAACGTGGAAACATTTTACTTTGGATGGATATTATTCATGGCCTTTGTAAAGTGTTTGAGTGTACTACTTCATGGTTCCCTGCAAAGTGTTGGTAAAGCTAATGTTTAAGCTCCTGTTGAAACCTTTTCCTCTGACTTGTACTCAGCTTTACTGGGTAAAAGGAATCCCACTGAGTGGAGCTCAGATTCCCTGGAGTTACTTTTGAAGAGCCACAGCTCATCATATGAGCTGTTCTGTTATCTTTAGCAGACTTACCTATAATGTTAAGTACAGTATTCATTGCATTGCTTAATGAGAGTTAGAGCCAGGTCAGGATGTGGATCCTACTGTGCACTTCCCCAGTAGCATCCTGGGTAGCAGGCAGGCTGTTTTTGCATTTGGATGCTTGGCCAACTTTATGACCTTACAATATGTGTTCATCCAGTGATCCCTGCTATAAAGAAGCCCTTGGAGACTGTGGTTCAGACCATCTCTTGTTGCTGTCAGTGCCAGTTCAGCATGGGTTTATTACCATCAGGACCCATGCTGTCCCTTCCCACTTTCAGCCCCTGCCTCCCTGCTGACACAGGCTGCTCTGGGTGTGAAGAAGGTGCTGCTGAGGCGCAAGGCTACAGCCCGTGCAGGACCAGCTCCTGCAGGGTGTCCCCCCTGCAAGTACAATGCATAGTGCTGGAGGAGGCTGGAGGGTCAGGAGGACAGTGCAATCTGCTGACAGACGTACACTAGCCCTTTCTGGGTGGCCACCTGCCTTGCCCAGGGCGATGCATCTCCTCCCAGGTGTCTAGGGTATCAAAGACATCTCCCTGCAGGTGAGATTCAGTTCCTTGGGCTGTGCTGTCTAATGGCCTGGCCTGATGCCCACGGATTTATGTGTTGTTAACCTTCAGGTTCAGTTGTACCAGTAGGATTTTCTTCCAGGAAAAGTTAGTTAGCAGAATCACAGGCTTAATCGATTTGGCAGACAGCATGGGGAGGGGAAGCAAAGGGATAAAGCCCCTGAGTGATGTGTCTGGAGTCAGGGCAAAAGCCTGCAGCAGATCTGGTAGTTCTGCATCCTGTGCCTGATCTGCTCTGGCAGTAATGCTGCCAGTGGAATAAATTTACTGGTTATGAATAACTAGCAACGTGTTTTGTCATAAGCCATGTGAATAACTGTTCCTGCCTGTGTGCTTGTTAGCAGATGAGAATTAATTTAGGAATTAAAAAAAAGATTATTCATTGCTTACTGACTTTGAAAATTAATAAGCAGAGTAGAATCTTTAATTGGGTAACCATTGTGTTTTCTTCACAGTATATTTAAAACATTTATTGAGTATTTGGTAGTTTCCTAGCAGTTTGTGTTGTGTGTTTATTCTCTGATTTATTCCCCAAAAAGCACTGGTAGAATCAGATGATTTAAGTTATTTTGGAAACTCGGCAATGATCATGGATGCTTTTCTTAATAAAGTCCAAAACCAAGAGAAAACCTCAGTATTGACACAGTGCTGGACTTTATATTTTGATTTGTGCATGCCCAAGGAGAATGAAGTTACCAAGGAATACATTCATGTCCTGTAGGAATTTTTAGTTCCTGGATAAAGACGGTGTGTACTGGTATGACCTGTGTGAGTGGAATGTTGACCTGAGGCTTGAAATAAATAAAAGATACTAATCGCTGAGGTAAAAATTAACAATTATATTGATTTTTTTTTTCTGTTTGTTTGCTTGGTCGGTTTTTGTTTTTACTTTAGCATGGAACTTTCAATTTTTTTTCCTTGCAAATAGGCTTCCTCTGAAGCTGACATTGCTATTACATGGGTCAAGTGGTAGCAGCAGTTATTTTTCCTTTCTTGATTCAAAGCTTATTCAAAACCTAATTCAAAGCTTATTGAAGTTAGGGGAAAATGTTTCATTATTGAAGAATGTTTGGGTTAGATTTTGAATTATAGGTCAGCATTATAGACTCATGGGATGAGGTGTTGATTGTATCATAGGCTCTTAGGCTTTGCCCACAGTATTCTCATCTACCTAAAAAATCCTATGAACTAAGTTTGAAAGTGCTTTCCAGCATCAGCCACTTCACCTTCTCCAATTTAATTCTGACTAGACAGTATTTGCTGTGCTGTAAGCACAACATCATGTTTACTCAGTTGCTAACAAACTTCTCTCATGTCTGCTCCAGGCCGACATTCATCTGGAAATGTAGTTGTTTATGTCCTTCACATTTCCCACTGGTTTTCCTATTTGGAGATGTGATTTTTTTAATTTTTTTTTTTTTTTTACTTTATTTGGCTTTCAGTATGATCTGTTCACTTTTGGGTATGTACATTTAGTTATCATGTTGGTTTCCATTTGAAGGAGGAAAGCAGTAACACAGAGCCAGCATGTACCTTTAAACACTCACTTATTTGCCTACATGATGCATTTATGCTACTACCCTGAACGAAAATGGAAACAAAGCGGTTTGTTAGGTGTCTCTTCCTCAAATGAGGGTTCTCTGCTGCTGTCTGAGAGCTGTCCATCCTGCCATGTGTTCACCTATGCAGCCTTTCCGGATGGTGATGGGAGATTTGGGCTCCCCTGATTGCACCACAAGCCAGTTCAAGTTCTTAATTTGAAATACCCTTCCAGACCAAACAACAAAAGCTTGTTTACTGAAGATTCAATGCATAATTTGACTTAGTTTCTGATGAAAAAGGTGTCAGCAAATAAGTGGCAAAGGGTAGGGGCAATGAGGTGTTTTGCTTTTGGTCTTAGCAAGCTATAAATTAATCAAGCTGTGATATGAAGTAAAATCCCAATAATATCCTAAGTATCTGATCATATAGTGGCTCCTATTGACTCCAGCAGGACTAATTTCTTAAGTAAACCTTAGATCTGAGAGATTCAATAACAATTTAGCAATTCTCAAATATATGCTAAAATAGATTAGCCTTTGTTTTTGTGTAGACTTGAGGGAAAAGCCTTTGTATTGATTTATCAGAGGCATGTGGATTGAGACTTGCATGGATAAGCACTGTGCTTACTTTGACATCCGTGTTTGGTCTATCATTTATTTTGGTTTTATCATCTCAAAGGAACCAAAAATATACAGGAATACTGACTTCTTGTATCAGGACAGTCAAAAGCGTCATGTCCGTTATAGACTTTGCTAAGTGATAGTGTTCATTCTCAAAGCCTTCCAAATAACTTCAGTTTTTAGAAAAACTTGTGTAATACATTATCTAACTAAAATTTTCATTTAGCTTGTAAACTTGGGTGCAATAACATACAACAAAAAACCCCTGCTATAAAGTGTTACATTTTGATTTTTAATGACCATGTTAATAAATGATCTTAATTGTGAGTTAATATATTAATGTCCCTTTATGGAGTTGGCACATGCTATCCATTAATTCTTTGCAGTGAAGAAACACTAAAGGATTCAGATGCATTCTTTAAAATAGGGTTGGTCTCGTAATCAGTCTCTATTTTACTGTATAACTTCACCTTGACTCTTTAAAGCAGCTTTGTAGTCAGTAGTTGGGGGAAGATTCTTTCTATTTGCATACCTACCCATTTTTTTTACTTCTGGAATAATAGTCATTTAGTAAATCAAATGTTTTTAGTAGACTCCTTTTCCAGTGGCAACATAGTCTCTATAAACATGTTCTTAATGGCTGAAAATGGAAAGCTTTTGATAACACCCAGCTGACAAAAAAAAAACCAACAAAAAACCCAACAAAAACCAACAAAACAACAAAAAAACCCCCCATACTTTCTGCAACCCGTTTTCCTTTCTGCTGATGCAAACTGTCATGGTCACGACTTGAACTGAGGGAATTTTGTGTCAGGTTTTCTAACCAGTTTTGTCTCCTGTAGTTTGCTGACCTGAAGAGCCACAGTTGGATGGTTCTGAGAAAAGGAGGTGATGTTGGACTGGGGAGTACTCCCTTTATTGCCTCTGCAATACTTTATGGTGTATACAAAAATGAAAGAAATTACTGCATAGCGTTTTGTTTTTTTTCATGTGACAATCTATTCTGAGTATCTCTCTATGGTGTTTTTTGTGTTGTTTAAATTGTATATAGGAAAATTTTTTTGCCTCCTTTATTGACTTTCTTTCATTTTTCTTTTCAGAGTGAAGGAGTTAGCTTTCTCACCATGACCTCAAACAACAGAGTACAACATTTAAAGAAGCTGCTCGGCATATACCTTTTCGTTTATTTGTTTTTGTATTTGTTTTTTGGTTTTGGGGTTTTTTTGTTAACTGAAGCTGCTTAAGGTTTACTTTTTATTGTTATTGTTGGTCCTAACAGTTACTTAACTGTTGTGGGCCAAACTGTGCAACAAATCTGGGAGGAGGGAAAGCAACTTGCCTAACTCATTACCTGTCCATGGCATCTGTGGTTTCATTTTGCTGCTGTTTCAACAGAAGTTTGAGATGCTTTTCAAATTGTAGGAACTTTTCTGCTGGCCTCTTTAACTAATGACCAATGCCTTCATTTTGGTTTTCTTCAAAGACAACTGTATTTATTTGGCATACTAGGGGATTTTGTAACACCTGCTGAAGCAGCAAGATCTGGTATTTACTGGCATAATTTCAAGCCTACGACAGTACTACCTCAGATCAAAGTAAAGCCGGATTTGCGTTGTTGGTGTACGACAGGAACTCCTTCATCTCTGTGCTGAGCCTCTCAAGAATGGTCCCCAGCCTTACTGAACTTGCAACATGTACAGTTGCTGCTGCTGCTGCTGGGTTTTGAATCACTAGCTGCAGGGTTTACTTCTCAGACAAAGCCTAAATAGGGCACCGAAAAGTCTAAAATGGGATGAAACTCTGTGAATCAGACTTGGACAGAGGATTCAGAGTAGTTAAAAAGTATAAAATGTGTAACTGAAGCAACATAAGTTAAAAACATCAAACTGTATTAGGGGTATATCTCTGTACCTTTGACACACTTGTTTAATCCTCTCTATGTAGGTGTTTATGTAGGTACTTCAGATTGCAAAAGCCTTTTCTTCTATTTACAAGCTCACTTTTGTCAGCTAACCCTGTTCTTAGCTGCATTTCTTGTAACCAAAAATCCACATAGGCATGCTAGGAATGCAGGGATGATAATGGGTATTGGGCAGATTCAAGTGCTAATATTAACACAGTATTATCTTGCCATCTAGAAAGTCCTGATATTTGCCTTTTACCAGGAAAGCACCATTGTAGCTGCAGGCACTATTACAGGGAAGAAGAACCATTGCAGTCACTTAATCCTGAGTTCTTTTCAAGGCTACCTGTGCATTGCATTTTCAGTGGCCTGAAGAGTGATGTGGCAGCTACCGTCACAGAAGTCACATACAACTGTTTCACCAGACTAGCAGAATGTCATGCCACCTTGCTTCTCTTTCGATAAATTTGTTGGAGAGTTTGTATACATTTTAAGGGTACCTCCCCAGTGCCTGCTCTGATAGACATGTAAGTATTACTAAGTTATGAGTTATGTGAGACTTTTTTTTCTTTTTAATCATTGTGCTAGGTGGAACCTGTACTTCACTGTTAGCAATGCATTATCTTTGGGATTTTTTTCCTGAGAAGACAAGAGTCAATGTCTTACAAATACAATGAATGGCAATGCAGTCTTCCTGCTTACTTGCCGAGTTTTTAGAACTGAGGATTGTATTACAAGACAAAGATGAATGTAAACTAATTCTTTCCCTACCCCGTGGCACACATTATATTTCAGTGTAATTTCTGGGATCTTAAATCACAGCAATGCATAGGCTAATACAATATTACATCTAAAATCAGTTTAAATATCTGATCTGTTTGAGGTTTTTTTCTTAACAATAATGCTGTAGATGGTTCTAACAACTTCTAAAATGCTGCTTGTTCAAGTCTGGAACTAAAAAAGGAAACTACATACATTTGATATTTTCTCTCTGAACCCCTCTGACCCCTGCCCCCACCAGGACTGAGTGTGGTACCTGCTGAATTCAATGTTTTGAACGTCTCTATTTTGAAGTATCCCTCTGTATCAATTAAGAAATCATGCCACTAAAACAAATGGCTAAAATGCATACAGCAACCTAAAAAAACTTGACAGTATAGTCAATTATTCTCTATCCTGTATATTTCACAAAGGCATATGCAATACTAACATTCTTAATTTAGTTTACAGAATGGAACCAAAATGTATAAATGTTATGTTTGCTATAACTTCACAATGTATATTGGGTCTTTGTACATTTTGCCTGACTTACCTTAAATTTAAAATATTTTTTGCTATATGACCTTAACAGTTATTAAGCAGTGGTTTTTTTGTTTGGTTTTTTTTGGGGGGTACGTATTGTTTCTGGATATCAAGATGTTAAATATATTTCTTGCTATTGTGATATGACAAGAGACTTAACTTATCTTGCTGTGTCTTCCAATGTACACGCTGTATATAAGGATAAATGTGATGCTGCTGGAGACCAGAATAAATGGAACTAGAGTAGTGTATTGTATTTAGTCTGTATTGATCATGGATGCTCTCCTTAATAGCCATATGCAATAAATACGTTATTTATGAAAGGAGCAAAGTATTTGTGTGCCTGTTTTCTCTAGGGCTGAAGTGGATTTTTGTAGTTGTTTACATGAAATCAGTTTATTTTCTCTTTTAAATGGAAAGCCACTTTTTATGAATGTCTTAACTGCTCTGTGCATTCTTGCTTTGCTTTTAACATGTATAGCACTCCTGAAAACTCACAAAATCATTTTAAATCTTGTTTAATGTTAAAAAGATTGGTATTGTAAAGGTGAAGTTTGTGTATGTGAGGAAATAACTAGAAGCAGAAACTGGTCTTAATTTTTACTTGCAGCTTTAAAAATGAGTGGAAGACTATGTGTGTCTTTCTGGCAGCCTATTTAGTGGGAACAGACTTGCCCTATACACTGGTACAAGGGGAGTAGGAACCTAATGCTCTGTAGGTATCTTCAGCTGCTAGTTTGCATACTGGGTTGCAATCGTAGACACGATGGGGCCACCATAGTCTGATTTGGTCAGTCTCTTATACCTGTCATTAGACCTCTTTTTTGATGTTTCTTGGACCCAAACAAATGACGTGTGGAGGTCACGGACTCAGGAAATGTGATGATGAGAGATTGGGGGCAACAACAGTAGCTTCATAAAATGCTTGATCTCCATTTTGCAGCAGTTCTTGCTGAGAACTTTTCTTAAGCTCAGGAGTGTCTGAGTGACATCTTTGATCATATGCAAGGCCTGCTGGTGCAAGGAGGCCTCTGGCTACCATGTTTAAAGTAATTTGAAGTCCTGCCTCGGGATATGTATGGTATTTTCTTCTGGCCACATCTGCCACTAAGTGGGCTGGTACTTTGATGGTTACCTTGTGTTTTGGGCGTGGCTGAAGGACCATACTCATACAACTTGGTCTTTAAAGGACAAAACCTGGCTCACTGTGGTGAGATCCTTTCTCTGAAAGTGGCTAGAATGGAAAAGAAAAAGTCTGTTTCTTGCTGCAGTGGGATCATCCTGTGGCTGCTGGAGTGTCTATGTAAGCCACAGAGTGCAGAAGTAAATCACAGACACTATATATGCTGCCCAAGAGGGAACGTGCAGTTCCTTCTCTCATCTGTCCTGACATTCTTAGCTGTAGGCTTTGCTAGAGGAAAGTGGGACATTGTGGATCTCATGGTGCCTACATACTTGAAAAGAAAAAGCAATTGCTTTAGTCTTTGAACTTGCTCTGGAGAAATACAGCTATACAAGAGAATGGCCTCCTTTTCTAATGTCAACAGGTAAGTGGTACCTTACGATACCTTAGAAGAAGAATGTGTTTGATAAAACATCTGGAAATCCAGTGTCAGTTTCTCTGATAGGTACAATTTTTTATAATCAGATAATAAAAGAAACCTTTGGATACTCAGCATCCCCGCAGCAGTTTAGTGTGATGTAGGATGCTTTCAGACTGAGCAACACTTGCACTGACTTGAGAATGGTGCTCTTTTAGTCCTTTTCCAGTGACTATCATCCTCAGTAGTAAGGAGTCCATGGCTACTAGCCTTCTTGACAACCTTGATTTACCTTTTTGTGGTACACGGTTCAGAGAAAGGTTGATACATGTCCAGATGTAACCCCAGCTTGCTTTCCATTCTCAAAGACCTTGGGAAGAAGAAAGGTTTCAGAGCTCTGCTATGCAAATTCTGAAGTAATTTGTAAGTATTCTATAGTTTGCTCTTGGGAGAACCATTGCAGAATAGTGTAAAGGGAGCAGATTTGGCTGGAGATCACCTACCAAATCTTTCAGTATATTACTACAGCTTCAGTCTTTCCAGATGATTTTTCTGTGTTGAGGAACTTCAGCTTCAGCCAGCTATTGCAGAGATACCAAGGTACAGTGCAAGACTCACCTGACTTGCACCTGGCTTTTCCTGGGGGCCAGGAGTTTCTGGTAAGGTCTACAAACAGATACTATACTTAATGAATGGGATTTTTTTTTTTTTTTTCATTTTAGGAGCTGTAATTCTTTAATTTACAGTTGACAAGAGATATTTCTTGTTAAAAGATATGATTTGTGGCATTTAGTGGGAATCTGAATTCTGAAAACAGGACTTCTCTGAAAGCATCTTAATGGCCTCCCAAAGTAATAGGGACAGAAAATGTCACCATTCACTTTTGAAAATATAGATCTTAGTTGTGTGTGGGTTTTTTGGTTTTGTTTTGGCTTTTTAACCTTTTCTCATTATCATCACGATGTGTCCAATCTATATATCAGACTAAGCATGTGTGTTACAATGTTCAGTCTAGGGATGGGGAAACTATGGCCTATGGGATGGATATGTCACATGACATTGTTTCATGTGAGCTATTGCCTTATATTTTTTTTCAATTTATTAGGCAATATAGTGTCGTGTTGAATGCATGGCTGCCAAAAGTTTTTGAAAGTTCACTTCACTCTCAGTATTTCTTTGCTGGGCTTGTTTGTGTCTTCTCTTTTCATTTTCTCTTTTCCCCTTTGCTTAAAATGAGTAATAAACAAAATCATAAAAATGTGTCGGTAAGTGCTGAACTGAATGTAGAAGGTGTATCTTGAAGGTGAAAAGCACTACTGCTGAAATACTAATTCTTACATAAGAAAGAGGATATAAACACCAGGATAGGTTTACATATTATAAGTGAAGGAGACAGAAGATGTAATTAGACGCACCTTGAAACAGCCATTAATATGAATATGAGGAGGGACTAGATAAAGGAACATGGTTCCCTTATGTGGAAACATGCTTACTGCAGATGGACCAATTAAACTGAACTCCCACATTTGACAGGAGTTAAATGTTAGTATATTATTCTGTCTCAACCTTTGAAATTTCTGCTGCTGCTCCTAAAAATAGTTCTCATTAAGTAATGATTCTGTCTGAAATTGTGGGTGTACCTGACAATGCAATTATTACTTCCCCATTCATTCTTTGGTCTGAGAAAAATGCTGTATTGCAGACTTGAACATTCAGGCCTACCATTCTACTTCAGAAAAACTCCAACATGGAAATTTTACTCAAGCAAAAGGATCCATACTTAGAGCTTGTAATATGACTTAGATTTCTGCCCCCAAAAAAGTGAACTGAAGTGTACCCTTAATTCAAAATATCAGGTGAAATTATGAAACTTGGGTATGAGGGGTGACTTTACTGCATCTCCACTAGGATATTTTTGTGTGAAAGTCTGTCCTTAAAATAGTAGAGTTAATATACGTTCTTATTTAGTTTAAAATGTTTCCTTTCACTAAGGCATAATGGCTTTTTGAACAAATTCTTACACTAAATGACTGTTGAAAAGTCTCCCTGTATCCTCTATGAGGTATCCAAGACATAATCTAAATTTCTGGTGTTACGATACATTACAACCATATCTGACGGAACAGTCACTCCTGGGGAAAAAAGTTATGATTTCTGTAACATCAGCCCTTTACTGGCAATTGACCTGATTTATATGCAGATGTTGAAGAAAATGGACCATCCTGCAAAAGGACCAGAAAGTGCAGAGGGCATGGGGTGTATTATGCCATTACTTCAGCTGTGTGATAAGCATAGGTGAAGGTGTCATGGTTCATGTAAATATGTATATACTTAGACAAGCTATGTAGATAAAGGGAAAATAAGGGATACAGCAACAACACTGCCATATCTGTAATTTTACTTAATCTGACCTAGAGGTAACTGAGGTGTTTATACCTTCCCTATGGAGCCGTGATTACATCAAATTATCTGACACTTGGGATCAGGGTATTGTGATGACACGGGAAAGTAGGTTCACACTGGTCACCCAGGTCACCTACAACATGACCACCAGTTGCCCTTTTACTGCTACCAATTTGTACTCTAAATATCACAAGCTGTTGCACAAAGATAAACTCTGGAGTCCTGGTCCCAGTAGCCACAGATTAGGAATATGCCACCATTGCATTCATGGTGATTTACTGCAACTGAAACTCTGACTCAGAGTCATTTGGGAGGTTGTTTATGTATTTCTGAAGGGTATGTTTGGGAGGTTGTTTATGTATTTTTGATATTTTGTTTTTTAGACCTTATGTCCTCTGAAGGCTCTTCTGTGTTGTAGTAGAAGATTGCCTTTGAGCAGTACTTCAAGAAACGTAATTATAGTCAGTTATTTATCATGTCTATCAAGCTGTTCTGTATAAACATCTTGGTTCTTAGTAGGATACATAAAGAATATTTTTTTCTAGAATGCCAAACATTACAATGACTGCCCATTTTCTCAAGGCTAAACTGCTTTTAAATGATATTTTTTAATTCCTATTCAATGTGTCAATGGAAACAGAGAGGCCACTCTGTGCGTTTAGCCAATGAGTCAATAAAACAATCCATTATTGATTTCAGCTGAAGGTAAATAAATGTTTCTCTAAAGGTTTCAGAGCAGTAAAGGTTAAAATTTAATCTTACTTATGTAAAGAACAAGTATTAAAGTATTTCTACTTTGAGTAGAGTTTTTTTCCCTAGTAACAGACTTGACAAAAGAGGAATAATGTTTTCATTCTTTGCCTTTGATGCATCATGTTTAACATCCCAGTGCTGGATTCTATATGATTTTAATAAAATAATGGGTTTATTATTTCACAGGAGATACTTGGACAATATAAACATTTCACTTTTTTATTAACTGTGTCTGTATTTCTCAGAAGGTAACAAACCCCAGGGTTTTTCAAGTTCTAAGGGAATAAAAAACAAATGAGATTTCTAACTGAGCAATTGTAGTCCAATGCCTTCAAAACCAGAGAAACAGCACTGCAAAGAAATTTAAAAAAGCACAATTTTCATTTTGAAAACTTGATCTTTTGTTGTTGAACAATCTAACTTGTTATGTGATGTATCTTGATTACACCATTGCCAGGTAATATCCGTGATCTTTGCTCTTCATTTACAGACATGCAGATTAGAAGTATATGAGGGCCATGGACAGAAGAACCTCATTTATATTTGGACTTGCCTTTATGCTTTCCAGCCATTGAACTCCCTGTCCCGTGACAAATTATTAGCTCAAGAAATTCTGTTATTGGACACAGTGATCCTCAATTTGATGGGTAAAACAGTGATATACTATCTCAGTGTGAGGTGCATCATTGCTCTCTGTGTGAAGTTCTCTCATGCTCTTCAGTGAAATGCTCAAGTTCATCTCTTATGCAGGAGCAGGACAAGGATATCAATGGATACTCTACTAAAGGCATAATTATACTTGTTACTACACAAGAAATCTCATACTTTGTGTGCATTCAGATATACTTTGTCAGATGTCTCTGTACCCATTGACATGAATTTGGACAATTTTGTTTGTTTTTCCTATTTTGCTATTGAGTGGGTGTCCTCTAGCACAGAAGATCCACAAGGCAAAATCTCTGAATGTCCCCTGAATAATAATTCAAATGGCCCTCCAACTTTTGTCAGCCCCTAGACTTCAGTTTCCTGCCTCAGAGCCTGGAACACTGGGCCCCTCTCTTAGTGTGTCTATTTAAATCATGACATTGATCCATATGACTGAGATGTAGTGAGGACAAAGGCTTTGCAAAGCTCTGTTTGAATCCCTGTCTCACTACATTAATCTGCAAGGAGGCTCTGGAAGATGTCTGACTTGAGCAAAAGACTTGTTTTATTTCCTTTTGCATTTCAGGTTTTTCAGGAGCCTTACAGGGGAAGAAATAAAACTCTCCAGCTAAGCACAGAGCCATGTGCATCATTATACAGGAAACCTTTATAGTGGTGGGTATGGAAGCAGCGTAATACTGTATGCAACCGCCCTGGCAACTGGACAGGGGGAACTAATGGGGTGGGTGTATCATCTGCTGGGCTCCACTCAAGCTGCTCCTGCCGAAGTGGCTCCCGCTCTAACCAGTCTCACCAGTGGGAACCCCACCAGTGGAGAATGTCACAAAATACCAAACTCAGCCTCGGCTGATTCCACCATCATGCTCTCCTCACTGAGAGATCAAGGGTGTGACCATCAAGGTATTTTAGAACCTTCCTCTAAGGCAGCTGCTGGAGGAAGGTGGCCCTGGCAGCCTTCCTGGCTGGCTGCGCTCACAGCTTCCCACTTGCCCCTCCACTGCGTGTGTGGCGCAGCCATCTCTCAGATTGTGTCTGCCTCATTGACAGCACTAAAGAGGCTTTGTCAGCTGCTTTACTGTGCTTTCTGGGATCCTCTGCTTGATTTCCATGCATGCCTTCTTGGTGGGAAGCCAGCATTTTGTTTGTCTCTTAAAAGAAGATTCATTAATATGTTTTTCCTGTTCAAGTTTATTTGTGTGTCATTTACCCTGCATAGGCAATTTTGCTTTCTTAGTCCTTTTTTTTTCTTTTTTTTTTTCCCCTGTATAATGAAGAGTAGGGGAAGTTTATTTCTTTCACTGATATATTGGTGAGTTAAGTAATTGTTTGCAAAATGAACCACATACTGCTTGTGATTTAAGGATTTTTTTAAAAATTTTTTAAATTTCTGAGCCAAGTTTGGCTAGGAGTTATTTTTACGCAGCCCCACTGAAGTCAATAGAATTGCTTAGTTATAACTGAGCATCATAGCCTGCTAGAATTTTCTCTCATGTGTTGTATAAAGCGTGTATGGATGTGATACACCCAACCATTGCTAGCACCAATGGCCCTGCAAGAGGACTAGGTGCAGTGTAAATGTTAGCAAGTGAAGCCCTTCCATTTCTAAATGGCCAAGACAGGATAACCCAGGAAATTTAAAAGAAGCAATGCTGAAGATCGTGATTTGCATTAATATTACACTGCTGCCAAAAGTGGTGGTGCTATTTTAGCAGAGAAATCAGATTCAGCTTTTTTGATGGTGTAGACAGGCTAATCAAACAAAGTGATGAGAAAGTAATAATTTCACAACTTTCACTGCACTGTTCTACAGAGTGCAGTTTTTCTACAGTTCTACAGTGTTCTACAGGTTTTTTATTATTACTTTTAAATGATGAGATAACAATGAAGTTAGCAGAGTCTCTTCCCATATTGTTACATGTACCAAATGATTTTTCAAGCTCTCTGTGGCCAGTTTGTATGTTCTTGATGAGCTGTGAAATGAGAAGATGTTAAAGAGTGACTGTGCTCACAGTGCAAGTAGTTGCTGCTTTTAGGGAAGGGAGCAGTGCTCAGCTCAGTGAGACAGGCAGGGAGCAACACCTGTGGGTACCTGAACTCAGAGAGCCTGTCAGGTGGAGGAAAATCAGAGAGGCCAGATGTCCAACATGTTGCAGGTGTTTACAATGACTCTCATGTGATTATTTAAGCATAGATGTTCATACAAAGCAAGAAGCATAGCCCAAGGTTTTCCATTCTTCAGTCTTGGAGCTTAATTAAGTTTGTCCTACAAACTGGCATCTTGGGATAAAATTATATTATTCATTTAATCAAACGCATTCAAGGTTAGATTGAGAGAAGGAACTAATGAATACATTCTGGAAGAAAGACACTTTCTGTTCAGTACCACTCTGTCAGGTAATGGCTGAGATCAATTTCCTCTTCCTATAAAGCCATAGCACTGGGGCTTAAAAGATTTATGTTTAAAAACAAATAAATCTCCTCCCTTCAGGAAAAAAATGTGATTCATTGGTTCACTCAAATAAGGAAGCCCTGGTCTAATTAACACCCTCATTTGCTTTTTTTTAAGGTGAAACATTAGGCGATGCTGCGTAATGATCTTTTGTTCCATATTGTTTCCAATTCTGCTAGAACAGTGAGTCAGGGTCAGCAATGGAACATTTTCCACTGGCCTCGTGACCACAGCAAGGAGGATTTTAAAAGCCAGCTTCTACGTTCTGTCCTCAAAAGAGAGACATGTTCCAAAAAAATGTAAGATCTCTTTGTCATCATGAATATCTGTTTCAAGTTTTAAAAACCTGTTTCCGTGGTAACTAGACTTGTTAGGCTGGTCTGCTCATACCGTGCATGCAGAGGCCACCACATACTGTACAAAGCTTATTGAGCTGTTCAGCAAAAATATTAATGCATTAGATTTTTTGTACTAATTTTAAGGGCCTCCTGAGAGACAAAAGATAAACTTTGCTGCTTGCCTTGTCCCGTATAAAATCTTCTCCTGTGATGCTGGAAGGTATCGTGGTGGGGGGTGGCAACAGTCACTTTGTGAGAGGAAAGTTGTTCTTCTCTGGACTTGCCTCTCCATCGCAATTCCTCCCTGGATTCCTCCCAAGTGCAGTCAGCTGCGCCACCCCTTTACTGTACTTTTTCTGTCTATGAATGCTGCTGTTATGGAAAACCTTTTAAACTTGGCTATTCATGGCATATCTCTGTGCTGTCGTCACATAGCCGTGTGATGGGCAGCAACTTGGATATTCCTGACTGGCAATTTGACTCTCCACACCCAGACAATGTACATTCATAGCATCTTGGTTGCCTGCCACTTAGCCCATCTGTTGGATTGACTCTTTGCCCATTTAAAAGTCAGTCAGGCAGGGGTGTAGGTGCCAAGAAAATGTGAATTGAGAAGGGGAGCCTGCATAACACTGCTGGCAGAGCATCTTCAGCAAAAGCATCCTCTTTGTGGCAGCCATCACTGCCAGATGTCTCCCTGTAGTAGGTTACAACTGCTGACATTTGCGTACCAAGAAAAGAATACACGAAGCAGAGAAAAGGAGGGAAGAGTTTTCAGGGTAGCCTTGGCAACTTGCAAGGCAAGCTGTGCTGTTGCAGGTACTCAGCTCACAGCACAAGTAAGAGATGCATGGAGTTTGCATGATATTAAAAAGTTACTCAGGAGGAAGGAGAGCGCATCATTACTGTGCTAAGGTGAACCTGAGGTAGCCTGTTACATTTGAGGAGAGAGCCAATGACCCAACAGAGACAGCTGCAGGAGGCCAGTAAATGTATTTCTCCTCATGGTCCATGTAGGAGATCTATAAAAAAGTGTTAGCCCTGCCTGGGGAGCATTCTTGAATGCAGAGTAGAGATTCAAAGATAAGATCGTTTAAGATCATCTCTCTCTTAGCCACAACTGGGCTGTGAAGTGAGGAGAATTTACTCATCTGTATGTAATATTTATAATCTAAATCAGGAGAGTGTCAGGCACATGTGTGCTTGCAATAATGCCCATAAATGCATGTTTCACTTCGAGTTTGGCTCACTAGAATTACTTTATCTATGAGACTAACTTGTGTATCTGTCTTATCTGCTTGGATAGCTGCTTATTTCTGGTGAATAGCCATTACTACCACTGCTCTTTTCATCAGAGGCACAGGTAGCCTCTTTACATCATCATTATTATACATTAATATAAGAGAGAAATATCTCCAGAATCTGTCAGTAGCTATGGTTCAGCAGTGCATTTCAACCTAAATAGTATTTAATGGATAATTTTTTTTCTGCTCAAACTTGAAACATAAATAGATGTGTGAAGCTAGTTTGAACTCCAGAATGTTTTAGGTAATTCTCTGTAATTCGAGGAAAACAAGAATCGCAACCCAGGTGAACAGCTCTGTGCAATTTCAATTACTTTCTTACAGACCTTTTTTTTGTTGGTTGTTTGAGTTTGTGTCTTTTATGTCAAAGATGCAGCTTTCCCAGTTACCTCATGAAATACAGTATAGTACCAGAAGCCCATAGCTTGTGTAGTGTTGGTATTTGCCTTCTCATTAACCTGAGAAAGGAGTTTGTAGAAGGCACTGAAAGTAGAGAATTGCCCAGTCCTTTTATTTGAGAGTTTGCTGAAGTGAAAAGATGAGCTTTCAGGCATGGATTGTTTCTGTGATCATCCAGCTTCTTTTCCATAATCTGTTATTTACGTTTTCTGATGTCTTTTGGCCCGTGTCTAATCCCAAGCAGAGAATCCCAGCTTCCACTGTTCGGGGGTAATGTACTAAAGAAGAATCAAACCAAAAGTGGTATCTGATGGTGCGCTCCACTTTCCCTGATGTCAGCAAATAACACTGAGGAATCTGGTGCTCAACATGTTGTCTCCGAGCCAAGAATTAGGGATCACTGCCTGAGGGGACAAGAAGCAGATTTAGTGTGCCTGCTTGTCAGTTAATAGTCAGCCTTATGTTGTACAGTAACAACTCCACTTGCTCACTACAAAGGAAGATAAAAACCAGTTAGGATACAGTAAAAATCCCAAACAAGAGTGAGGGTTCTCCCCCCTCCCCTATTTCCATAAGTGTTAGGCAGCTTGCTACAATTCTAAACACATTTGGTATCAAGTAGTACCAAAATTATTAGGTGCTGATGCATGCGTAGCCTTTGCAACACCAGTATGCTTCTCTGTGACATGCTAGCCATGTGGCCCACCTTCTGTGCCTCCTTCCCCACCCTTATCCCCTTTGATCTTACATATTTGATTCTCTTAGGTGTAGCCTGCACAGTCCACTGCCTGCATGATGTAGATGCATGATAGGAATAGACTGGAATTGCGTATCCTTGCTTGTCCCCAGTCCACACTCCAGGAGGGTGTTGTGTGGGGCTAGGATGAGTCTTGAACAGAATCAGGGCTTCAGGGACAGAGGGACTGGTGGGGAAAAGGTGGGCCATGTTTTCAGAAGAAGGAGAAAAGCAGAAAGCCAGAAAGGTTGGAAGAGAGGAATTTAGTAAGCCATTGACTGAGAAAGAAGGAGTTGTGGGGATAAAAGGAGACAGGAGGAAGAAGAAAAAGTGCTGGAGGTGAAGATCTTCGGTGTTGCTTTCCTGTGGTCTCTACTTCAGAGTACTCTGCTGAGAAAATCCTACTGTCTGGAAAACAGTTAGTTAATGTTAGTTAATGAAAGGTGCTGCATCTGGGAGGGGGCAACCCCAGATGAGTACGGGCTGGGAGAAGAAATCATTGAGAGAGAGAACAGCCCTGTGAAGTAGGACTTGGGGGTTCAAAAAGCTGACAATGTGCTCTCACAACCAAAAAACCCAAATGTGTCCTGGGCTGCTTCAAAAGCAACCTGGCCAGCAGGTCAAGGGAAGTGATTTGCCCCTCCACTTGGCCCTCAGGAGCCCCCTCCTTCAGTGCTGTGTCCAGATCTGGGAGCCTCAGCACAAGAAAAACATGGACCTGTTAGAAGAGGTCCAGAGGAAGCCCACAGAGATGATCAGAGGGCTGGAGCACCTCTTCCTTGAAGACAGGCTGAGAGAGCTGGGCTTGTTCAGCCTGGAAAAGAGAAAGCTCTGGGGAGACATCATTGCAGCCTTCCAGTACTTAAAGGGGGCTTATAAAATAGAGGGAGAGTGACTTTTTATACATTGTTAGGACAAAGTGGAATGGTTTTAAACTAAAAGAGGAGAGATTTAGATCAGATGTTAGGAAGAAATTCTTTATTCGGAGAGTAGTGAGACACTGGAACAGGTTGCCCAGATGAGTTGTGGATGCCTCATTCCTGGAAGTGTTCAGTACCAGGTTGTTTGAGGTCTGGTTTAGTGGAAGGTATCCCTGGACATGGCAAGGGGGTTGGAACTAGATTTTTGAGTCCCTTGCAACCCAAACCATTCTATGATTCTATGGCTCTGAGATTAATGAGGAGAAACCATGTCCTTGTTCTCAACTGGAGCCACATGCAACCTGCCATTTGGTAGTGTCTGTATCATGAAAGGTTCAAATGGCAAAGTGTAAATCCAAGAGTATGCCCAGGTAATTGGTTGTCAACAGATCAGTGCATCCTGGGAAGAGGACAGAGTCGAGAAGAACAATCAACATCACAGAAGATATATTAAATATTTGGTCTGTCTGGTATTAGGAAATATGAATGTTCTAAGAATTGCAAAAAAAAGTAAAATGCCCTCCTGGTGTTAATGTGCTGCAGTCCAGTGAATAATGTTCAGTCAATGAAAGCAACCTTTTA
This sequence comes from Sclerurus mexicanus, assembly GCA_013396755.1. Classification (NCBI taxonomy): domain Eukaryota; kingdom Metazoa; phylum Chordata; class Aves; order Passeriformes; family Furnariidae; genus Sclerurus; species Sclerurus mexicanus. Next base: position 37,970 of record VWZF01006586.1, read on the forward strand.
AAATAGCACAGCCTAATTCCTTACTTTTCTTCTTTGTACTCTACAGGCACTCTTGCAAGCAGTTGAACTGCTGCTTTTCAGTCCCAGAAAAATATTGTGGTTTTTTTTTCTCTTATTAAAGACTATCCAGAATGTGGCTGAGAAAAACAAATATTATTTATTTAAACTACTTGTTAAAATCAGATTAATTCTTTTGGCCTGTATTTTTCACTAGGTCTTTTTCAACAGGAGTTCTGCTGTATCTATTAGTAGCCACAGATTATGAGAGAACTGTACACTCAGTCCTAACCTAGGTCCCTTTACCATTCTGGATCATGCACTGTTATGCCAGTGTTTGTAAAATGCATCCTTTTGAGTTCCAGATATGGATATTCAGCATTAACATAGTTAAAACAATTTATAAACCTGTGTAATAAAGGTAATCTGCATACTCTTTGCATGTTCTCTATATTTTCTTTGTGTAAGCTTTATGTAGTCACTTTAATAAATATCCTGTATAAGTAACATTCTCTTACACATTGCAGCACATCGCTGTAGAGGATGTACTTCCAAAACAGGTCAGTGAATTTGAAGGCTACAGCAAGAAGGAATGGCTCTGACACCACAGTCACTCACAGCCACGTTAAGCTAGCAGACGTCACTGCCACTGGAATAAGCAGTCCTGCGTTCTCCTTGCTTCTGTGCGTATTTATAATCATCGAATCATAGAATGTTTTGAGTAGGAAAGAACATTAAGGATCACCTAGTTCCAAATCCCCTGCCAAGGGTTTCCCCCTTGAACCTAAGCAATCTCTGGTGCCACCTGAGGTTGCATGCAGCTGCACAGTGCGCTGGGCAGGTAAATCCACCCAGGAGAGAGCTGTGCCAGGAGAAGGGGCTTGGCTAGCTCAGACATGGGTTTGGTCCCTACTCTGCTCCACTGCATTGACACACAGATTCTGAATGCCAGAACAAGGGAGAGGGCAATGCTGCCAGAAAAGAAGGAGAATGGGTTTGCTTCTCTTGACCTCAGTGCCGGGCCAAAGTTTTTGTGCTACTAAAGACTGAGTACCAGGTCTGGAATTCTTGAATTAAGGTTGCTAAACCATTAATAAAATCTTATTCTGGTTCAGAATTTTCTCTGGCCTTTGATAAGCAGCATCCATTTCTTATTCCATCGAGTTCCTGGAATACAGACAGTAAATTTATTTCTTTTCTATTGTTTTTGTGGAAGTTTGTGTAAAAATGCTTGACTGCAGCAAGTTTTTTTCTAGTCTTGGTTTGGCTGCACTCCGTTTGCTTGAACTCCAAACTGAGATATTAGGGACTGATACATATATTTTTTGCACATTTTTGGGGACCTTCATTATTCCCATGATTCAACAGTGCCCTGCTGTGGTCAGTGATGGGGTCTTGGGTATTTCTTGGCATGAAGCCTAGAGCACAGCATTGTAGCATGTGTGTAGTAAGCAGGAGACAACCAGAGAGTAGCAGAAGTAACTGACCTATGCATAAGTGCTCTGGCTGCTGCCCTTCTCAGCGTGGTTCTTCCCAGAGTCTTCCAATCCAAAAGGAAAATGAGGTTAATGTAAGGGTCTGCAGTAAAAGACAGTTTTTCGCGTACTTGTATGGTGATGATTCAGGCACTCGCTGGCTTTACCCGTGACATTTATGCATGTGTAAGCACAGCTTTTGCCCCACATTGTTAGACTACAGCTGTTTGCACAATGCCTCTAAGTGAGGTAACCATGTATGAGGCAAGGTCCAGCATGACCAGTCCTCAGTGAAAATATGCGCAGTTCGGCACAAAAATGGAAGCCTTCCAAACATTACACAATCTCTGACTCAGAAGTCCCAAATAAAAATATCAATCCCACTGCCCTACATATAGGGATGGACTATGGGTTTTATGGGCTGTGTAAGAGCTTAAGAAAGTAGCAAAGGGAGTTTCCATTCACAAGAGTGCCTAGGGTAGGTGGCAGATGGCCCCCAGTAAAACCCATGATAGGTAAGAGGGTAGCCTGGTGCAGCTCTGCTGAAGCGCAGGCATCTCATGTATGTGGAAGAGATACGTTTGAAGGCATTGCAAAACGTCTTGTGATTCTGTCGACAGGTGGACTGTACAGCAATTGCAGACTGTTTTTGTCCTATGTCCTTGTTCAGGTAGACCAGTTTATGGATATCTGAGCTTGGAGGAAAACACTTGTATATTGATGTGCAAAAACAGTGGCAGTAGGATGACAATGCAAATTCTCTTACAAAACACACTGGTCAGTGTTTGGGTTGTGAAACTCTGAGAACACAGATGTGAAACACTAGAAAATAAATGCTTTCCCATCTTTCTAACAATTTCTACCTCTTTAAAAACCTTTTTCAATTTGTTTTCTTTTATAGAGTCATGCATTTCTCCCTCCCTCAGCCTTTTGTTTTACTATACTTGAGTTGGAAAACATCTCCTTTCTTTGTCGAAGTGTTGCTTTCATTTGTAGTTTTACTTTGTGTTGCAAAATAATTCAGGAATTCTTGATCCAAAGGCAATTGTTTGAAAGCGTTTCAATGAAGACTGTAAGGTGAAGGACATCTATTCTTCCAATATTCACTTTCTCTATAATTTTTCTTCTCTACTTACCTTTGCCAATGACCATTAACTTGTCCACTTAGTATCCAAGGAAAAACCCACTTTTATATTTTCCAGAAAAGCCAGTGTTATTTTCTGTCCTTCACAAGGCACCACATGTGCAATTTCCTTCCTGCCTGGAGGTCTGAAATCACCGCAACAATGCCTTCTGCATCAAGGACTCAGGGGCTCCTCTGCAGCAAAACACTTGAACAAACACTTAAAGTTAAGCATCTGTATAGCTTAATTGAAGGACTTGAAGAAGTGTGAATGTACCTTGAAATGCACTAGTTTTTGTATAAACATTCTGAAGATTTGCATTCAAAAGGTAACTGATGAAATTTTTACACCAAAAGTTGCTTTTCACTTGAAATGTCTCTTCAACTGATAGGAAAATCATTTGACATTTTACAAGAAGAAAACCAATAAACTCCTCAAAGCCAAGGCTTCAATGGGATTTTTTTTTTAAATTCTCACAAAACATGAAAAACTGGGCAAATTGTAGCTGAATCCAATTTTTTTATTGAGGAGCAAAAGAAAATATAAGACCACTGATCTTGGATCTGAACTAAAAAAATACATGAAAATGTAGAGGGGAAAAAATATGTCGACTTTTGTTTGTTTGTTTTTCCTGCTTTGTGATATATAAACGAACCTGAAAGTTTTGAAGATTAGATATGGTGACTCCTGAGTCAGAGTCCACTTCCCCATGTTCAGCATGGTTGAATTTGACATTCAGGTTTGTTCAGACTGTTTTTTTCTTGGGAAGGAGAGTTTGTAATCCCTGCTTTCTGGGACTGCAAATGACTGTATAAGCTTTAAAGTACTGGAAAGCCCACCTGAAAAATCTTTCCCTTCTCATCTAGCACAGATGCACATGCTGTACATCTATAGAGGTGTTTCCAAGATCACCATGCGGAGTAGGGTATCTTTAAATGAGTTAATATGTCCCAGGAATGGAGCTGCCTAATGAAGAACTGTAAATATTTGCATCAGAGAAATGCACTTGGAAATAGATGAGTAACCTGTTTCTGATGGAGGGAATTAATCATGAAGTCTTCGCACAAAGAGTCTGAAAGATCAGGCCCCATGTCATTTGGATTAAGATGTCACTATGTTGTTATCTGGGATAAAGTGTGGGATTTATATAAACATCATCTTTCCCTTGCTGAGGATCAGCCAATTCAAACAACTTGTATAAGAGGTTTCCATGCTAAAGAGGACTTTGTTTACATCTTGAGCAGCTGTTGCTGTGGTTTGGTCCTCTACAAAACCAAATGAAACCAAACCTTACCCTATTTCCAGGCTTCTTGGATATATTGGCTGTTTTGTTCATCTGACAGCATAAAGCCCAGGGAACTTGGCCAGGGAAGGAATATTCCTTCCCAGTGGGACCACCAGGTTTTTGAGAAGTGCTGCTGTGCTTCCTCTGCTACCTCCTCCAGAGCTGAGAAAGAAAGGAAGAGAGAAGGGGAAGTGATACTTTTTTACTTCTAACTGGCTTCATATGAGCAGTGTAGAGACATCTTCTATTGACATCTAACTTTGTCACTGCAGCTCATTTTCTGCCTCTCTCTGTGATATGGGGGAAGAATTTGGCAGCCTCAGATAGCAGGGCTCTGGATTGATAATCACTCTCTTGATATTTTAAATGTTGGAGTGGCCATGACTGCTTCATTAGGCACCTCCTGTATGATGACTTGGAGAGTGCCTTTGAGATCAGGGACCCCAGACTGGGGTTTCATAATCAAAAATTTCAAACCAGTTTCTGGCCACCCTAATTAACAACACAGTTTCCTGAGAGAAGATCAGGGTCCTTATTTTTCCCTTAGGAATGAAATGTTAAATTTTATTCTTCTGTATTTTTTCCTTCTTTACACAAATCCCTCCATGTATAACTCTGATAGCTTTAGTACTTTAAACAAGTGCAAACATAAGGAAGAACACAGCTCTTTATGGCTTACTCATTTTGCAATTCATATGGCCCTGGCAAGAATTTTTTTGCTTTGAAATTTGGAACCTGCATATTAATGCACTTTATCTTGCCTAGGTAGTTCAAGCAAGGTCTGATGAAAGCCACCTTTGATTTGATTTTTTGTTTGCATTAAATGCGTTTTTGAACTTTGGTGAGGGTGGCTAACCTTTCGAATAGAAAGCTATAGTGGTGCAACGCAGCTAGAAGCATTAAACAAGTGTACTGATAGTTAAATGAAAAGTGACTGGCTGGGCTAGGTACACCTGTCATGTTAATGCTGCCAGGGGAACTTGGTGCTCACATGATTGGTTTTGTGGGATATTTTTGGTGTTGTTGTTTTGGTTTTTTGTTTGTTTGTGGTTGGAGTTTTTTTGGTTGTGTTTTTGGTTTTTTTTGTTTGTTTATTTTTTTGCTTTTTCCCTATAAATCTCAGTTATATAAATTTGCTAGGGGGATTTGCATCTACAACTCTGTCTTCAGAGGCACCTCACATGGTATTAAAAGGAACCCTAGTTCCTTTTCTCTGGAATTCAGGATCAAGAGAGGGCTTACACATTAAAAATGAAAAACTAAATCAAACAGCAGTAGCTTATTCTTTAAAGTAAACAGAGCAAAGGCTATCAGTGTCAGCCACAGCAGCAGTCAGGTGTGTGCTGACAAAAGAGATTGAAGAAATTTTTCCTAACAGAAGAAATTATTGGCATTTGTCTACTTTTTACAGGGAGAAAATGTTCTTTTTAAATAATGCAGAATGAAAATAATAATAATAACCACCATCAACCAGAAGGCAGACTGTTTCAGAAAAAAACATTGAACTTTTTGAGCTTATAGCCTTTTTTTGAAAACTACTGATCACCCCAAGTTCAAAGAGGTCAGTAGAAAATTAGGTAATGCTCTCAGAATCCAGCCCCATGGCAGGATAAGACACTGCTTTAAGGAATGACTTCCTGATTTATCATTAATAAGGTGTAGGTGAGGAACTCCAGACTCAAGCACAATTTTGCCAATAGGTAAAGCTTTTTTTGCACAGTCATGTTAAAGGACACACTGATTTGTTGGCACTTCTGCTGTTTACCTTTCTTCTTTGTTAAAACAAATTTCTGTTTCATTTCTTAGGCTGCCTGGATTCTGACATTTATGTTGGGTTTCTTTACCCCCTGCTAAATTACTGTGTGCTTGATTAGAGTTTGCTCCATCAAGAGTTAATGCCAATGCAATGAAGTACAAAAATGGAAGATACCAACAAAAACCAGTCTCACCTATGAAAATGACAAAAATCAGAACTGTATTTTCATATAAGGTCAAGTACATATCAGAGAGGGCTTTTAGGAACTTATCAATGCTAACATCATGCTATCACTGAGAACTTGTTGATTTCAGGGTGCTTACTCCTTTTTCCTTTGCAAATCTGTTGCTATTGAAAAAGAGACTGGCCTATACTTATTTTGAATCCTGTAGTTAATGAAAAGAAATAAAAACCCTGTCTCAAAGCAGCATTGTGGTGATTTCTGGCAGTGGCATCCTGCTTTGTTCTTGCTTTGTCGCCAGGTGCAACAAATTCTGCTGGCTTAAATGTTAAGGTTAGAAGGAGTTGAAGAAAATGCAGGTTATATGCTGGGAAGTTCTGGAAGGAAGATGAGTCCCTGAAATATGACTCAATGTCATAAAGTTGCCTCAGAGAGTTTTAAAAATTGGACAATGGACACATTTACATCTTTGTTGCATCCCCTGCTCCAAAGTCCAGCCTGGTAAGGTTGGGGTGAAGCCACTTTTCTCCACCTGTTGAAGTGTCAGAAGAACAGACACACATATCTGTGAAAATAACATCACACAGAGGAGTTTTCCTTATTAATGATGATCCATTCCTCTCTTATATACAAGAAGCCTTACCGCAAAGGAATAATTGTTATTGGTTGCAATGCTTATCTTCTTATTAAAGGTGCTATTTTTTCCAAGAGTAGTCAAATTTTCATGACACAGATGAGCCAGATGAGTAACTGCTACCCCTGAAGGAAGAGGCCAAATTCCACCCTTTTCCTCCTCCACTTTTCTTTTCTTGCTCTGATTTTTCCCCACATCTCATTTCTTTTCCCTCTCTTTAAGCTAACTCTCTCATTTGGGGAAAAAAAAATGCAAACCAACAACTCCATGCTTTTTGTTCCACTTAATGTGAGTATCATTTTAATGAACTGAATTCACTAAACTTCTTGGTTGTTCCTCTCTGCTGCCAACCAGCACAGGTGGCACAAGGGGAGCAAGAGTCTAGACATGGCCAAGGTGAGCAGGCTTTCTCTTTTCCTGCACCAAAACAGTTATTTGGCTCATCCTGCTGAACAAAGCCATACCCCAAAAACTTCATCCCAGTGTTATTTTTCCAGTAACACTTTTCATGTCAGTAGAAACAGTTTAAGAGGTTCTGATTTTCCTATCCCTCTCTTTGTTCCTGCTGTGTGCACTGTTTCCCTTACTAGTTTGTTAGTTGTGCTGATACAACTGTTTGTGGAGATGTGTTGCAAACTAGATCACTGAAATTATCAAAATCCCTTTTCAAAAGTAGTTTTAAAGAAAAAAACCCTCACCACTGATCGTTCTGATGATTGTGATCAGAGCACAGTGCAAAGAAGCTGAAGACAGCCCTGTAGTCCTTTCAGCTGGCACAGCTGGGAGGGCACCGAGCTGCAGTTGTGAGCCAGGTGGGTTTGCAAAGAAGGGAACCAAGAATCCAGGAACAGGGAAGCAACAAACTGCTTTGCTGTTTGAGAAAACAAATGTCTAGATTTAGGTTTTGTTTTGTGGATTTAGGTTTTGTTTCCAGTAAAGGCTGCAGGAAACACAACTGGGTAATGTTCAGCAACAGATGAAGCAGAACTTCTAACCACTGATGTAAGTATAAATTTTTACGGTGACAACAAAAGGCTGAGGACATCAAGGTGACAGCTGTGTTTTCAGCTTTGATCATATAAATTGAGAACTGGTGCCAGCTAGGTGCAGTTCAGCCTTTCCTGGTACCCAGCTTTAACAAAGAAGCAATTTTGCTGTGGGAGCTTGTGGACGTTATTTGTTACACCTGAATGACCCATGCTTAAAAATATATATAATAAAGACCATTTTCTATGTTTGGAATGAAAGAAATGCTCATCATCATAGCTGTGGTTGCTTGGCACAGAAGAATGTGAAGTACAGTATGATACTCTGCTAAATCCAGACTAATGAAACCTTCAAACCTACTATTTCCTCATAGATCTTTGTCTAGTGTTACATCCAACCTCAATCAAAAATACTTAATGAGCACCTCATTAGTGCTTATGAGCTGTAATTTTAAAATGCAGTTGTTATCTTAGATGTTTACATGAAATACAGATTTTTGTTGGTAAAAATATATATGCACTGAGAGATGAATTCTCTGAATACCGGGCATATACACTGTCTCCCCAGGGTGTTAATGACTTGTTTATATTAAATACAGAAATAGTCCCTAGCAAGCGTCTGTTTACAGGGAGATTACTTCACCTGAAAGGGACATTAGTAAGTCCCAAAGTTAGATGGGGAGGGCAAATAACCCCTCAGAAGTGTCAAAATTAGTACTCTGGTTAAATTGCAGATCACAGGTATCTGTGGTGGGGTAAAAGTTTGAGTCTGAATACGAGCTCAACAGGAGTCTAACTCAACCAGATTTTCTTCTGAGAGTGAAAGACAACAGTTTCATCCTAAGTATAGTGTGCATGGGATCATTTTAGCAGTATTTCAAATGAAGAAAAATGTCTTTGAGTGGATCTAAAGTATAAACATGTATAATCATTATTCCCTATTTTATTTCTTTTAATTTAAATTTAAACCAAGTAATCAGTTTCTATTTGAACCACAGTGAATAGTTGGTTTTCGTAACTGTTTCTGCATCTACTTCTGTATCTGTTTCTTAATGTTTGTCTTGGGATAAAGTTGATTTGAGGGTAATCAAACACCAAAGCATTTTGTCCTCTGGATGTGGTGACCCTTAAATCCTGAATTGTTTATCACTTTTCTATGTCACCACCACAGTGAGCATATTTTGGAGGATTGAAGTGTTAGAGTTCCTTATCTAATTTATAAAAATTATTTGAAATATGTAGCATCACTGTAAATTAAATGTCTTTGAATAAGAAGTGTTAGCCAGTGTTTCAAAGTCTTTCACTGATACAAGAATGCTCACGCTGAGCCCTAGATATAACTGGAAACAAAGATATTTCAAAGAACCAGATCACAGATGAACCATATTCTCATAGTAGGAGATCAAAATACATTTGTTTAAAATCTCAAATGCATTATTTCATAAGCAAATAAAGAGCAATGCCGCAGAGGCCAGCTCTTATTAGCATATATTCCAGTAATAAGGAACATATCAGATCTGTAATTGTGCAAAAAATAATGTGAAAAATGCTGCAGGTGTATGACATTTAGGACACATTCTACCTAACTGAACCTCAGTTCAGCCTCAGAGTTTCAAGAAGGTTTTAGGGCCAGCGCAGAAGGGATGACCCTTCAGGAATACAGGCTCGGGACCAGAGGGGTAGAAGTCTCCTTTGTTTACAATCAGAGCTGCTTTCTGATTTTCACCCATTGAAAACTCTCCTTCAACTTTAAATATGAATGTTCTCACCTGTTACCATGACTAAAGGTAAGCTAGGGACACACTGTTTACAACTGTTTCTTATGCTTTGCTAAGCTGGTACTGTTGTTATCTCAGACTATTTCTAAAGCTCTAATTCTATGATTCTATCTTACACTATTCAATATACTAAGGTCTATTACAAGAGTCAAGATTAAATTTTTGATCTGTACCTGAACCTCAGCAAAATCCTTTAGAAAATCTTCTGTGGAGGTTAGAATTCAGTTTCTGTTTGAACAGGTCAGTGTAGCTTTTTCTTGCTGAAACCAAGAGCTTTCCAGGAGTCGAAATAAGGTTAGTAATTTTTATGAATGATAGAACCACAGTAGTGACATTATAAAGGCTAAAAAAGATGAAAGATGCACGTACTAATGCATTTGGGTCAGTGTTATCTAGGTGGAATTCAGAAAAAAGAGCGCCTGTGAGGTTATTTCATCTGTGTTAGAAGTTCTTGGAAGAATTTCTTTGGCTGTTTTCAAAGATGTGTACGGTCTGCCACTTTGAACTATTGTAGACATTCTGGGGCTGTGAAAACTTATTTTTCAAGCCCCAAGAAACATGCAAGTCATCACCGAAAGCTAGCAAAGATATAAAGTATGTGCTATCAAAACTTCAAAGCAAGGAGGTAAAAGAAAAGGCAGCTGCAACTGTGGGGTTCACAGGAGATTTATTTTCCTAATGTGACTGATTTGACAAGGAGAGGGCATAAAACACTAAGGCTGTTGGCACTGACAGAGAGGTGTGTTTTTGCCACAGAGTTACCAGGTCACATTAGCCAGTCCTGTGCAGAAATGTAATTGAATCAACATTTTCTTGTAAGGCAGGTGAGATATTAACCAAGTGGATACACATGGATATCACCTGGTTACTTTGGGTGCAACCCAGTTTACTACAGGGTTTTAGCAAGGTCTGTAACTGGAAGTAATTTTGCAGAAGAGGAAGTGCTAGAACACTGTTCCAGTGGTGACTGTGAAAGATGTTTTACTGTTGACTGGTCAAAACAGGCTCTACTGCAATTTTATGGTCTGTTCTACCTGAGATTTTCCTGTATTTATAAAGGTTCTATGTTAAATATCTTGTTAAGGTGAAAGCTTTTAAGTTTGTGAACATAAATCACCAGATGAGATAGGGATAAAATGATTTAACAAATGGAGATAAAGACTGAACATTCAGGAAACAAGAGAAGATGCAGATCTGAGAGTAGAAGTGCAGAAAAATTGGAGTCCATTTGGATATCTTCTTGAAAAAGCTGTTCAGGAGAGATTTAGCAGGAAATTACAATATTATTAGGTAATAAATTAAAAAAAAATACAGATTTTGAAATTCAGTTTTTGTGATTTTGAGTTAACATCTATAGAGTCCTGCTGGCTTAATCCAGGAATGTAAACAATGAATAAAATTGATAAATCATATTTCTCCTTTAGATAAAAAAGGGATGATTTCTCAGTTTGCATACTATTTTATTTTCTTTACGGTCCAAAGACCATGTTTGAAACAGTTTTCTATCTGTTAATAGAACTTTGTCCTTTTTCCCTTTCCCATAACTCATAATTGACCCTCATTCAGGTTCCAAGAACAATTCAGACTGTTTTACAAAATCAATAGGAATGTTTTATTGCTTGTTTTCCTTTCTGCTTTATTTCCTTGTTCCTTACTGTACTGCTGTTCTGTCATTTTTATTTTTATTTTATTTTTACTTTTATTTTACTTTATTTTTCATTGGGAAATTAGTAACCAACAGGTAAATTGTCTTGTTGGTTCCTTTTCCTCTTAGTCAAAGGAAAATTGAAAATATTTCTAAGGAAAATTGAAAATATTTCTAAGGAAAATTCAACATATAGGTTCTTACGAAAATTTCTTCGTGAAGGTAACAAAAAGGACTTTCATTGCTCCTGGGTAGAAGGAGGGTGGATGGCAGAAATGAGTGCAGGGGATTTTAATTCCTTTGAAGCTTTTTTACACTCTCTGGATCCCTCAAAAACATCCTGTTAAGGAAGACAGACTTTACTGCTAGTTTGTGAAGGACCTGTTGCCACACATACAGAACATCTCCTCTCCTATAGAGTACGAAGAAACCTTTCAGATATGCCAGAACTGAAACCAAGTCATAACTCTGGCAATCACTGTGAATAGTCGTTCCTTCTGAGTGTTCATCATCTTACAAAGTTGGGCTCAAAAACACATATAACGAGATGAGGGCAAATCTTGGCCTTTAAAAGTCTTAGAGACTTTTGCCACTGACTTGTCTGGAGTCAAGGTTTCACCCTGAATATGTTTAGCCTGTTGAATGTCCTAAATTTCACTGTAGAATAGATGCTTTACTGCCTTTCTCTAGTGGCTAATGTCCCTAGGACTTGTAGATCCCTCCAGAAAAAGAAAGTAGAATTTTCTTCTGAGTTTTGCCTTAGAATCTTTTCATTCAGATTCATGACTCTGTACTCATGTATTGAAATGCAAGAGATGAATCTGATTTTAAATGACAGGTGAATGTCTTCAGATCAGGCATATGTTCCATATCTATCTATGCAACAATTCTGCAAATGGATCCTTCCTAGATAATTAACAGATTTCAAGGCAGTGACACAGTGATAATAATTCATTCTAGAGTTCAGATACATACTTGACTGACTTTAATTTAAATATGTTAAGATAATAATAATAATAAATTCTATAATTCAGACTTTTTAAGAGCTTAAAGGCAAGTGTCATTTTGCTACACACCTCCTAGGAGACTAGCTTGCTAATATATCTCTTTTCTAATGAAATTGCAGTGGCGAGGCTGTAATTTGGGTTAACTGCCAAGTATTCTTATGCCTATTTACGTTCAAAACTTCAGCTGTAAGTGACACATATTAGGTATTTCCAAAATACATGCCAGATTTATACAGCACACAGAGAGAATGAGATACTTTTAATTTGAGATGAAGACTCCTGCTCATCCTAAGTTTTTCTTTGTCATTTCATCACGAACTTCCTTTAGTAAGTAGGAATAACTGTATTGATTAAGTAGAATCTGAAAATAACAAATCTCCTACCACAGCGGAATTGCTTGGCTATTAAAAAGAAAACACACAAACATCATTTTTAATTCTGAATAGTCAAGGAGAGACATGTGAGCATGGGTTGGACTGGGTCCCAGAAAATTTTGATGCTTAGTCAAGTGATCTTCAAACAGTCTTTGAGAGGGTGACAATCACCACCACAATGGTGACCCCTCTAGACATATGGAACAGCAACATTTCAGACATCTGAATAAGCTTTTACCAGAAAATGTGGATGTTCCGAGCACTGTTCTTTGGTGCATGATGTGTCACTATATTGACCATCAAAGTGCAATTTTCTTACTTTCTTTTTAGGCTTAATCTGCAATTTCATGCTTCACCTCATCTGCAGTATAACTGGCAACAGGCAACTCTTCTGCATATGCATAACTTGCTGGTTTTGTCATCTTGTAATCTGCCCTTTATGCAACAGAAAAGAAAGGGGTGCTTTTGGTGTGCCTACTTCTGGTGGCAATAATGTGGAGGTTGGCTCTGTGCCACCAACTGGTACTGAACACAGTGTTGATACTGACCACAGCTAGGATTCTCAGAGCCGCCTCTCCCTTTGAATGCCAGGATACACCTTCACAGAAATTAAACAGGCTATACCTTATCCCTTATGTCCCTTTACCATGTACCCACTTCCTCATTACTTCCAGAGCATTTTTTGCAACTGTGCATTGTTCTATATTTATGTGGTGGACACCCTTTGGTAAATGGGAGGACTTGTGAGAAAGTGCCCTTTGGAAAGTGTTTATGTTATTGACAAGAGTAAAGGGAGGATAGATAGCTGAAGTGGGGAGAACCTTCAGAATATAACTTAAGAAAAAGTTGCCATGACAAGAGTTTTTGATAAAGGCAAGAAAATGTGTCAAAATTTGGTGCATGCTTTTTTAAGGCTTCATGCCTTTTGCCATTCATGCATTTTGAGTCTAAATAGTCAAAACCTTAAAGCAAACAGAAAAACCTCCTCATAATTATTCACCTTCATAACAGGAAATTACATGATTCTTGTATATTATTCTAGATCCGGAAACTTACTGAAGATTTTTGTCCTCAATATGTCTTACGGTTTCCCTTTGCACTTCCCAGTATGATCCTAAATATTTCATGAAAGAAGTTTGGTCACAAAGACATTGTTTAAAAAATTATTGCTGTTATGAAAAGCTAGATATTTTCCTCAGAATGATGAATAAATGAGTCAACTCCTGATTTTACTAATGCCAGGGTATATGCGAAAAAACTTTAGTGAGGCCATGGAATAACTTTTTTATTCATACAAATCCCGGGAAAGGACAGAATCAATAATATTATACTTTTCTGTTTTAGAAAAGACTGCCAATATTGTCAATATTTATTGCATTCATATTTCTTAAGGGACTGCACCTTGATCTCCTGTCTTTAGGGATTAGTACAATGAGCTCGATTAAAGAAAGAGTTTTTTAGTATTATGTTTACTGAAAATAGATCTGATTCTTATGGCCTCGAACAGATTAAACTATGCTTCCTATGGTGAAAGGACAGACTTCTCTGGCATGATGTCATTATTCAGTTATTTATCTCTGAAACTAAATTTACATGCAGGGGAAAAAAAAATAGATATTTATTCTATGTTACTCAGGACCTTAAAAGAAATCTCTATTGTCACCTACCTGTGTTTTCCAGTTGGCGTTTTTGTTTTGTTTTGGTTTTTTTGTCTACTTTCCTACCTGCCTACAACATGGAAAGGATTGGCAGGGAATATTCTTTGTTTTCCCAAATTATTAATAGATGATACAGTTTCATTCTCTTTGACTTTCTTCCGATTGCATGTCTGCAAATCATTACAATTGTTTCACCATTAATATTTTTTTGCACAGTAGACCTTAAGTGAAATTAAGCAACTTTCCTGTATAATTTTATTCTGGTTTTAAATTTTAAAAAATCCTTTCCCCGAGCTTTGCTGAAAAACACAAATATTTATAACACTAGAGCTAAAAGCATTATCTTTCTCACAGTAGCAATCAAGCTGCTCTGTGTTTAGCAGCAGGTTGTGCAATAGAAGACATTGCATCTACTGTTTTGCTTTTTCTCTAAGGGTTGGTAAAGTAACCTTTTATGCCATCAAGGTCAGGAGGACCTTAGAACCTAGTAACAAATAAAGATTTTTAGTCCTAGGGAAAATACAATTGCCATAAATACAATTTTTTGCACCAACTAGTCTGCATGTAACTTATTACTCAGTCCAAAGATTTTAGAAATTAAAATATTTTTCAATGGAAAACATTTTTGATAGCTCCTGCATATGGATATCTATTATTGATATGCTACCAGTGCTGTGAAACAAAACAAACAACCAGAAACCTGATGAAGCATAATTAGGAGAAAACAGGCAGAGCATTTATAATATTAGTGAACTAGAACTCAAACACTCAAAGACATTTAAGTGCTCAACTCCTACTGGTTTCTGTAGGAATCAAACATTCAAATAAATGTTTAGAATGTGAGACTGTGCAGTACTATAATGAGCACAAGGGAGAAGCAAGAATTTAATATTAAACACAAAATATTTTGACTCATTTATTTATTCAGCAGATATTTATTTTTTAGCAGTTCCATAATACATTGCAGAGTAGCATGATATATCAGTAGGATACATCTTTTACACCAGCCTAGATGCCTTCATATCAATATTTCTTACTTTTTGAGGGTTTTCATATCTTTATTATCTGACTTTTCTTGGGGCTATGTGGGAAACTGCAGCGGGCTGCAGATCCCTTGACGGAGGAAGAAGAATTTGACCTTGGCCAGATTGTTGTGTGCCCGTGAAGATAAACAACTTGCAGAGATTGAGAACCCATGAGAAACGTATGATAAGAAACCTGGACGAGTTTGTACGGACAGTAGTTTGTGACTGTGGCCAATAGGTGATTGTTTGTGTGTAATGAGCACCAATAATGTTAGTGCACATACACTTAGGAAATATATAAAAGTAAGTGTGTGGGAGAGATATATATATATAATAAAAGAAAGTTTCACTTTTACCTGTTCGGGATCTTTGCCTGCTTTTTATCATCCGTCCCATCAATGACAGGGCTAAGCCTTAGGAGAAGTAAACTTCAACCTAAGAAGTGCATTTAATTTTTAAAATACATACTTAAGTTGACTCTCAAGAAAACCTTTAAGATTATCAGCTCCAAACATTAACCAACCATTGCCAAGTCCACCACTGAAACATGTCCCCAAGTGCCATGTCTACGTGGCTTTTGAATATCTGGATTTCCCCTTTCTTTTAGATCAAGGGGTGACAAGGTGACATCGATGACATCACTCCGCTAACACCAGAGCAAAATCTCTCCGGCTGTATTACTGTCTCTTCTTACTCTGACATGCCCTCCTCCTTCTCCTTCTCCTCCCTCTGCCCCCTGATTTGTCCCTCTGACTAAATGTTTGGAGGTTAAGCAATGAATGAGGTAGCATTTGCTCTCTATCACTCTGTGATCTGACTCCACAAATAGTTTCCCAGGCACAGAGTCCAGCTAAGATCAGTAGGATCAGGCCTTTGATCAGCTCTTTTCTTTCTTGGGACTAATGTTCTTTCCCAGCACTACCATAACAACACTCTTAGACATCTCTTTCTCTTATTGTTTTCCTGCCAGTTTTCCCATTTGATCTTTTATTTGATCCCTTAATTTTCTTGAAAGCCCCATCCTTTTTCCAAATTCTCCAAAAGTGAGGTGTTTTCAGGCAGTGAAAACTAAGATAAAATTATTTAAAATGGTTGATTTCTCTTATGCTTAATTCCTGGAACATGATTTCTTCTCTGAAGCCTGATGTGTTAGTACATGGTTTCTCCCAAGTCTTTCTGTCCTGCAATGTTTTTACTCCCATGGTTGCTGTGCCGCTGAGAAATGCCATTGTCACTGAAAAAGCACTTCTCCATTTCTGAACATCTATACACATCAGGAGCATAATTTTTACAGCAGGTTGCATCATGTGATGTCAGAGCTTTAAAGAAAACAATTTCTTAGTGGAAAATATAGGGAAAACACCAGAGTATGAGGCTGCTTCATTTGAAATCAATAGAGATTTGGCCACTAACTTCAGTGGGAACAGAACTGGGTTCCAAGACTACAACTACATAGCTCCACAGGGGCTGATTTGCACAAACAGTTCTTATTAAAAGAAATTATAAATCCCCAAAGGATTAGGAAGAAGGGCATATGAATACATATACACTTCCCGCTCTGCCACCAGTACCATTAGGCTTTGTTGTACTTGGTCCTTTCCATGGTGAGCTGGGCAAAGGAGAGAAATCTCTCTCTCTCGTAAGAGAGGTGTTTCCAGGTCAGAACCCTGAGAGATCCGTGGCAAGTGGTTCAAAAGGAGAGGGATCTTGGGGAATTTGAAGGAAAAGGTATGGAGTCAGAGTCTGTGGAAAGGGTTGTATAGGAAAAGTGCTTCCTTTCTGAGAATTAGAAGTTGGGGATAGTTATATTTTCATTCCTTTGGAAAAGCCTGCAAATGATACTCAGCTGTCAGGTAGGTCTTCTGTAAATATACAGAATTTCTAGCAAAGAACTGATGAAGACCTTGAAGGCCTCCCACACTTGCTCTAGAAGACTTCTGAAGGGGAGGAAGTACTTTTGCAAAGACCAGGTGTTTTGTGGAGAACGAAGGGGGCTGTGAGCAGATTTCCTTCACATCATGCTGTGGCTGAGCATAGGTTATGTGTATGGGTTGTTAAGAGCCAAGGTGGGATTCTGTGTGCAGACTATCAGCTACCATGTCAGCTGCCTTAATTGGGCTATATGGTCAACAGACAACCAGCTAAACTCAATATATCTTCAGTTAGAAAAATCCAGCAAGTACCTGTATAGACCTGGACACAGGTATTTTTGTGGACAGGTCATAAACATGTCATATTCATCCTGAGATCTTTTTATGGGAAAATAAGAAAAGCTATTTCCCTGAACAGACCATCACACTTTCAGTCTAGTACCCCATCCTTGCTCTTATTATTGTCTGTGAGATGTTCTTTCCCCTTGTGAATGGAAATGGGATTGGATTCTATGAATGCCAATCGATGGGGCCAAATACCATGACAGATTGATAGAAATACATCAGATATAAGCCACAAGCTTTTGAAACCTACCTAAATCTAGTACTACCGTTTGCTTTAATGTATTATATTTTATTCTGCTGCATTATCCCTGAATGGCTAAGTAAGCCTGTATGATGACATTATTTGTTACTGGCAAAATATTGTCTACATAGCTTGTGTTTCAGTATGGTGAAGTAAAAAAAAATAAATGTGTAAAAGCCGTGAACTAGCTGTTTCTGGACTTACAACCATTATATTCCAAATGGACATGTTGACAAAGATCTTAATGGTTGTGAACCAGCTATTTCTGTGCTTACGGCTATTAGGAAGGTTCCACTGAGAAGTCAAAGGAGTTTATAATGGTCATGAGCCAGCTATTTCTGAGTTCATGGCTATTACAGATTCCAAAGAAATGCTAGTGAAGTTTATCATGTTCATGAGCTGTGTGTTTCTGTCTCACAGTACCTATAAACTCTGCTGAGAAAGTGAAAGTGTTTGTAATGGTCACACATGTGCTATTTCTAGGCTCAGTACTATTACTAACTCAGATAGGAAGCCAAAAGTTCACAAGTGGTATTTCTTTCGCCCCTGGCAAACTCCATGTAGAAACTGATAAAGGTACTAATGTTTTTCAGAAAACCACACTCCAATTCACAATAACACCTCTCAGAGTACTACAGCGGTGCAAAGTCTCTGCTCTGCTCAGAGCCACTGTGGCAACTTGCCAGGACCCTGAGGGCTGCAACTCATTTATATATGCATTTACATAAATTTACATGAATTTTGTGTCAATTTGTATTCCATCAATGTTGCGATGAAACCTATACTGAAGAGAATAAATAACATAAAGCTGACTAACACTACTACTGTTTTTCTGGTTTTCATTGTGCTTATTTTGCTCTCATTTTCTTTATATGTTTCTAATACTTGTCCCATAGCTGGCTTGACTTCAAGACTCAGAGAGAGTCTGTTTTTAGGGTAAAATAAAATCCTATTTCATCTACATTCAGTAGCAGGGAAGCAGAGAGTTGTGGCTTTGGCCAATTGCTTATGCTGTACACTTAGCAATCTCCCCAGCTACCAGTGGCTAATATACATATTAAAGAGGGCAGTGCTAGCATGGTCCCTTGCTGACCTCCACATGTGAAGTCCTCAGAATATTCATTAGATTTTAAATACACACATTAAAAAAATCCTGAAAAACAGAAGTAATAGATTCTTTTTTTTATGAAAATGACTGCTAAGGAAGAATTTTAGAGATAAAAACAACTTAGTGGACTGAATTAGTTATTAAATAGCAAAAGTCCCCTTTTGAACAGGATCTGTTAGTAATTACTGGATTTGATGCCATTATACCCCTGTGCCTTTTCTTATGGATGCACAGTTTATATAATGCTTCTTTATTCTTCAGTGCAGCTTTCAACAAAGGTCCCTATGACTTCAGATATTCATCTGCATGAACTACAACCTCATATTCCACTTTCTGCCATCCTCATGAAACCACTAGCTTTGACACAAGGCTTTGTCATGAGCAGAGTGCCCCACTTGTTGCTTGAGGGTATGACAATATTTTGAAGTGGAGACAGATTTAAATCTTGTGTGGTTTTGTCAAGGTCAGGATTCAATAAATAGCTTTAAAGACTCAAGATCCCCCTGCAGTTACCTACAACTAAAATGGCTCATAACACTTACTTGAGGAGTCTTGCTAGAGGAGAAGAAAGCAGCAGAAGAGGTTACAGCTAACGGCAACCAGTTTTGGTGTTTGTAGGTGCTGCAAGTGCGGTTTATGTTGACTCTTTCAAGCCTATTTTTAGAACATTTTGAGATTACTGCTGCTGTAGTTCAGTTAGCATGAGGCTTGTGCAGCTACAGCTACTGCAATTTTTTAACAGGATTGGTCATTTGAATGACTAGGCCTGTATCACTGGAGTGCTTGTAATATACTGCTCTCACCAGAACTGGAAGCTTTAAAACTTATATTTTAAATTGCAGAGAAAAAACATTAAACTTAGTGGGCAAGAATTTACTGGGTGTAACCAAAACTTCTTTAGTCCAGGACCTTGTGTGGTGGTACGGAAGTCTGTCAGGGTATAAGCGAACAGGAATGGTGACCAGCACAAGGAAAAGAAAAGCAGTGTGATTACAATATTATGAGGTTTCCCGTGTTTGGCATCCCACTGTCTGGCAACCTTTGGAATAAGGATCTCCTGGTACGAGGTAGTGACATCAGCATGCTGACAGATTTTTTTTTCTGTGACTTTGTTTAATTGCTTTTTGAACCCTTTCACAGCTCTGTCCTCCTAATTTATAAGTAATAGTGAAGAAACATTTATTTCCTTTCTGTGCAGAAGCCGTGGGACTGAAACACAAAGCAGGATATAGACAGGGAGCCTTTAAGCCTATTGAAGATACACGAGTCCATGGGACTAGACAGAAAGCACCTAAGGCTACTTGTGGAGCTGTTTGGTGTCGTGAGGTCCCTCTCCATTATCTTTTAGAGATCATGGTAGATGTGGGAGGTTTCTGATGTCTGAAAAATCTGTCCTTGGAGATATTCAAAGCTTAGGGGTTTGGACTGGATGACTTGCGGAAATCCCTTCCTACATCTGTGATTCTGTAATTGTGTGCCCATACAGAGGTGTGCATATGGGACTCTGTCAGGTTTTTCAAAAGAGTTTGTAGTGTACGAAGTATTCATCACCTTGGTGAAAGAAATTCCACAAGCAAAAAGATTGAATATTTTAATTGTAAATTACAGGAACACTAACATTAAATGGAAAAATCTAAATAAGTCAATATGCAGTGTTAGGTAGAACTTTGTGCAGATATTTGGTTATGCTTAAACTATACCTTGCTCCTCATGAACTCAAAGTGATTTGCTGATGTTAAATCAGTCTCACACACATTCTGTGGGGCCAAAATGTGTCCTGTTTGCAGTGACAGGTAAAGAGAAGCTCAATGTGGCTGCATGGCTGAGACGGGGCCACAGAAGTAGGTAGATTAAGTTAGGTCTGTAGGAAAGCCACAGCATAGACAGCATAGAAGGAGAAGCCAGAAGCTTGTTTTATGTGACTCTGTGAAATCTGCAGGCCCTGGTAGGGTCTTTTTCTATGGTAGGTGCTAGCATCTTTGAGAGAAAGTATAGTAGGAAGTATCTTGTGCTTCCTTTCCTTCCATCCACCAAAGTGGTTCGTAGGCTGCCAACGAACAGTCATAGAACATGTCATTGGAGTCTTCCACTTTCCAAGCTGACATGCAGCTTGAAGGCTGAAGGATCTGGCTACTATGAGTTTGCAAATGGAGGGTAAGCCTGGGAGATAACAGGAGTGCTTGCTCGCTCAAATTTGAATGATTTGACCTAAGTTACCCGAATACTGAATGCCATTTCATTTTTCAAAGCCACATTATGGCTTGAAATCAAGGTCTGTATACTTGATAACAGCCAACAGCAGTTTATATTTTATGTAACATTTAAAACTAAAAACGGTTATATTTCTTTGCAGACTTTATACAGAAATGATCAAATAATTGCTGAAATATGAAAAGCTAAACTAGAAATGCCCAGGAGAACTGTAACCAGACTATCCTCTATGCTCAACTTCTGGTACGAGGAGTCTAACACAGACTAAAAACTTGCTGCATGGGAACAATGGTCTCTGCACACTCTATGTGTAGGATCTGAGATAAGCTGGTCCTGTGCAAAGCAAAACAGACAAAAGTGGATCTGAGGCTGGACTGAGGCACAATTTCTGTATTTTCAGTTGGCTGACTTCCAATAGTCTCTTGTGGGCTATGCCTACCCACTGACTTGGTGGCCACATTCTGATGAGAGGCAGGGGTATACCCACTAAAAGACAGAAACTGGCAGTTTTAGAAAGGAGAAGGGAGATGTTTTAGCATGGGTCAGATAGCAGATACCACAGGACATATCACAACATATACAGGAGTGCCTCTGTTAGTTGTAGCAGTCTGTCAGTTGGAGGTCTGCATACAAATGGAGCAGATGACAAAAATTAGTCTAACAGGACTCAAAAAAAAGTGTTGATGAAAAAATTTGTAGTAAGAAATGTGAAAATACAGTAAGTAACACTTTTCCCCACAAAGACAACAAAAAGATTTTTATTCACTGTCATACCAATACATCACTTGATTGAGATGGGAAATATGAAGAACTAGCTTTCCACTTTTGTGTATAGATAGAATGATGCATCTTTTTGGGACAACACTTTTTGTACTGCAAACACTATATTAGTGTTCTTTCAATTAAAAAATTAATTAAAATCTTAAAATCTTCCTTGAAAGTTTGGGTGTTGGTTTTTTTTTTTTTCATCTTCTTTTCTGTGGCCGTGAATGCCTCACGCCATGGAAATACAGGGCTGTTACTTGTAGTTCTTGTCAATATGCTACTGATGCAACTGCAGCACCATGCCATCACAGAAGACTTATAGACACAACCATTAACACATAAGGTCCTGATTTCACACTTAATTACAGGGAAAGTTATGTTAGTCTGTCTTGTCTATGTTCCTTGAAAGTTTTTTTAGGCATACAGAGGCGTTACTGAAGGATTAGAAAATAAGATGACTGGGTGTGGATTTCTGGATTTTAGGATAAATGTTTTACACTGGAAAATTTTGCAAACTATGGGTAAGTACTTCAGGCACCAGTCCAATATTCTGCCTTCAAATTCTATTCAGTTAATTTTTTGAAATGGATGGAATGTTTATTCCAACTTCTGCATCAAGAGAAATTTTTCTTGAGGTATTTAGAGTCAGATATACTAAAAATGGTGAATGGTGAGACCAATCTAGAGCAAATTTTTTCTCACTGAAAGAATTTTTATGAATCAGTTAAAGTGAGATATTGAAAGATATTGAAATGTATTCATACCCTCCATAAATCACATTTGAAGTAACATGCTGAAACTAAGGGTAATTGCATTGCATATATGAAGGCAACTGAAATGTACACTAGAGAGAAGTGTTTTAAAAATAACACACTGTTCAGGTGGTGGATTTTCAATTCATGTGTTTGTTCTTTAGTTATCTTTCCAAAGTGGGAATACATAAATAACTAATTCTGACAGTTTGGAGGGTTTTTTAAATTTAATTCTGTGTTATTTCTCCTTTTCCCCCAGAAAATACTGTATGGTTTCTCTAACAGGAATTTATAGTCTTTATTATTTTACAGGATAGAGCCCTATTGACAGGGTAAAACAACCAGGATAATTCTCTACAGTTCATTCAGTGATAGTGCAATGAAACACTCTTTATTTTAGACCTCACATCACACTTGATCCAAAGTATCTTGGCAGCTCAATTTTGGAACTTACCTCCCTGTGAAAAGCAAGATTGTTTCTTCTTAAGCCTGTATTAATACTTTGTCCCGGTAGCTTGAGAAGTGTTAAGATATGAAATTTCCATTGCTTCCCTTAGGAACCTGTTTTACCGATATCCCTGGCAAGCAGTCTCTGCCTGAGATGCAGGCTGGCTGATTTCAAGCTGATAGTTTGAGCTGTGTCTTTACTATTTGAAAGCTTTCTAGAAACCTCTTGTATGCAGCCTGAATGTAAAAATTCATTTATTGGGATGAAAAAAGCATCTTAAGCAGCATCTTCTGTTGAATGCCCCAACAACATTACTAGGTCAGGAGAGTATGGAAATTCAATGAGTGGTGACTCATGTGCCCTTGAGCTCCCATTCTGTCAGCAGTTTCCATTCTTCTGCTTAGCTAATGTAAACAACAAGGAATCTGTGCTGGTCTACCAAAGGATAATTTGACACTGCAGTGTTTTTGTCTTCCTAGATTTAATATTAGTTTTTGTTTGTTTTCTTCCCCTTCTGTTACATCTTTTGTTGTGGCTAAGACCAAGGATGCAGCTACCCATCAGTAAATTTCAGGCAGGACAGCTGCTGAATTCACTTATTCTGAGGCACAGAAGCACAATATAAACAATGAGAATTAGGGAATCAGAGACTTCTTTCTACATCCTGGATCCAAGAGCAGGATCCCAGTTCTACACCAAGGGCATGAATGAGTAACATGTCCCATTCATTGCTAGGAAAGCAAATGTGGGCAGCTGAGAATTAGAGACTTAAGGAGCTCTGAGTCCCCTCTCCCTCTGTCCCAGATAACTCTGGAGTAACCTCACTGCCTGTCTTGCCCTTGTGGAAAATCAGAAGCAGCAAATATTATCTTCCAGTCTTGCCTGTGATTCTGGACATAGAGAAATCAAAATAAAAAAAAACTGGTAAGCATGCTCTGTTCTTCCTATGACTGCATGTTTGAGCATATTCAAATGAGAGAATCATTGCACTGGCATAACTGCTAAGAAGAGATAAGAGAACATTATGAAGTGTTTTGACATAATAATAGCTAATCAGCTGGCAGACTCAGACTGACCTGATCAGTAGAAAAAGTAATGGAACTGTTGTTACAATAAATAAATAAATAAATAAATAAAACTAATCACAGTGCCCACAAAAGAAGACATCAGGCTTTGGGATATATATGATAACACTCACAAAGATTACTTTTTCTTTTTTCTTTTGAGATTTCACCAACTATTTCCCTGTGAAATCCAAGGAATGCAGGGATCAAATTTAGGAAGTTTTTGGGAACCAGTAACATATACTTGTGACCAAGTAAATCCACTGATGAGGTAGCACTGTGCAGCAAACTTATGTCAGTCTGTCTTCTTAGCTCTTGAGTAAAGCAGGAGGTACAAGTGCTAAGTATTTGGTATTGATCACCAGAACTCAAACTGCTGAAAGTAATCTGAGCGGTCAGTCCCAGTGCTGGCTAGATTGGTTGCCACTCTGCAATGCTGCTGGCAGATGTTATTGATTGTAGTTCATGTTGTTTATGTTTCTCTGAAACAGTTAATTTTAGCACAGTGGGAAAGAATGTCTTGCTGCACATGGGACAGTGAGAATAAATGGCTTCATAGAATTTTTAATTACTGTCTTTTGTAATATCATCAATTAATAAACGCAGAATCAATTTTGCTACTGTCAGAAGACACCTTCAGTACTGTTTGAAGATGATGATTACAAACCAAGCCAATTAAAATGAATACTTTTGTGAAGAAGGTTCTCTTCATGACAGTGTAGACTTCTCTTCGTCTTTGCCCTTCCATAGGAGATGAATTCTCTTTAGTGGTACACTGCATGGGGTATTCCCTTTGTGATCTGAATGCACTTTAGCTTCTTAGGGATACAGTCCTGCACCTTCATGCAGGTTAAAACATGTTGATGTTTTTCACTATGGTACCAAGAAACTCTAAGCTGTCAGTATTGCTATTCTCAATTACTTTTACTATGCATAATGTGCCCTATTTTTTTGCTATCTCCATGCCAAATGCTGCCCCTTCCCATTATTTTTTTATCTGAGCACCTTATGATTTTCAATATTTGGAGGTTCAAAACCTTCCAGTGAAGTGCCACTATCCCTGACAGATAGCTGACGCTCAAGCTCAGAGCAACTGAAGTCCATGTCTTCATTAGTATGCTTGTCTGGTGAATTGCTAGGGTGCTTCCTGCCCTGGTTCTGGACTAAATTAGTTGACACTCTCAGTCTCTGGGAGCAGCTTGGGATCTTTATGAACACAATCAGTTATAGCCAGCTGATCTGGATGTCAGAGTACAGCTTCTGGCATGTTTAATACCTTACTACAGACATGGTGTCCTGTCAAATCCCTCAGACCTCTGCTCACACAAGGATTCAAGTCGCTATTGATGTAAAGAGTGCTTGGGTAAATAAAAACTAATCATAAATTGGGAGATAACTATTGACACTTGTGACAATGACAAGTGCCATAATGGTGTGTATAAAATATAAAAGCAATGTAATAATATTACTAATATAAAGTCACGTAGGTTACAAACCTTGTTACTAAATTTCTGGCCCTGAGGAAATGTAAATATATGGCCTTGCACTTACTGCATTACCTAAAGACAATGCAGGCTCTGGCAATACAGATGAAGGGCAGATGCATTTCAGTAATGCCTCTGTGCATGCATATGATCCCACTAAAGAAGAGTGGAGACAAATACCTTCTAAAGGAAATAAGAAACTAAGAGGGTTAGGTTGCTGTGATTTAGTATATTTTCTCCAGAATAAAGAGACTTTCTGAAGCTTCACTGGAGTATCATTTAGACTCCTAAGCTCTCTGGTAGCAATTTGCAGTAGAGGCTTGGCTTGTGTTCCTAAAAGTGATTAAGTGGAATGGAAGATATCAGCAGTACAGTATAAACCTCTTGCGAATAAGATCCAATAAAGCATTTCAGTCCTACTGTGCTGACTTAGTTATGAAGTCCAATATTATTCAAAGGGTTTAGTCTTCATAAACTCCCTGTCCCTAGTACAAAGGTTCATTAAAGAGGGATAGCACTAAGACACTGTTTTGCAGCTGATACACATAAATAAAATGTAAACGAAGTACAACTAGCCAGAGCTTATTTTCTTAGCTGTATTCTGGTGCTTTTTAATTTTGGAGAAAATTGAACTGACCGGGAAATTACTAAGCTGTTTTTTGTGTGAAATCTATTAAAGCATTTATTAGGATAAAATAAAGTACATACTCTTTTCTAAAGTTGTGAAACCCTTTCTTAGTTATTTTACACTTGCATGAAGCTTCTTTCAATGCTGATAAACACAACAAACTTCAAAATTATTTAAAACAGATAGGAGTGTCATAGTAAGGTAATTCCTTCATTTTTGCAGATGGGATAATTCATAAAGATAGGTGTTAAGTGGACTTAAATTAGTGAATGTTTTGGTGGTAAATTCCATATTCTTAGGATTTGGCCCTGTTTTCTTAGTGATGGTAGTATCAATACTGATTGAAAATATAGGAATTCAACAAACTGAACTCTCCAATTCACAGAGAGGCAGTAGTTAATGAAATGATTTTCAAGTTCCAAGCTGTAGCTCCTTCCACTGCAAACTCTCCTTGAACATCCCTGAGATTATCTCAGTAGGTTAGATCATGGTGCTGATAACACCAAAGACATGGGTTTGGTCCCTGTATGGGCCATTCACTTAAGAGTTGGACCCTGTGGGTCCCTTCCAGCTCAGAATATTCTGTGGTTCTGTAATCTGCCCTCCTCAAAATGGAGTTGCATAGCTTCTACACATATTCTTCCCATTGCTTTGCTTACTTCATACACTGTCTTCTGATTCTCAGTACTCACTTAGATGATCTAGCTTACATCTTAATGGACGAGAGACATCAGTGCTGGCATGAAGATACATATGCACATTGGCTATTCTGAGCCAAAGGTGCAACTGGTTTCTCAATACTAGAAACTTTTGGTGCTGTGGGAGCCAAATAACTGGCTTTTTAGTTATAACCATGCTTCTTGGTCATTTACTGTGCAATGAACTGCCAGTCTTTATGGACATAGGTTCCTGCTGCTCACACATTATAAATATAGCTTGTGTAAGGATGGAAGGAACAAGCTGTCCTGAGACAGCCATAGGGATCTGATACGGTCCTTCTCCTATTTTTGACAGGGTTCAGTAACTGGTGATGGGGGGAGACTATAGGACCAAACAGAGTATGATGAATGCTCCTTAGCTTTGTGCCTTTTAACAACAGTAGGCTAGGTAGGGTCCACCTAGCACAAAGGTGCTAGCTTGCGTCTTGATAGCTCCCAGTAGATTTTTCGTCTGCAAGTCTGCAAAGTTAGCTTTAAAGCTATATATGTTTTTGGCTTTCTACCATCCTGCTGCAGTCAGAAATCCTATAGTTTAATTATGTGCCACAAGAGAAAAAAAAACAAAAAACAAAAACTCAAAAATAAATCTTGTTTTGAAGAAAAAGTAGATTTTGTACTATAACAATATAACAGCTCTTCAATCCTCTCTGCCACTCTTGTCTCCTAAGACTACTGACATACTCTTCTGCCTCCTTCCCAGAGCGAGAGGTTACAGACAACTTAATTCCCTTTTTCAGAGCAACCTTTCCACACCCTTGCCAGTCCCTGTCTTCATTCTGCCAGCCTTTCCTGGGCCAACTAATTGTTTCTTAGAGACATGGCCTGAAATTGCATGGAGCTTCCAAAATGCAGTGATTTCATGGATTTATGCTATTGAGTATGGAGGACATAGGAATTTTTTACAGGTGGAAATCAATCTTCAGGTGCAGATTTACCTGAGGCCATGTCTGCAATCCTTTTCTTTTCACTTATTACACATCCCTCTGCTGTAGCTCTTCCTGATCTGACATTTTTTTTCTTGTGTCAAATAATATGGACAGTGAATCAAAGCCACAACTTTCTGAATCTGGCCCCAGTAGGGTTCATTTGATAGTTATGTAGACATTTCCTAAAAGAGAGCAAATTGATCCTGCTGCTGACCCTGGTCAAAGATTTCTGCTAAAATAGCATGACCTCAGCAGAGACAGCAATTCACCCCATCTTTAGCCTTCCAACAAGGTGGATTTTTTCTCTCCCATGCTCTCAAAACCAAAGCCAAACGAGTAGATTTTGAAGAACTAGTAAGTGGACAGACTTCAGGCTACCTGATCCTGATCTAACAAAGTCTGCTCTGCACTGAGAAGTAATACATGCAAGGAAGCTGCATGTAAAATAGTTCTATCTGGTGCAGTCACAGTCCCTTTCAGAGAATTCATATGTCTCCCACTTTTTTTTGAAACCTGGTGGAATTTGGATCATTAACTAATATTTTGCATATCACATCGGCTGACATTGTTAGACTGTGTTGTGTTTCTAAACATGTCTGTGAAACTTCTCAGAGTTTCACAAACTCATCAGTTTTTGAAGGAGTTTTTATTTTCTTTTCCTTCTGGGGATAATTTCTTGCAGTGTGTCAAGAAGCATGAAATGCTGAAAAGAAAAGGCAGACAGAAATGTGCCATTGCAGATCACATTATTGTTTAATTCTCTGAGAAAGTGCTCTAGTGCAATGATGTAGTGTTTAATTGTATTTACTGAGATTTCCTGATACATATTTCATTATTCTAAAGGCTTTAATAATATAAATACAGTATTTGTGGCTAAGGAATCGAGGGATGAAATATATGAGAGAAAACACAAAAGCTGAAAAAAGTACGGTACAAACCATTTTTTTCTTTATTGCGATAGCATATAAGGTGCTCTATTACAGAAGCTGAGCAGCTTCATTCAGCACTTTGATGTGTTCAGACTAATAAGCTATTCTGCTCTACACATGATGCTATTTCAGAAGCAGGTTTTACTCACAAATTAATTAATGTAAGTGGATATGAATAACTTTTTTTTCTGTGCTGGGCAATGTTACTGAAAATAAGTGCCTCTGCAGGTTGAAGGAAAATAGTAAGTGCCTGAAAAAAACAGACTAAAGGCAAAAATGCAGCCAGGAGCCAAATCTCTCTGTAGGGTGGTTTTGGGTTATCTACCATTCTTACTTCCTCCCTGATGGAGCTTTGAAATTCTTAGCAATTTTCAGCTCTCAATATAAGTAGCATAAAACTATTAATGTACACTCTGATAAGAGGACCAAAACAATTGTAGCAGAAGAATAACACAGCATGTCTCCTGGAGTGCAGCATAAGTGCAACCTTCACATGTTGGATTCATCAGGACACAGTGAGGTATCTAATAGCAACACATTCCTGCTCTTTGTCTCCTACGTGCATGTACATACACAAATACCTACAAAAGACGCCTCAAAGTTTCCATTGATTAGCCAATGCTTGTGAGAGTGAGTCACAGTTCTTGGTAGTATTTTTAGTGGCCAGCTTTCTGTGGACTTCTCAACAGAATAAGGTAGATCAGCTTTACAGTTACTAAAACGTTGCTTTGATTTGACTTTTTGTTTAGATTTATGTCTATGTCATAGAGCAATCGATGGGGAAAAAAAAAAAGGAAACAAAAAGGGACATAGGAAAGAAGAGGAGAACAACAGATTCAAAGGGAGAAAACCATAGTCCTTTCCCCCATACCATGTGCATCTGTTCTTTATCCCTTTTACTTGTCTTATGTGACTAAGTTCTGGATTCTGCACTTGGGTCACATCAATCCCATGCATCACTACAGCCTTGGGGAAGAGTGGGTGGAAAGCTGCCTGACAGAAAAGTATCTGGGAGTGAATATGAGCTGGCAGAAGTGCCCAGGTGGTCAAGAAGACCAATGGCATTCTGCTTCTACAAGCAATAGTGTGGCCAACAGGACCAGGGAAGGGATTATCCCTTTGTACTTGGTACTGGTCAGGCTGCACCTCAAATCCTGTGTTCAGTTTTGGGCCCCTCATTGCAAGAAACACATTGAGGTGCTGAAGCATGTCCAGAGAAGGACAATAAAGCTGGTGAAAGTCCTGGGGGACAAGTTTTCTGAGGAGCAACTGAGGGAACTGAGGTTGTTTAGCCTGGAGAAAAGGATGCTCAGTAGGGCCTTATGGCTCTCTGCAACTACCTGAAAGGAGGTCATAGCAAAGTAACTGCTGGTCTTTTCTCCCCTGTATCAAGCAATAGGACAAAAAGAAATGACCTCAAGTTGCACCAGGGGAGGTTTCAATTAGTTATTAAGAAAATTTTTTTCACAGAGAGGGTTGTCAAACACTAAAAAAGGCTACCCAGGGAAGTGGTGGAGTCACCATTCCTAGAAGTATTTAAAAGATGTGTAGATGTGATGAGACATGGTTTACTGGGGCCTTGGCAGTTCTGGGTTAATGGCTGGACTTGATCTTAAAGTTCTTTTCAAACATAAATGATTCTGTCATTCTGTGATTCTATAATCTGGGTTGTGACAAGAGTTTTTCTACTTTCCTTTCTGCCGGTGTTCCTCTGTTCCAGATATTCTTCAATATCTCTTTCAGTCAGCATCTTTCCTTAGCCTTTTTATTCCTCTCTCTGGGCTTTGGCTCCTGTATATGTTTTTAGATCCAAGAGATGCATTCCTCTGAGTGTCCTCCTCACAAACCAGAAGAGTTTATACAGCCTTTGATGGCAACACTGAGGTGACACAAATTGTACTGCAACGTTCTGAGTGTTCTCGATCTCCAGACACAAGACGTTAGTATGGCTGTTCTACTGTTTTACACAAGGTAACATAATGGACTAAAGCCAGATAAACACCAGTGGCAGCAACAAGTGTTATTATATCTGACAAATACAGCTCCGCCAGAAAAGGCCAAACAGACTCAGCATATACACAATGAACCTGCCTAGACTTGCTCTGACCCTTGGTCTGAGGTGTGCTCTTTCACTGTGAAATTTGCTACTACATCAGTGTTTGCAGAAAGTGTATATTGATGTAGCCTGCTGGTCTTTATGTACCAATGGCACTTTGTATTTGCTTCATGTACCTTGGTTCAGGGTAATTGCAAGGTATATCCACTTCTAGTTGACAAGGAGTTGTAAATTTGGAATAGGTAAAAAGTCCCAAACCTGACTGCCTTGGGTGATGGGTAGGGTCAGTAGGCTTCAGTCCCATCTTTGCTGGGACAGAGAGACTGTTTTCTTTGTATGCAGAATGTGCACGGCTACGCATGATGAGCTTCATGAAGAGCAGTTTAACCAGACATCTAATCTCGCCTGGAGGGAAGTGTGTTTTTTACAGAGTGTGTATTTATTCTTTTATTCATTTAGCTCTGTGTTTCTGCACTAGTGGGTAGGAATAATTCTTTACATTCTATTCTTTGAATAATACTAGAAATGCTGTCACCCGAGTTTGTCATGTCCCTTGTTACTCTATAAACATTAGAAATTCCAAAACTAGGCATACAGCTTGTAACAATTTGGGTATGTATGTGCAGACAGGTCACTGAACATGCACTACATTCTAGAAGTTTAGTTTATATTTTATTTATTAATGATTTCTTAGATTTTTAATGTGTTTTTTTTTTTTTTATGTGCCTCAGTAGTGCTAACCATTCTCCAGGTGTAAATCTTCAGACTAGCCATCGACTAAGCAAGCAAGAGAAGTGGGTATAATTCTTTTTTCCAGACTGAGTATTTCTAGAGCAGCCCTGTTGGCTCAGGATTTGTGGAAAGGTTGATCAGCTTCACAAAATGTGGAGATGCCCTGTGATGGCACAACTTTCACTTCTCTCTACAAACTCAAACTTCAATCTCTGCCTCCAGATCCAAACTTTCTCAGCATTTGTGAGGCTGGGATAAGACTTGGGGCTTCTTTCCATTTCAGACTTTGGTGGTTTTTCAGCCTTTCATTTGAACTTTGATGACCCCATCAGTTCAAAGTGGACACTTTGAACCTGAAAGCCTTAAAATTCTAATTAAACTGGCTAGCAAAGAAATGTGAAAAATCTCAGCAGGACTGTGAGGCACAGATTGATAAAACTTGGCTTTAGTTTGTAATTTAAAAGGCAGGTTGCGATAGAATTAAAAACTGCACCAAGCTCTTTCTCCCTCAGACCTTCTGTTTCCACTTACGTTAGTTTTAAGGACCCTTCTCCATGGACACCCCCTTGTCGTGGGGGAGAAGCTTGCACGCCCTTATGAGATTGCGAGCTGTGCTGGTGGTGGTACATGCCTCTGGTAGGGTCTCCCATGCTAGTCAGGTCTCAACTGAAGGGTCAGACAAAGCGTGTCCATGGGCAGGATGGGCTGGCTAGCCCTGGGGCAACCATTCTATGAGAAGGACAACTCTAACTTCAAACCCAGGCAGATGGAGCTCGCTTAGCCCTGTAAAACCATCCGTCTAAGAGAAGGATACTCAAACCAAATTTACATCCTGAGGACTTCGCTGTCACAGTCCAAGCTCACTTGGCTCTGGCAAATAAACCTGAGGAGTAAAGGTTGGGGCCAGTTCTGCACACACTGCGCCTCACCTTAAAAAATCCATTGCGCAGGCTCTAGGGTTTCTCCCACAATTGCAAAGCCGTGTAGTGGCAGGTGAGGGACAAAATGGCAGG
>VWZF01006588.1:1299-25618 GCA_013396755.1 Sclerurus mexicanus
CCGCGGCGCCGCCGGAAGCGGCCGTGCGTGGCGCTGCGCGTGCGCCGCGGCGGCGGCGGCGGTGTGTCCGTCATGGCGGCGTCCATCTCCGGCTACACCTTCAGCTCCGTGTGCTACTGCAGCGCCAACAGCAGCGCCGACCACGTACGTGCCGCACCGGCGCCGCGGGGCCGCAGCGGCACCCCACGCCGGCCNTGTCGGGTGTCTCACCGGGATATAGGGTGTCCCTGTGGGATGTGGGGTGTCCGGGAGGGATGTGGGGTGTCCCGAAGAGATGCGGCGTGTCCGGGATTCTCCCCACGGGATGTGAGATGCCAGGGCTGTTCCCTGGGATATGTGGTGTCCAGGTGGGATGTGGGGTGCCCAGGCTGCTCCCTGGGATCTGGCGTGTTTGGAATACTCGATGTGGAATGTGGGGTGTCCGGGCAGCTCCCCGAGGGATGCGGGGAGCCTGGTGGCCTCCCCGTGGGACATGGGGTGTCTGGGATTCTTCCCTGCGGGATGCAAGATGTGGGCACTGCTCCCCGGGATGTGGGGTGCCCGGGCTGTTCCCTTGGACGTGGAGTGCCTGGGCTGCTCAGGGCGCGACGGGGCTCCCCCGGACAGGGATTGCCGGCAGGGAAACTCCGGGAGCGGGATTGCAGGGCCGGGGTGTTCTCGAATCCCTCGGATTTGTTGGCACAGTTTTGGTCTGAGCTTGCTCTTTAGCTCTGCACCACTGTCTCGGTGTTTGTGCCAAAAACATCCAACTGCAGCTCAGCCTCCTTCCTTATTTTGGGTAGGGATGGAGAATAAATTACTTTAATTTACCTTTAAATCGTCATCTGGGTTTTATAATCCCTGTGGTTGTTCAGGGCCCAGCCCAGTCTCCACAAGGAGATTTGGGTAAGGCTCTGCAGGTGTAAATTCCACTTCCCTTGGATTTGCAGGAGCAGAGCAGCATCGTGCTCAGGCCTCCTCCCCATCCCTGTGTGGCTGGGCTGGGGCATAGCCCTCCCTTCTGTAGCACATTTGCCTTGTGCAAGTTGTGTGGAGAATGTTATTTTTGGACAACCCATCCCTGTAGTGTTGTGAAAGGTTGTTGGCAAAGCAAAAAAACCAGCCTTGGTAAACCTCAGGGCAGGTTATACCCACTGCAGCTCAGATGTGTGTTTCAAACTAAACCTTTGCTTCAATTTAAGGCTAAGAAAATTGCTGTAAATGAATGCACACAGTGGCTTTCTTTCTATTTTTAGTCCCTTTATTTTCCCTTTAAATCATAGGAAGGATTTCTGCTGGGAGAGGTGAGACAAGAAGAGACCTTTAGCATTAGTGATTCACAGATCAGCAACACTGAATTTCTACAAGTGATTGGTAAGTGATGTAACTTTGAGACATTCTGAGATAGGCACTGCTCAGATTTGAAGTTTTCAGGACAAAAATTTCATTGAGAATCCCTTCACATGTGAGACCATCACAGGGTGTGTCAGCCTTTCAGCATCATGTTTGCCACAGCGTCTCTGTGTTTGTGGTTGAGATGTGAGGACAGGAAGCAAATCTTTGCTAGTTGCATGGTTTTTATGCATCTCCTTTTGTGAAGAAAAGGTTGTTTATTGAAGACATTTACCTGCATTTTGTGATGGAGAAATTGTTTGTTTGGCTGTTGGCCCTGCAGGGAGTTTCCTGCTTGATACACTTGCCTAAATACGGCATGTGCTCAAAATGAAATTAATTCACAGCTTGATTTGCTAATGCTGGAAAGGGGCAGATTTTCAGTAGAGGGTTTGGGTGGACAACTGGGAGTTGGTGAAGCAAAAATTGTCACAGCACAACTGGACAAGGAATATTTGTCAGACAATTTGTTGGCAAGCACAAGGACTCTACAGCTGATCTGTGTGAAAGGTGAAAGAAGACTGAAGATCTTGCTGCTAAGTGTTGGTTGAAGTAGATTAGCTCTGTGGTTTGTAGAAAGTAGAAAAGCCCTGAAAAAAACCGTCTTTTTATTTCTGTGTATATAACCAGATGTTAAAATATATCTAAACCTTCTTAAAAACCCAAATGTGTCCATAGCTGGCTTTGTGAATCTGATCCCAGATAACAGAGCAGGGTCTGCATAAAGCTCAGCTCGTACACAAACATCTTTGGGTTGACTCTCAGATGTTGTTCTGACACAACTGATGTGTGAATGTGTGGACTGTTACCACCTTACATCTCCAGAGACCTCCCCACCTTACAGTGGTGATGGTTGTGTGCACAGGAATCCAGAAGGTTGAGTTCCCTCAGAGTGCGTGGGTGATAAATTGACTGAAGTGTCAATTAGTTAGTTGAGCTAAATTACAGAAAATAAAGGCATAGCATTTTTTTGTGTGTGAATGTATTCACTCTCATATTCACTCTCAGGGCACTGTCTGAGCAGCTGATAGCTCTGTGTGTTCAGGCAAAACTGACAGAGCCAGTCACTTTTTCAAGTTTTTAAGCCAGACACTGCTCCTCAGTGGTCACTGATCCTGGTTATTGTTGGCAGTGATGTCACCAGCTGCAGCCTTGGCCTGATTTCCTAAACCAAGTGTTTGTGGTGTTAAAAATCACTCCCTCTTTAGAGCTCTCCTTTCTCATGTCACTGAAAATTACCCACCCTTGGAGACCTCCTGGATATTTTTTTTTGTTTACCAGATTTTTCCCTCAATATTTATTCACCAGCATTAACTCTTGAACTCCCAGTTCGTCTCAGGGGATAGACAGTTTTGTGGCACTGTTGTCACAGATGAGTTTTAACCTTCTTGTGTATGTTCTGTCTTACTGATGATGTTTGAATATATATGTGTGTGTATGTAGTATATATACAAATACTACAAATATATATAAAAATAAGCAGTGTGTAAACCTTAAATTTAGAATGTTGTCTGCTTCCTATGCCTGAGCAGGAGGCTTGTTGCTTCCTGTTTTTCAAAACATGAGGTCTGTGTGGCAATATCATAACCCAAGATTCAAGTATGCTGTTGCAGTCAGTTTATTTCCTGGAAAGAACTGGTCTAAACTGGAATAATTGCACTTACTGGCTTTGTTAGGAGATTGTTTCCTGCATGATGGTGTGAAAACATTAGAGTTGATACAGTTTTATACAACTCCTAATAAGGCAGCTCTTGCAGCAGCATCCTGAGGAGTTTGTGCCAGTGAGGATGTGCAGTTTCTTGGGCAGTGGGCCTGGAATGGACGCTCTGGGTGTTGTTTTGATAGACACTAAATGTGCTGAGATGTTCATGTGATCCCAGTGTTCTTGGGGAATGGTGATCCCAGTGGGACTCTGCTGAGATGGCAACCCTGAGCAGAGCAGCAGGTGGTGAGTCACCCTCCAGGAAGAGTCTGAACAAAGTTGTTGCTAAACTCTCCTAGTGGGGTTCTGGTGTGGGAGATGGAAATATTAGTGCTGCATCATCACAGAGTCATGCAATGGTTGGGGTTGGAAGGGACCTCAAAGCCCATCCAGTGCCACCCCCTGCCATGGGCTGGGACACCTTCCGCTAGCCCAGGTTGCTCCAAGCCCCTGAAAAAATGAGTCATGCTTGGTATTAGAGAGATAATGGGAGTTGGATTTTTATTCTTTTCTTGCTCTTCCCTGAGATTACTGAAGTGTTACGACCTTTGCTCCTTAAATAAGAACACTAGCATTTATTGCAACCTTTTCAGTGAAAAAGTACTGCTCTGGCTTTTTAATATATCATGGAACAGAATTATAAAGTGCAGCTAAATGTTTTGAAATAGCTTTGAACCCCTTTTCTCATTATAGACTGTTTGCTTTGCCTCTTGAAACACTCCAGTGTATAACAATTCAGTGATTGCCTTCTCCATCCCTTTGTTTATTCTTTGCTGCTGCAACAAATAGTGTCTGTGAATGCAAGCAAACTGTTGTGGAAAGGGGTGTCAAATAGGAAAAAAAATCATAAATGCTTTTGTGAGGATGTTACAACTGTAGTATTAAAATATTATTGTGTGTATTTGAC
Organism: Sclerurus mexicanus; assembly: GCA_013396755.1. Classification (NCBI taxonomy): domain Eukaryota; kingdom Metazoa; phylum Chordata; class Aves; order Passeriformes; family Furnariidae; genus Sclerurus; species Sclerurus mexicanus. The sequence continues at coordinate 5,280 of VWZF01006588.1, forward strand.
GCTCAGATATATCTCTGTGTATCTGAGCAAGTATATGTCGTATGAAAATACTTTCCTCTGTAAAACGTCAGATTATAAAGAGAAGCCAGTTTTCTGGGTATGGTGCTGTGTCATCAAGTGTTGTTGAGACATTAAGGGCAGTGTGTGGTCTCACACAAATGTTTTATTTGCTCAGTAGCTGTGACATGGAAAGTTCATGAAAGATATGCCACTGTAATTCCTCTTTGCCTTGAGCAGTTGGACATATGTCTCTCTTTTTGTTTGTTGTTGCAGAAATCCATAACCATGAGCCTTGTTCAAAACTCTTTAGGTAAGCTTTTTTTGTTGTCTTCCTGTGTTGGCTGCAGAATACAAAAATAGGGAGCTCACTGCAATATATTAGCATTTCAAATGTCCCTGCCAGTGTTTGCTCATCTGATGGTATTACAGAAATCCATGGAAATGGCACCAGCCATGACAATGAAAGTGTGAGATTACAGTTTTAGTAGCACTTACCTTAGGCTGGCAGGGGCTTATTCCTCAGTCTCTTTGAGTTTCCATCTTGTGTAGCTGGTGGAGGTAGGATAGCAGTCAGTTCAAATCGTACCACTCTGATAATGAGGATGAGTGTCAAAACCAATTTAAATTATTGTAGTCTTAGGCTGGCTCTGTCTGGGCCTGGTGGGTCCCTGTGTGCCCTAACCCTGTACCTTGCTGGGTTAACAAGTTGTTTTGTAGTTAGTTGTACTGACCTGCACCAAGTCATTATTCTGAATCTTTCAGCTTTCTAGTTATTTTTGCTTTCTGATCTCCTGAACTCCAGAATTTAAATTAAATATGGGGCTAATGTATTCTATTTAACAGCTTCCATCTATTTACATGTAGATTGTCTCTGTAGTCTTCGCTCGTTATACAGCGATGGCTTCTAAAGCGCTGTCTAGAATTCCTTTTTAGAAGGAATTCCCAATTAATCTCCTCTTGTCTTTATTTAGAGATTTCCAGCCAATTAAGAAGACACAGTAGCTTAGATATTATGATTGACAGTGGTTGCATTGAGAGAAAAGCTGCAGTCAGTCACTTGCTGTTTGATAATTACAGAGGGGGTACTCTGAAGGCAGTGATTGAAATGCTGCAGACTCCACACATGGAGATAATATCCCAGTGTCTGGGAGGCTCTGCCTGGATCCCAGGGATGCTTTGTGCTGCACATATCCAAACGGGTCACGTTCACTGCTTCCCCCAGTCAAGAAATGGGTTGTTAGAGCCTGAGCTGATGGAGGGAGGGGAGAAGGGTCTCACTGTGTGCTGCACGAGGGAAGCTCTCACAGCTCATTCACTTTTTATCAGTACCAGAGTGTGCTGTTGGTTCTTCTGCCCCATTAATTGCAGCAGATGCTGCTTTGGGGGTTTTCTGCCTGACCCTTTTGACTTAATTGTAGCCAGTGTGAGGCCTGTTGCTCATCCAGTCTGTTCTTGTAAGCTGGCACTGCTGATGTTGAGGATAACAGGCTTGGTTCCAATGCTGCTGCTGAATGAGAAGCAAGGAGTTTTAAAAGACTGGTGTCTCTGTGCAGGTTTCAAATCAATGTCTTTCATTATGTACCAGTTGCTCCTCCCGTAAGATAATTATCCTTATAAAGCACGGAAAGAATTGGATATCTGCTACTTACCAGAATGTATAAATAAATACTGTGAACATGAATTGAAAAGATTATGCAAATATTACACATCTCAAATTAGTAACCAGTTGTAGTCTAAATTTTCACTACAACTTGCATCTCAAAGCAAGTGGTATTTCCTCCCTTATTTACCAGCCAAATACCAAGCTCAGGATTTTCTGTTGTGTTTTTTTACCCCCACACACAAGAGCTGAGATCATAAACCTCTAAACCAGAGTGTTTTCCTGCACTGCTTGAGGTGTTAGTGATATGAGCTCTTGAAAGAGAATAAGGACTTGGCAGATAAGTCAGGGAGGAACCTATTTTCAAATGTTTTTCCTTTTATCATGCAGTGTGATCTACTTGAATTTATAAACCTGTGTGAGTAGGTAGGTTTATAAATGCTTAAATCTGTTGTGTGCTCAAAATAACAGCATGTCAGGGTTTGAGCCTCAGTTCTGAAAGCAAAGCCATATGGATAGACCATGATAGTTTGGATTATTGCTGCCCCTTTTGGCTTCAGGGGTCCAACTGCAGGACTGGAGCTCAAGTAGTTTCATGTAAAATGGCCCCGCTTTCCTTTTGTTCTGGTCTGGTGGGCCTCGTTATCAAAGCAGGGTTTTACAGAATGCTGATCAAAATACAATTAAACAGTGCATTTATGTTGATGAAGGTAAAGCTCTGGCAGTGGCTTTGTATTGTATAGAATGCCATCTATTTGAAGAACATTCAAAGTGTCAGTTATTTACTTTATGTGTAATGTGTGTGTAAACTGTATCTCCATTTCTCTCTTCCTTTTTGGTTCAAGCTTTTATGACTATGCAGGCAAGGTTAATGAGGAGAGTTTGGACAGGATTCTTAAAGACCGAAGAAAAGTAAGTTTTCTCTTTCTCTTTTCCTCCTCTTCTGGTCATTAGGAAGAGTGGCTTTGGAAAACAAATGAACAGAAAAAGGTAGTTAACTAGGAGAAATATTTTTTTGTTCACAATCTGATGATTTGTTTTGATCCAGGGCTTATCCTGTGCAGAAGTTTGTGGATTTGTAGCGCTTAGGTTAAATTGGAGGCAATGTCTAATTTCCCTGAAGAATTGCAAAGGATTTAAATGTAGGTCTCCAGAAGTGAAGGGCTGCATTAACCCACTCAAATTTCTGAGCTAAAAATGTGGCAGAATGATTGTGTACTTTGTTGCTGAGCCCAGCAGATATGTGGTTGATCCGAATATCTGTTCTAAAGAGTTCATTTAAAAGAATTGTAATGATACAGCCTCGTAATTGCAATTTTTTCACTGTCAGTTTTAAGCTGGAGAAACTTTTCTATGTCACAGCTTTAAGATGTTTACAGATACTGTCACAGCTTTATATCATGCCTATGTTGTTAGTAGTACAGCCAGTATTAAAAAGGTTAAATTTTATTAGTTATTTTGAGAAGAGTCAAACCCTTTCTACTTATTCAAGAATTGTTTCAGGGGCTCTCATGAACTGATACATCAGAAAGCAGAGCTGAAGGTGTGGTTCCTTATGTAGTGAAGTGTTGGAGTGAGTCTTGAGTCCTGAATTCTGTGACCCTGAAACTCTACTCTAGAACATTACAGAGGATATTAAGTTCCCCCTCAGGAGATGAGGCAAAAAACATAATTAAAAAAATGTTCTATCTCCCACTCGTTTTCACTTGAATGTTATTTTTTAGGATCTGCTTTGCAGAGAGACCAGCAAGGTGTGTTATCTGTGAGGGGGAAGCAGGCAAAATCAGAGAAAATAAAACAAGTGTCATGTGACTGAAGCACCACAGATTTAATGACACAAATTGTCATAATGCCAGAAAAGAAAGACATACTGCTGTCTGGGAACAAAAGACAGTCTTGTATTCTCTTATTAGCAAGCTAAGCAGGCTTTATTACATTCAGACTAAATAATTGAATATTATAAAAAAGTTAAAAACAAAGCTTCCCATTTTTTTATTTTACATGGGAATTATATTGTTTTGTAGTTGATTGTCGTGTTGTAACAGGATGTCACTTGTTTTGGGTTATTCTATAGGTGCAAATCTCTAGGAATTCAGTTTGTTTCGTTGTAATAAAGCTTTTGGCTGATTGTGGTACCACAGTTTTAGCAACTTTATCCTCAGAAGGTAAGTCTGTATCTCTCAGTTAACACTGCTCTGATGTACTTTGATTACAGAACGTTATTGGATGGTACAGATTTAGGAGAAACACTCAGCAGCAAATGTCATATAGAGAGCACATCATCCATAAACAGCTGACACGCATCCTTGGAGTGCCTGATCTTGTCTTCCTTCTCTTCAGCTTCATTTCCACTGCAAATAACTCAACACATGCTTTAGAATATGTGCTTTTTAGACCAAACCGAAGGTAAGCCATCTCTGGGTATCAACCAAACCTCGTTTTTTGTTCTGCTTCTTACTTAGCAGTTTGTACAATTATATGTAAAAAAGGTTTTCTGCTTATCTAATGATGTCTTGGGGCACACTTGTTAGTGTAACAAGTCACCACTTGTTAGCGATTGCAGCTTTTTTTACAGTGCAAATAATTTATAACTTAAAGTTGGGATGCGCAAAATTTCTTTTCAGTCTTTAAATCATCAAACAAACAAAAAGTATATTTTAAGAGACATCGGATGCCAGTACCGTGTTTCTTATAGTGGACCTGAATGTATCTGTGGTAGCTTGAGTGTACATTTCAAAGGTTCTAAGAGGGATGGAGGTAGGTCCATCTCAGGGGAGTTTTTCATCCTGCATTTATTTTGAACACAACTTGTAGTATTTGGCAGCTTTTGTAACAAACCTAATATTAGATGAGTTGGGATCATCAGAGAGCTGGGATAATATCAAAGCTGTTGTGACGAATCTTTTGCAAATGAATTGAATAAGAAGTCTTTCTATACTTTCTCTGCAGGTATAATCAAAGGGTGTCACTTACTATTCCTAATCTAGGCAACACTAGTCAACAGGAATACAAAGTTTCTTCAGTGCCAAATACTTCTCAGAATTATGCCAAAGTTATTAAGGAACACGGGTAAGGATTTTTACTTTAAGATGAATTAGTCCTCCAGCTCTATGTTCTGTACCTCCCAAAGAATGCTACAAATGGCATTTCGAGCAGGAAAAAGCCATTCTGGAGGAGAGTGGTCAGTTCCTACTCTGCTCTTTTCCTGCTTAGAATTGAATCTTTCCGAAGAGCAAAGGGAACTCGGTGCACTCCCCAGGAAAGCAGAGTTGGTGTGGCCAGTCCATGCTCTGGGCCTTCTGGCTGGAAGCTTCTGGCTTGATTTCCACCCACCATCCACCTCCCCGGGGAATTCTGTGTGCAAGCTTGATTTAAAATGTGAACTCTGACTTGGAAGTGTTGGAGTCTTGTTGTTTTCCTTGAATATTTTTAATTGCATGTTGTAAATGCCAAGTACCTGTTCTGGCTGTTAACAATGAAATTCCACAAGCTAAAATATTTCTGCATAAGTTTAATCTCATTCAAATGAGACTTTATTGGCCCAGGAGGAGCATTTGGTATATGTTGCTGTCCAAATTTTGTTTCTTGACAGCATGGTGCATTTTTAGCAATATACTATTGCTGAAATAACATATTTAGCAACAAGTTACATTTTAGAATACAGTGATAGACTGCTTAACAGCAATTCAAAGACAGCATGAGCTAGAAACCTGTGTTGTCTCTTCTGACTACTGATTTCTGCTTTACTTCCTTTTTCAGTACTGATTTTTTTGACAAAGATGGAGTGATGAAGGACATCAGGGCTATATATCAGGTTTATAATGCACTTCAGGAAAAAGTACAGGTAACATCCTTTAATTCATATTGGTCAGGATGTTGGTGGCATCTTTTATTCATCCTTTGGTTAAACCAGGAGATGGAGATTTTTAGACCTCATAAGCAATTGTCATGAACCATAGGAAAATCAGTCTGATTTTAATAATGAAATGTATCAGTTTCTATTTAATGTCTGCATTTCCAGTCTGTAAAAGATGTTAGTATGACTGTCATCAGTTCGTTCTTTTTTGCAAGTAAATGATTCAATACTTAGTGATTTCTGGGAGATGTTAGTTATTTTTAAGGGTATGCATTGAAGAGAAGCCGTACTGAAGCCTTAGGAGATTTGCAGAGGTTTAAAAATGACTCCTGGCTCTGGGCATGGAGCATCAGCAGAGCTCCATCTGTTAGTTAAAACTTGTGTTGAGCATGAGTGAATCCTGCTCCAAATGTGCCAAAGCATCTGAAAGTGCCTGGAGTGTCAGATCTACTCGATGTGAGCCTGTCAGCTCACAGCTTGTCCTGTGTGAAGAGCAGCGTGGCTGTGCTGCCCCACGAGCTCACACATCTGCTAATTGTGCTGGAGTCCCAGCTTGTTCCCAGGCTTTCCCTCTGCTTGTGCCCTGGGGGGATTTGTGTCTCTGCCCCAGCTCAGCCCTCCTCCTGGTTGGCTCATGAAGCAGGGACCAAGGCAGCAATCCCTCCAACCATCCCCTCACCCTGCCTGCACAGGGCAGCTGCAGTTCCTCAGTGGGAAGTTGCTGCTTCCCAACCTGCCTTGTAAGGTGGGTAAGGCATTCACAGGGCAGCTTCAGGGGAGGGGAGAACTTCTCTTCAGAGCTCCAGCCCGTTAGCTACTGGTATTGTTTGGGATGCTGCTTTTGCCAAGAGCACGTATATTCTTTGTGTTCCTACTGTTGTTTGAATTACTGTGTCTGGAAAATGGGATTGTTTAACCTGGAGGAAAGGAGGCTCAGGGGGGACCTCAGTGCTCTCTACAGCCACCTCACAGGAGGGTGTACCCATGTGGGGTTTGAGTTCTGCTCCCAGGGAACAAGGAACAGGACCAGAGGAAAGGGCCTCAAGTTGCACCACTGGAGGTTTAGGTTGACTATTAGGAAAAATGTTTTCACTGAAGGGGTTGTCAGGCATTGCAACAGGATGCCCAGGGAAGTAGTGGAGTCACCATGACTGGAAGTGTTCAAAAACCATGTGGATGCAGCACTTGGTTTAGTGGTGAACGTGGTGGTGGCGCTGGGTTGGCAGTTGGGCTTGTTGATCTGAAAGATCTTTTCCAACCTTAGTGATTTCATGATTCTGTGATCATCAGGGAGTTGTCTTCCTATCTGTTAAAACTGTAACTGTGTTGTATGTCACTGTGTAAACCTTGTACATGAATTACAGAGCTTAAAACTAATTTAGATGTTGGCTGACTTGAGGAACTTTTACCTTTAAAGTGAGTGTCTCCCACAGAACATTACAGGACTGGAAATCCATTAGACATGTATTTGCATTATTCCTCAATTAAACTTGCAAAAATCAGATACAGGATTGAAAGCATAGTTCATGCTTTTCAGTTCTGTAGATAAGGTCACTAATAGTCTCTTTTGGGAGAAGAAATAGCTGTTAGGGTTGTGTGCTGTTCAAAATGGATCATGGTTAATGATAATGACCAATACAGAATGGTTTGGGCTGGGAGGGACCTCAAAAATCCCCTGGTTCCACCCCCTGCCAGGGGCAGGGACACCTTCCACCAACCCAGCTTGGTCCAAGCCCCGTCCTTCCTGGCCTTGGACACTTCCAGGGATGGGACACTAACTTTGGATCTTGTTACAAATCTTCTGTATTTATGAATCATTTGGAAGTGATTTTCCTGTAATGCAGCAGTTGGGAATTGGCAACAGCCAGCAGAGCAAATGATCTTCAGGTTGAATATCACGCTCTGAAACAGTGAACTCCTGCTTTTAGTTTTGTGCTTTTAATGGCTTCCTGTCTGGTAGTAGCTTTATTAATGTTGTCATGGAAGTATTCCATGTATTTTTGCACAATCTTAGCATGTCTTATGTTTTTCTCCCAGGCAGTATGTATAGATGTAGAAAAAAGTGAACGTGTTGTTGAATCTTTTCAAGCTGATGTAAACAATTTAAAAAGGCAAATCGCACAGAAGAAGAATGAAAAAGAACAAGAAATAAGTAAGTTGCCTGTTAATTACCTTTTTTTTTCAGAAGCAGATTCTGTAAGGACAAAAGGTTTTGTGACATTAAAATAATTGTTTTGTTCCTAATAACTCATGGGAAAAAAGACCCATTGGGAAGGGTATATGATGGACGATGCTGCATGACACCTGAACTGTGAAAGTGTGCGTACTGCAGGTATTTCTCTGGGAGTCATCCAGTGTTAGCAAGCTTAAAATACAGGAGAGAGACAACACTGTAGAGAAAGGATGAGAAAAGTCAGTTCTGGAAATAACACAGAAAAAGAACAGTTGTAGGAAAAGAAAAGTGGAAAAAACAAATGTAAGAGAGATTCCTTTTGAAAGAAAGAAACAGGCTACTGTGTTTACAGAACAGGGTTTTTAAAATATTTACTTTCCCACTCTCATTTGCTGTCTTAGTGGTGAACATGTTTACCATTGAAATACCACTTTTCAGTGTTGAACTGAACCTTTTTAGGTGTTTGTTCATCTTTTTTTGCTGCTCCATAATTTCCTGAATCCGTGAGACTTGTGTGAGCATATCTAGCTGGTTGTCACATTCCCTCCAGCCGAAAAATTGAGTGTGGCCAGAGTAGGTAACTTTTGTGAAGAGCTTGGACCTTTCCAAGGAGCTGCTGCTGATCCAATTTAATTTGTGAGTGCAGGGGAAGACTGAAGGTAGAGAGCAGGAGCAGAGAGAACAGACAAATAGGAAGGAAGATGAAAACTCAAATAAGCAAATTACATATTTCAACAAACACTGCCTCTGTTTTTCAGTGTCTTGAAGCAATAAGCAAATAACCAAATTTTGTCATTTTAGCTGCAAAGTGGCTTTTGTTACTTGTGTGGCCCGTTATCTAAAGCTGTGTCTGACACTAGAAGATGATTTATGTGGGTGAACACCCTAAACTCTGCAATGGCCCCGCAGCTGCCATGAGTGGATATTTTTATTTTCTCCAAGCAGCAAGGTACTGTTATCACAGGAGCATTTCAGAGCACAGTTTGATGTGTCAGCCCAGGTTCTCCTTCCCTGAACCCCAGAGATAAGGTAAAAGAGCCAGGATTAGCTCCAGACCATTTAAAAAAATGGAAGTGCATGAGTCACTGCTGCTTCCTGCTTGGCTGTAGATGAAGCAGGCTGGGAACTGCTACTATGAAGAAGTAGAGGTGGGTATTTAGTGTGACTGGAGCTGCTCCAGTCATATGGAAGAGCTGGGGGAGGAGGAGGAAGAGCAGGCTGTGCTCTCCTCCATGCACTACCAGTGAGATGCAAATGCTGGACTGAGAATTCACCCAGAGCAGATAATCATGTGGTAGGGCTGGGACAAGAAAACATCCAGCTTGTAACTCGGCAGTATTTTTAGGTGTGAGGAGTTAAATGCTGAGCCTGGCCTTGTGTTCTCTCATTTGCTCAGTATCGGGAGAGAATTTCCTTGGTTTTAGTGAGCGAAATATTCCAGTTAATCATTCTCTGGGCTGGAGGAAGAGGGAGCATTTGAGTCCAATTCCTGCCCTGGTGTTGTGTGAAAGCTTGTTATTCTTATTCTAAACTTTTGGTTAACAGGCTGAGACTTTACACTCCAGCATAAAAGTTAAACTGCCAGATCACTGAAGCAGTTTTGTACATGTAGGAGCCTGTCCCAGGGGATGGTGAGTGCTCTGCACTTCCCAGGTGCCAGGAAATCTCCCAGTGCAGTTCTTGTGTTGAGGACCAAAAATGGAGTGCTGCTACACAGCCACTTGAGGGAATGTGCACCTTTTATTCCTAAGGGACATCTCACCGATTTGCTGAAAGGAACTCTTCGCCCTTGGTTTGTGTGAATTTCCAGAAATACGGTGTTAGAGTGAATAGAGCTGGTCCTATTTTTGGCGGTCACCTTACATGTCCCAGTGTCAATTCTGACAGGTGTTTGGAGGTTAATAACCACTTAGAGACCAGTCAGAAACTTCAGTCTCTCCCAGTGCTTAACAACACTTCCTGCCAGGAAGTTTTTCCTCGTGCCTAATGTGGACTAACTTACCTTTCTACAGCAGCCTCTTAGGCACATTGTTTCCTCAGTCCTCCCTTCTGATCCCTGTTATTGCAACCTTTCCTCTTAGGTCACGATTTTTAGATCTCTAATGAGTCCTTTTCTTGGAGTTTCTTCAGTTTTCCCCATTTTTTTAAAGTGTGATGTTCAAAATTAGATATATTCCAGTTGTATTCTTAACCACTGCAGTGAAATAATACATACCTGCATCTCACCAGCTGAGCACACTTCATGCATGTTGGTATTTACAGTTTACACAGATCAAGTGTTTCTTCTCTTCAGAGGGATGCAACTGTTCCTCATTTTGCAGTTCTTTATTCCTGTGCATGCCTTCCTTAAAATATTTTCCAAATCATCTCATTTAAGATGACTTTCACATTCCTGTTCTGATAACTCTGTCACACTTGCAGCTGTAATTCCATCATTTAGGTTTTTAATGAGAGTATAACTTTTAAAATAATAATTTGAGGGAAGAAAGCAAGGTAACTTCTTTGCAGGTGCTCATGAGATTGTCCCCAAGAACAAAGGGCATTGGAAGAGAAAGTACAAAGTGATATTTTTAAGATGTGATTTCAAAGATCAGTTATCACAGATGAAAAATGAGTTGAACTTTTGGTACCGAATAAGACACAGGTGGAGAGGAGCAGCCACAATGAGTCCTAACAGAGGTGCTTTTGGCTATGAAAAGGAACAGGAAAACACAGAGGAAAGATGAGGTGGAGACAGCAGCAGGCTGTGGAAACATCCTGTAGCTGTGTTTTTTGGGAGCTTAAACTGGAGGAAATGAACTGCACAGGAGAACTGTGCACATGAAAACGTAGCACGCCTGCACTTGGGTAGTTTATTTGCTTTCTGACACGTTTTGTTTTTGACACTTGATCACTGAGATGATTGAGTTGTGCTGATCCTGATGAGTTCCATGGCTGCACTGCTAAATTTAGGGCAGCTTGTCACGCCCCAAGAGCGGGATGAAGCCATAGGCAGGATTTGATGTGATGGTCAGGGATAGTGTATTGATGACTATACAAGACAAAAATCAGAATTATGGGAGACGAGTAGCGAAGGCTGAGAGGACAAGATCCATTGCTGGAGTTGGAAAGCAATGCCAGGGATGAACATTTAATGGCAACCAGAAAGAAAGGAGAGAGGACAGCGCCGTGTGGTGGTCACAGCCCCGGTACACGAAGCACGCTGCCAAGAAAGCATTAAGTACCCCCATGTTCTTTGTCTTGCAGGAATGCAGCAAGCAATTCTAAGCAGGCAAATGCCAACAGATAACTTGGAACCCATGTTTGTTCCCCGAATGTCCTACACTGGGTTTGCTGTGGAAGGCTGCACGCTGGAAGATTCGGATGTGTCTGATCCTCCCCCTCCCTACTCCGACTTCAATGCCACCAGCCAGGACAGCGCTGCCAGCCCCGGGCTCCTGGACAGCAGTGTCTTCATGCCTCGGCCTCAAGCAGTAGGTTCTTCCAGTTATGTTTCCACAAACGCAGGATTGAAATACTCCGGTAACGGAGCCTCCGTGCCATCCTCCCAAAGAGCGGTCGGTGACAATGTTGACGAATCAGAAGACAGTGATTATGAGAATTTGCTTGAACCCACAGAGTCATCTGACAGTGAATACTCACAGACAAGGGATTCACGACCTTCGGCACATCCCGATGGTGACTCCAGGAACACTCAAACTTCTCGGATTTGATAGGGGGGGAACAGAAAAACCCACATGACACTGTTTTTTCATAATTGTTACCGAGAGATTTTGGGGATTTAACCTGGAGGAAATGAACTACACAGGATTACTGTGCACACAAAATGTAGAAGACTTGCACTAGATGGTTTATTCACCTTGTGATACATTTTGCAAGTTTTATAATGGAATCATTAGGATAATCAAGTTGTACTAATACTGATGAGGTTCATGGATGTACTGGTAAATTTAGGCAAAATGAAATTTATAGAGATCTTGTAGCTTTTGTTGCCATATTTTCTTTAAGACAATAAATTGGGATGTAGTAACTAAGCACAGTTAGTCTACAGATAATGTTCTCAAATCAAAACTTACCTCTTGCACTATCATGCCTTGAATTTTAATTTTTGAAAGGGAATAAATATATCAGCCGCCTTCAAAATAGCTTTCTATGGTAAGCCAAATTGGCCTTTGCAAGCAAAGAAATTTTGATAATTCTGAGAAGCCCGATTGGAAAAGATGTGGTCAACCTTCTTCTGTGGGCATGCTCTTATCGGAGGGGGACTTTGGTTCAACCTTTTTTTTACAAGCAGAATGTGTCTCACTTCAACTGATGGTTGCCTTTTTTTCTGTAAAGGGTGTGTGGGGGGGTGGGATGCCTGGTAAATCATCCAAATGAATGTCATAAATATAATTATTCTGGTTACACTGGGTTTACAATGACTTTACGCCACACTGGCCTCATTTATTGTCTCATTGGTTATTTTAGCATAAATACAAAGTGCACATCCAGGAGTAAATGACCGACAGAAGTAGTAAATTCCATCATGATTGGACTTTGGAGTCTGCAAATTGCAAACATCATAGACTGCTTCTTGCATTTTATTTGCATCTGAGTATTGGATTTACGCTTCTAGATGAGTTTTTTATGTATTAAATAGGGGATAGGGTAGGAGAAGATTGTTTGGAGAGTCCCCTGGGTTTATTACCTCTTTTCCTCTGGGTGAAACGTGTAAATGATTATTTTAATTTGAATTACAACTCTTGTCAGAAAACTGCCATTTGGGATAAATGAAGTGTGGTATATTTAGAGAATTTCATGTTTGGATGCACTTACTTTTATTTAAATACTGCTTGTATGCTAACATTGCCCAAAATATGTGAAATTGTGCCACTAAGAAGTTTGTATTATTGGACTTTATCCCTGATGTGTAAATGAGAAAATACACATTTTAAGATGAGGTTCTGCAGCATTTATCACTTGAGGTGTCAGTAACCACTTCTTTGGTTTACACACAGAACAGCAAAGCAGTCGCTTAAATATTTCAATTATATCCAATTTAAACACTGAAATTTTAGTCTTTTGGATCATATCTGTAGGCAAAAGTCTGTTCATTACCTTCTCCTTACCTGTACTAAATTAAGCAAAATAACTTTGGGAAAAACGAGATGTTAAAATTGCCACACTTCTACTGAGTTGTTTCCACCTTTAAACATCCAGTGCTCTGGTTTTAACTGTTTTACATTATTCTCATTAGCCTTAACTTGATGGATTTTGTCTTGGAGTGTTGCAATCCGTGGAACAGAGACCTTGCTCTGGAGTTTATACCTGTGGCTCAGGCATAAACATGTCGGTGTTGGAATCAGACTTGACAGGTTGGCAACCACCGTCTTTTATTTTCGTTCCACACAGAAACCTGCAAAATGTACATCTCTGGCAAAGCAGTTAAATGTGACAATAAAATCTTATTTAATCCTGTAGCATAGATTTTGATACTTGTCAGGTTCCCCCTTAGTGCAAGAACTCCCCGGGGTACAGAAATGCAGCTCAAAAGTTGTGCTTTGTCAAAGCCGCTCTGCTTGGGGGACTGAGGGGGAGAAGGCAGCACTATGCCCTGCATATTCCATGTTTATGTTGATCCAAAGTCCTGGAATTCTGAGGTTTCGTACCAAAACTTGCCTCGGTTTTACATGCAACACGTAGGTGATTGGAGGTGGCACAGGTGTGTCATCGTGCTGACTCATAAGAACAAAGGGTGTGGGTTTATTTTTGTGTATTTGTAAAATTCACGTAATATCCTGGCAAAAATACACGTGACTGGGCTTTGCACTTTCCATTGCAGTCCTGCTAAGTATAACGATGGCGGGTTGTGATCTGCCTGAAGGCAACAGGGAGCAGCTCTGGCCATAAAACTGGAGCTTCACACCTGTGCAACACCAGTTTTCCAGGTGTGACTCATGGATAGTCTCTCCTGGTGATTCCCAGGAGCAGGGCCTGCAGGGGTGTCCTCTCACTAATAGGGAGGCAGCATTGAGGAACAGCTACTGAGAACTGGCATCTGTGCCTTCCACTTCCAAATCCTGAAGTTTTCCTGGTGCAGTGAGATGTTTCCTGGTTTAGTGCTGTGAGAAACCTGGAATTGCTGTTTATTTCCAAGTTTACTTTGATTCCCCCTCTGATTGTTTACAGTAGAAGCACAGGGCTGTACCATATGGAGAGGCTCGGGGAGTTAGAACTCTCACATATGCTGGCAAAAGGAAGCATCACAAAATATTTCTGAAATTAGCTTGGATTGGCACCACAGGAGTCTCCAAGTCCTCTCTTTGCTTACAGAGTGGTGTGTGTTGGCAGAAAGACATGTGAGCATCATTAATTTGGGCATGTTCATGACTCTGCAGGTTTTGAGTTCGTGTCTCACATCTCCTGACTGCTTGGGGACATTTCAGTGCCTCTGACATGGCCCGAGTTAAAATTTAAAGGGAAGCTGCCACTGTCTTATGTAGCAGCAAAATAAAATAAACTGATAAGACTTCCTGCTAAGTGGGAAGATGCTTCAGACTATACCCAACCTAACTACAGTCAGACTGAAACTTGGCTTTTTTTGGCGCTGCCAGGTTTATTTTAAGCTTTTTGATAACAAACATGCTTTGTTTGGTTCTTCTCGTGATTCTGCCTCTGAACAGTCCATAGATCAGCTTGAAAGGTGTTGGCTTTGAGGAAAATCTTCCCCTGCTTTTCTCTAGGCTTGTAAAATTACAGGGGTTTCATACACAATGATTTCTCTGTCATACTCGATTTGTGTGGGGGTGTTTGCAACTATGTGCACCTCTATACTGCTCATTTCTGTAGCTTATAGACTTGGGAAGAAAACAAAGTTTAATTAGAGTTTCAGTAGTAAATTAGTAAGTACTTGGACACCTTTCAGTGCCTAAAGGGGCTCCAAGAGAGCTGGAAAGGGGCTTTGGATATGGGCCTGGAGGGACAGGACACAGGGAATGGCTTCCCACTGCCAGAGGGCAGGGTTAGATGGGATATTGTGAAGGAATTCTTGGCTGGGAGGGTGGGCAGGCCCTGGCACAGGGTGCCCAGAGAAGCTGTGGCTGCCCCTGGATCCCTGGAAGTGTCCAAGGCCAGGTTGGACGGGGCTTGGAGCAACCTGGGCTGGTGGAAGGTGTCCCTGCCCATGGCAGGGGGTGGGAATGGATGGTCTTGAAGGTCCTTTCCAACCCAAACCATTCCATGGCTCTATGACCTGTCCCAGCCTGTGGTCAGAACAACAGGAGCACCACATGGCTCAAATTCCCATTTGTCCCCCTTGGAGTGCTCCTGCAGAGCTCTCACCTGCTCTACACTTCACACCTCTTGTAACCAAATGTAATGATGTTTCTTCAAATTGTTGACTCTTGTGCTTTATTTCTCTTCTCTCTTAACTATAAATAACCTTTTATTGCATTGCAGCATCTCAGCTGAAGTTCCTAAGAGGAGAAAAAAAGGAGATTCCCTTGCTGTGAACAAGAATACCTGCGGGATTCCCCTCTGGGAACAGGCAGTGTTATTCCCACTGATGGAAGCAGAGGGCTGTCTCTTGTACTTGCCAGCTTGCATCAAAATTGAGGGGGAGGATGATCATTGTTCAGGAGGGACAGAAGGGCTGGAACAGGTGAAAAATCACAGTGTTACTAGAAAACCCTCCTGCAAAGGAAGCAAATCCTGCATTCCACAGGCAGGGAGAGCAGAGGGTCGGGAGAGCTCACTGTACACGAGCTCCATCCTCAGTGAAGTGAGCACTGGGAGACTGTTCTCTTTATTTTGAGGGAATTTCAGGCTCAGCTTCTCAGGGCAGGTCCTGCAAGTGCAGATGGATGTCAGAGCAGGTCAGCCGGATCCAGTAGGAGTTACCTTCAGGAAAGAAGGGATCACCACAATCTCATCGGCCCTCAGCGTGGGTGGGTCGGGATTAAATCCGGCAGTAGGCTGTGTGCCAGTGGAAATCTAGGAGGGCTTTCCACCTAGGAAAGGAGATTTTTCCTCTTTCTGACCTTTAAACAAGATCCTTGTCTTTAAACAAGATCCTTGCAGCTCCTTGTCTTTTCCCTAGGCATCGTCCAGGGAAAACAAAACATTATTGCCTTTTCCAGGCTTATTAGGGAAAGGTGCCTGCTGAGCTGGGAAGTGGAAGCTCAGGGCTACCAAGGCTGGGAAAGCTGCTGCTCTGCAGCACTCCAGGTCACTGCAGGGGTTTGCATTAATTCTTTCCAGCTGTCCTGGGATCTTTTCGGTGCCAAGCTATGCTGGGGGCTCCACTGGCACCGGGATCTCGACACTCACCTGGTGCCAAAGACAAGAGCTGGTTGTTTCCCTTGTGTGGATTTGTGTACTGTATATTTTTCCTTTGGTTTTATTGGTGTTAGGAAGGGAAAACCTGAAAGCCCACAAGAGACAAGTCAGTAATGGAATAAGCATACAGGTGTTTTGAAATTCTTCCATTATAAGCTGTAGGATTTGGTTAAAGAAACTTTTACTCAAGTTGTCTTCCTGCTCAACATTTTGCTTTGGGCAAATGTGGCTTTTTTTTTCCAAAGGAGGAAAAACAGTACTACTAAGAGTTTTCCCTTCAGAAGGCCTATTTCCACCACAGGGACTGTTCCAACGAAGTTTTGTTGTGCCAGTTGGTGACTTCTGACAGATTTTCAAGAGGGAGAGGTTGCTGGAGCTGTCATCTTGGAGCTGTGATCATTAGTGGTTTGGAGTACTATTAAGCAGTAGCTACTTTTAGCCATAAATGCAGTCATCTTAAATAAAATGTTCATATTCAGGACTCTGGAAAAAGTTCATTGAACAGAATGATGCTGTGGCTGGAACTTCCTAGCCTGAGTTCCCAGGTGAAAGGCAGCATGGAAGGCACTGTTTGTTATCCCACAAGTTTTTATCTTAAGCCTGGAGAGAGGTTTGAATTATAGAAAGGTTTGGGTTGGAGGGGACCTTAAAGATCATTGTCAGTGCAATAATCCAAGGCTTTGGTGTGCAGGAAGATTAATGCTTTGCTGACTTTGGGTATATGAAACGAGCTATCACCTTCTAATAATAACTCTTGAAGGGCCATATAATAAATCCCTGAGCAAGCAATGAGGAGACTGTCGGAGCAGAGGGACCAAGGGACCCACCTTCTGCACTTCCACTCCTCATCCTCTTGAAGAAGTGCTGGTGAAGTGGGGTGAGGGATGTGCCAGTTATCCTTACAAATGCCTAATCCAGGCACCTCCGTGGAATGAAGGCTTTTACTTTAGCAGCAGGTTTCCTACTCCTGGTCAGTCCCTTGGCTCGGTGGAGGTGGCTGGGGCGAGGGTTGGCTCTTGCTCTGACATTTATGTGTGGTTGTGAATTGTCCAGATCCAGATGAGTTGTTGGCTTTGGCACATTTAAGGGATCTGAACCCAGCGAGACCAACCACAGTGCCTTTCCCTAGGAAATAAAAATGGACACATTACGATGGATGCATGAAACCCAGTGCTGCTATTCCCAATTTTAGCTGCTCTCACAGAGGTTGCTAGCAGGGAATATTTGCTTGCTGAGCTGATGGGTTTGGACTAAAATCCTTAAATCAAGCTTTTATTCCCAAATTCAAACTCTGCTAGAACCTACCAGTGCCTTGCTGCTGGAGGAGCAGGGAGTCTGCAAGATAAAGGAGCAGGTTGTCCCTCGTAGAAAGGTGCTGATGCTTTAGCAGGGATTCAGTGAGCACTGCTGTGAAAAATCACCCTGGAATTCCGGCACTTCACACCGAGCCACTCACCCGAGGAGTGGAGGGGCCGGGGAACTTCTCCGTTCATTTATCAAAGCACTTGCAATTCAAAGCAGGTGAAGCACTAAAAAAATATCGAGCAGCGAGGGATGATTTCTGTGGCGCGTGTAGATGCTTTGTGTGCAAGCGATGGGGGCACGGGATGGGGCTTATCCTGGGCATTACTCCTGTGCTGACCTGCCAGGGAAGGAGATTGATTTTGCCAGGCTTAACACGCAGCAGCCTTGGCCTTCGGTGCTGTGGGAAGGGTCATTTCAAAAGCAAAAGGTGTTGGTGGTGTGGAATTAACCCCCAGGCTTCCCAGGGACTTGCCCACTTCACACAGTGGTTTCCAGACACCAGGAGCTCCCCAGCTCGGTCCAGTCGTGCAGTAAGTCCCGCTGTAAATGGAGTGGCCACGGTGGATGAGGCAGAGCCTTAGGACTGCTTTCATCTTCAGCTTAAGCTGACGCAGGTTCCGAGGCTGTATCAGCGGAAATCCACCTTTGTAATACCCAGCCTGGCATGGAAAGCCGAGTGATTCCCTTTATCTGTTTGTCCCAGAAACTCCACCACAGCTTATTTCATCCTTTGCTCTTGGGAATCACATCTGAGAAGTCCCTCCTCAGCAAGGGAGATGGGTCAGAAATAATCGCTTATAACCACGAGTTCACAGCACGTGGCTTTTCTACTTGGCTCGAATATTATTTTCTCTGTTTCATTGGTCACGTCTTTGTCATTCAGTACAACTGTTTTAATTTTAATTTTCCATTTCATGGCTGAGTTTGATTTGTGGGCACTACAAAATGAGAGGGATGGGATGCTGAATGCAGGACAAGGGCTCTTTTTCCCCCCTCCACCCTGCTCTGTGTCTCAGAGACTACCATCCCTTCGTGTCTGGAGGTCACCTCATCCAACATCCCTGCTCCAGCAGGGAGCACCTGACTCAGGAGTGTGTCCAGATGGCTTTGGAACATCTTCAGGGAAGAAAACTCCACAGCCTCTCTGGGCAGCCTGTTCCTGTGCTCAGCCACCCACACACTAAAGGTGGTGTTCTTCATGTTCAGGTGGAACTTCCATCCCAGTGGCACCAACACGTAAAGTCAGCCTAGAACACTGAAACTCAACCATTTAAAGAAAAAAAAAAAAGCGGAAAAAGATACTTTTCTTTAAAATTCTTCCTGCAGGATTTGTGGCAGCACCTGTGTGGAAGTGGAGCAGACCCTGATTTTTTCCAAGAAACCTGCTCCTGCTGATGGGTGACCAGTGTATTTGCTGGAATGTGGTTTTTAAAAATCCTCTTTGTGAGTGCACGCAGCAAGACTCACCTCCAGCAACAACCAAAACTGTGCTCACACTCAGCCCCTGGAGCAGCTCTCAGGGGTGTTCAGGGGCCCCAGGCACTTCTGCAAGGATGACCCTGGGTTTTCCAGGGGCATCCTGGCAGTGACTGAGGCTCATCTTTGGGCAAATGCCACCCCGGAGAAGGGGAAATGGTAGTAAATGGGGTATGAAGTAAGAAATGTCTCAATGTGCCTGTCTGGTAAACCAGTGTTCCCAGGGAGCAGGGCTGCCTCTGTGACAGAGCCTGGCACCTCCCTCCAGCCTCTCTGCCATCACTCCTCCAAGCCAGGCTGGAACTTGCATAAAATCTTACAAAAATAAGGCAACTCTCCACTTCTCAGTCCTAGAGGTGGCCTCAGGCCATTCCTGCAGTGTATTTTTACTGCTGGGGCTGGGCTTAGTTTTGCCTTCCCAGCACCAGCTGTGCTATCCCAGCTACTGCCCAGGCTGTACATCCCAGTGCCCGTGGCAGATTGCACGGTGGATGTGTCCGGGATAAGAGGAGAATAATCCTGCTGCAATCACGACCTTCCCTCCTGGGGACCTGCAGCAAGAGAGCTGTACCCTCCCACTGAGGCTGCCTGAGCCGGACATGCAAAAATCCCAGGTCAGCTCCATCCCCTTTTTGTGCAGTTCTTTTCCTTCTGGGTTTTCCCTGGCCCGAAGGAGAGCAGAAGCAGGACTGGCATCTCCAGGGCAAGGCTGAATCACGAACCTCACCTGACACTGAGCGCTGTGATGGGGCAGTTCTAGTCCCTAAGGGGACACAGGAGGGGAAGAGCATCTGGAAAGCTGAGGGTGGGAAAGGACCTGGGGGTGCTGGTTGGCAGTGGCAGAACATGAGCCCAGGTGTGCCCGGGTCATCAGTAAGGATGATTCTTATTCTCTGCCTATGCAATCCCAGTTTTATTCCACTTGCTTCAGGTCCTTTATCTTTTTCCTTTAAAATGGGAAATTTCGTTTTTCAAAGACATCCTGTGCAAAGGACTGGACTAGATGGTCCCTGTAGGTCCCTTCCAACTGAAAGCATTTTATTCTGCAAAAAGGGAGATGTTTTCTCTGACGCACCGACCAGACCGCTGCGTTTTGGGCACAGCACTGCCAAGGGAAAAAAGGGATTTAGTTTCCGAAAGAGGAAACCAAAGACAAAGAGCGCTTGTACGTCACCTGGAAAAAAGCATATAACCACTGTAAATTGAAAGCCCAGCAGTGGCAAACCCCAGCCACACTGGCAAGTTCATTAGATAAAGTCTTTCATTAATACAACACCATGATCTGACAGGGGCAGGTAACTGGTCTGCCTCACATTTTCTTTATTTCTACCTTTTTTGGCAATGATAGTTTTTAATACCTTTGAATAATTCTTAGCTGTAACTGCACAGTCATTGTGGGGGGGAATGATAATCAGAACGTCTCTGGTTCGAACGCCCTGTGCTTCTCCCTTTTCCAGAAATACTCGTGCAGACTGACACCTGCTATTGTGCTGATGCTCTTTTTGCTCCATCAAACTTCTCTGCTGATATTTCAGCTCCTCTTTTTTTTTTTTTCTTTTTTTCTTTTTGGTTGCAGTTACAAAAGGCACTGACTCAAGTCTTTCACAGTT
>VWZF01006588.1:25710-48076 GCA_013396755.1 Sclerurus mexicanus
GGGGGGGAAGGCAAGAGAACCTGAAAAGTATTCAATGGGATAAAGTTAAGCACAACTTCTTAGCAGGTGCTGGAAGAGCAGATCGGCACATTTATCATCCTTTTGGAGGCCGTATTCCAGGATGTTTTACGCAAGGATAAGACACAAGCAGTGTCTGGGAAGAGCTGGTGTCGACAGCACGTGCTGCACTCCGGCCAGAACTGCAGTTCAGAACAATTCCACCAGTAATGGACTGGCAGTGAGGACGCAGAGCTGGGATGTGCAGGAGAGGTCCTGGAGGAGAAGCAGCGGGTCCTGGCCAGGTGGGGGCTCTGGGGGGTGTGCGTGGCCGTGGCAGGACGTGCCGTGGCACCCTGCCCACCACTGCCAGCCCATCACAGCATCTGCCGGCTTATCTCCCGGTGAAATGTAATGTGCTGTTTGCCATCTGCACAGCGTTAAGTGACCTACCCCCTTTTAAATCAGAGACTGGCTTGACAAGGGCTGTCTGCAGCAAGGCTTTGGCTCGCTGCCCTCCAGGGGAGGCTGGAGCAGTGCAAGGCGTATTTGTGAAGAAGAGCTACTGGTAAAAATGGACGAGGGTTTTTTTAAAATATGTTTAGAACTATTAACATCATTTATTTGCTAAAAATCGCCGCTGAAGTTCTCATTTTATTTTCTGCGTTTTATCAAAAGCTTCAGAAAACGCTCAGTGAAAGGGACTGTGGAGTGTTTTGAAGCCCGGGGAATGGGATGTGTTTGAAGACACGGAGGCTGAAGGTTGGCTGCTGGAACAAGGTAAGGTCCCTACGTCACTCGGCTTGTGTCTGATCAAAGATGTGTGCACATTTGTCTTCAGAATGTGACCTGGCAGTCTGTGATTTCATAACGACAAGGATGGGTGAGCTACTGAATCCTTGGGCAGCTTCACTCAGTTTCTTCTTAGGGCTCCTCATTTTTAACAGACTGACCCAAACCATCCCATTGCAGTTGGACTAGTTGATCCCTGTATCCTGACATCAGGGGTTTGGCTTTACTGGGATGCCAAATAAGCACAGTACCTCTCCTACTGAGACAGGCTGAGCACATTGGGGTTGTTCATCCTGGAGAAGGCTCCGAGGAGACCTGAGAGCCCCTTGCAGTGCCTAAAGGGGCTCCAGGACAGCTGGAGAGGGACTGGGGACAAGGGATGGAGGGACAGGACACAGGGAATGGCTTCCCACTGCCAGAGGGCAGGGATGGATGGGATATTGGGAAGGAATTGCTGGCTGGGAGGGTGGGCAGGCCCTGGCACAGGGTGCCCAGAGAAGCTGTGGCTGCCTCTGGATCCCTGGGAGTGTCCAAGGCCAGGCTGGACGGGGCTTGGAGCAGCCTGGGCTGGTGGAAGGTGTCCCTGCCCATGGCAGGGAAGTTGGAACTATGGAGTCTTGAAGGTCCTTTCCAACCCAAGCATTCTGCGATCCTGTGGCTGTATGAAATGCAGTGCCCAGGCACCTTGTACAGCCCCTGGGGCTTCCAGGGAGCTCCAGCCACACACCTGGTGAAAAAGGCAGGACAGACTGTGAGGTCCAGAGCCTTTGGTGATGGGCCATGTGCAGCAGGATGAGGGCCCAGGAAGCAGCTAAAGGGAAGGGGAGAGAGAGCTTCAAACAGGTGAAACACTCATTGTTGCTACTGGCAACATCTCTGGATTGCACGGCATTTGAAAAGACGTGGGAAGTCAGGGAGAAGGTTGCTTCATCCCTCTAATGACACTGTAGGATGGGAATGCGTCTACCACCCATTCTCAGCTGAGCTCATTATAGAATCTAAACTGGCTATTGATCATAAATTCTCTATGTAATCCATTTTGGGAGAAAAGCCTTTTCAGACCGTGGTGAACCTTTTCTGCCATATTTTCAGGTTAATCAACAGTTCTCATCTTTTATAAGAAATCATAAAGCACATGTTCTCTCTCTTACTGCAGTTGTCTCTCACTTGGAAACCTTCCCCTTCCCTTCTATTTTCCAAAGCAAAATAATTAAAGTCAGAGGTTGTTTTGCATCCCAATGTAGCTGTTTTTTAATGTTAATGGAAAAAATGGCACAGATTATTTTACTACGAGAATATTTTAGCACACATACTATTTCTCCCCAAACAGGGCAGACTTTACAGTAAAAGCCTTTCTGTCTTGTAATGGGTTTGCTGAGCTTCCCATGCACTGGGGTGGTGCCATCCCTCTGGATTTGCCCTGGGAGCCAAGCACTGAGCTCAGTACTGCCCCAGCCCTTGCTCTGCCCAACACATCCTCTGTGCCATCCTGCCTTCCCCTTGCTCACTGCAGCACCAGCAGCTCAGCCCATCTCCCTGCTGAGCACTCCCCAGCCCCAGGAAGGGGATAATAATGCTGTGCCATGCATAAGGATTAATATTTTAAAGTGGGTTGAGGTTAAAGGGTGTTACATGGATCTGATCTGTGCTGTTGGAGGTCAGCAGAAGCTTTAGGATAAGGGTGGCGTAATAGCTCTTTAAAAAAATAATTATGGTTTATTCTTTTCAAATCCAGTTATGTTCCAGAAGAACAGTGAGTAGTTTTAGTGTAATGGCCATGGAAGTGGATCACAAGACATGCAAACCCTGGTGGCTCACGGCATTTGGATTAGCCCAAGTGCCTTCTCTCCTCAGCACTGAAATTCCTGCTTGCAGAGTAGTTTATAGTAAGCTCTGTGCTGCATAAATATGAAAACATATGACCAGATGATTCCCTACACATTATATTTTCCTTTCCAGGGATGATTTTCACTCAGAGCATTCCATGCAGCCACATCCAGCCCACACAGCCCTGGATTTGTCCCGTGTAACCCATATCATGTGTTTCTGTGGCTTGGACATCACCTCCTGCGTGGGCACCTGATTTTTGTTTGCAGATAAAATTCCCAGGCACAGAGCAAAGCAGCTGCCTCTTTAAGCCACACAGACAGACTGCCCATCTGTAGGGTGTGCCCTAAGGCTGGGTGGCAGTAATTTAGTGCCCTTTCTCCTCCTCACTGCTGTCCAGCAGGGATTTGCACCACTGCCTGTGTAAGGATTGGCATCCAGGTCATGCCACCTGGCTGAAGTTCCAGATGCTGCACATGAGCACCCCAGAGCACCCCAGTGTGCAAACCCAGCTCAGGTTAGGTGGATCCATCCCTGCTTTTATCCTCTGGATGAACAGGAAGCTCTGGCCCCGCTGGTGTTTGGTGTCAGTTTGTTGGAACACTGCTGCCCATGCCTTGTGGAATGTACTGCATTATTCATCACAGAGATTAAAAACTGGAGGAGCCATTGTTGGTCCTGTTTAAACTCCCTGTTCCTGCAGCACCGAAAGGAGTGGTCATTACCTGTCTCCTCTTTCAGGGTAGATCCAATTTGCCAGGATGTGTATTTCCCAGGAAGCTCGGTAGGACTCCTCGGGGTCAGGATGATTTATTTATAGGAATGACCTCACCACCACTTTGAAGATTGGTTGCTGACATTTTGTGTACTGTAGAGTTATTTGTGGCAAGAAATTTCCTGTATTTCTAATTCCCTTTCCAATTTGAAAAAGTTTTTGCAACCTGTTGTGCTGTTTGCTAAACTCTGGAGTAACCACTGGCCGGTCACAGCAGAGAGATCCATTTGTGGCTCGCTCAGACCACCCGCTTGTTTTCCATGCCCATATTTTGCTGTTCCCTCTCCAGCTCCAAAGCCTGGCATTGCTGATCTGCTCTGTGGAGCAGCACTGTTGTGTTTTCCCGCAGGCTGCTGCGGGATGCAGCTCCACAGCATCCCACAAACCCCCAAAAGGCACATCCCCTGCGCTGCTGCCTGGCTGTGCTTGAAGGATTTTCACCAGTTAGCTGGAAATGTGCTTGTGTTCACCCAGCTTTCCCCAAAGCTGCTCTGATGAGGCACATTACTGAAGTGCAGGTGCATGATCCCTGGGCTCGGCCACGCAGAGCTCCGGGCAGGTTCTTGATGAGCAGGAGTGCCCGGGGCTTCCAGGGGCAATGTGACTGTCCTTTTTGTGTCCTGTTTGCAAACAGCCAGGCTGGGCTCACCCAGAAGGGTTTTGTTCGTACCCGCGGGCTGTGGAGGGCTTTAAATAGCAACCGACAATTATTTTAGGATTTTGAACAGGGAAAGAGCTGGTAAATGTCTTTGGAAAAGGTCTGATGGATGCAGCGGGATGCGCGGCTGCCCGGGAGCGGTGGATGTGCAGTGAAATGATTTTTTCTGACCACTGCTGTTTGTTCGGGAAAGGCAAACCTAATGCTGATTCTTCTGCTGAAGCCATTGAGTTAGTTCTCCAGCCTGAGGTCTTTGCTAGTTATCACTTTCAGTGAGTAAGAGCAGACAGAGAAATAAATTACCCTAAAACTCGTCACTGAGTTTTTACCGTGGCAGGGTTTATAATTTGGCAGCCAGTGCTCACCTCCTTCTCGGGAATCTCAGCATTAGATGTCCCCAGGCGTATGACAGACATGGCACGACATCTCCCTGAGACCCTGCACTGACCCCCTCTGTCCAGGCTGAGCCTCCCAAATTCCACAGGCAGCCCCTGAGCAGTCCTCGCACCAAGCCTGCCCCTCGCTGGGCAGACCAGAAATACAGCGCACTGCTGCTTCAGCAGGGGGCCAGAGCAAAATACCAAAATCCCCCATGGAAGGATGGCAGATCCAAGCAGATGCCACGTTTCAAGCAGCAGCTTGATGTGGCTGCACAGGAACACCGAGCAGGAGGCAGGGGATGGTGGATCCCATCGTTTCCACGTGGGAATAAATACACGCCTGCCCGGCACTGCCAACCTCTTAACAAGCTTCTGCCTTCATGCAGGGAAAATGGTGATCTCAGCAAAGCTAAAGCCTTACAAATGTTCCAGGAAATAACTGTGTGTTATTCATAGGGGGAGAAAATGGCACAGCTAAGGGAGAGCAAAGCAGAAGGGTGCTGGGTGGCAGGCAGACTTTGGGGATGCGATGGCAGGTGGCACGGATACCGCACGGATACCACATGGAGCCACAGGGAAGGCTGGGCTCTGACCTGGCAATCATGTGGCCTGATGCTGGCAGGCACTGAGGCTGCCAGCCAGGGGAACGTGGAGCTCCAGCCTTCACTGGTTTCTGGGGTGTTTATTTACAGCCCTCCTGTGAGCCACCTTGTTTCCCAGGCTGATTTCCCAAGGAAATCCCGCTGCCTGTGGGTCGCTGGGCTCACCGCTCAGGCTGTTGGACGTGTTGCCCACCTCAGGTGGCTGAGGGACAGGGAGATTGCTCAAACCACATGCAGTTCCCAGAGGTTTTGCGAATATCAGTGGTGGGTGAAGGTGAAGGGAAAAGGAGAGGACGTCCCTGTCTGCTTGCCACTGCTCACCTAGGGATGGATCCACCCTGAGCAGCGGGCTCTCCCAGCTCCAGACTGCAAGAGCAATCAATGGCATTTGTGTGACCACCACCAGCACTATGTACAAGCCAAACCCCAGGCTGTGGCCCATTTGTGTGAGTATCACAGACCCCTCTTGAGCGCAGACCCCAAAAATCTAGGAGGAACATGCAGTCACCCATCACTGCGGATGCCTGGTTAGGGATTGGCAGGTCTGGATCATGCTGGCTGCTGTCTGACGGACAAAGTGTCTTGTAGCCAGGCCCAGGTTTTGTGAAGTGACAAGGACTTGTCCAGGTTTTGCCCCCCATCTCCCCACTCTGTTCCTGCAGGACTGTGTTGATCACCTGAGCCATTTAATGCTGTATAATCTGCTTTGGAATATGAGGTCTGGTGAACACTTCATCCCATTCACAGGTTTCCAAATGAGAAAGGATCTGTCTCAGAAAGGTTCCCTTGAATTATTTCCAGGTGCTACATACTCTGCAGCAGAAGCTGGGATGGTCCATCACCTCTGAGACATTTGGATAAGAAATGACAGCAATGTTCCATTCAGATGAGGCAGATATTGGCAGCTGGGCTGGAAACTCTCTGAAAATGAGGTTAACTAAACAGTTAACAACTTTTAAAGTGTCATAATGGTGAAAGGAGTTTAAATCCTGAAGAGATGGGACCAAGTCTCGACCCTAGTCTTGGGTTAATTGTCTTCCCTGGAAACAGTCCAGGACCTGGTGCCTTTCACAGGGTTCTTCAAATGGTTTATACTTGAGCAAAGGGATTAAAACTAGTGAGCTGCAGTTTGGGCCAGGGGTGGGAGATATCTGACAAGCTCTAATTTGAAATCTCTGAAGTCTAGGAGAGAGCAGTCCTTTTAAAGTATCAAACTGGTGGCAGTTCCAAGCTGGGACATCATGTGCCATTAGGGAATGGAAATTCAATCATGCAAAACAGCTAAACATAACAACTGCTAAAACAGAGCCCGTTTTATGGAAGTAAACAGGGAGGCTGAGCCTCCAGATTTGTTCTCTGTGTTCTGCCTGAGGTTTTTGGAAATTCCAGTTTGCACAAAGCAAAGGTTAACCCCTGGCTGGAAGAATTCCTAAAGCCCTACCCTGCTCCAGGTCTTCCCAATGTGTTTGTGGGGTTAAGGGTTAAACTCTGCAACCCATCTCTTCATCAAGTGTCTCCTTCAAATCAGGTAATTTGGACTTGGAACCTGCCTTTAAGCTCTTCATCAGAGGTCAGATTCCAGGCCGTTTCTGAGAATTTCTGTGAAAATATGTGACTCTTGAAAATTTTTATTACCAAAATAAAAGCAGATTTTTTTTTTTCCTCCACTTTGATTTACAGAAAACATCAAAGTATTAAGTGTGACCTTGACCACACACATAATTGATGGGGTAAACAAGGGAAGATTATCTCACAGCTGACTTATCAGGGTTGTCCTGACCTACCACAAGATTTGTTTGAACCTTTTGCTTTTCACAGGTCATAATTTTGGGTTTTTCCTTGCAAAGGCGTATCTGTACTGAAGAAAACAGAAGCACAAAGGCGCCCAAACACAAATGTGAGTGGGACACAGAACGCCCCTGAGCAAACCACAGTTCCCAGCTTCCCACAGCTTTATAAACTCTGCTCAGTTGAAGTCCCATGTGGGGTTTCCATAGGGTTTCCCACCCATATATAGAAGAGAGGGGAATTTTCCTCCTTGTAACAAATATTCATTATTTTGGCTTCTGGTCAGTTCAAACACTTACCCAATACTGTTTTAATGAATTTTGACTTTTTTTTTTTAATTTCTGCCAGACTTCATGTTTCTTTCCCCCTGTGCTGATTTTTCATGCCTATGTATGATTCATTTAATCTTTCCCTAAAGAGTCCAGGGAATTAGATTAACGAGGCAAATTAATAAACTACTGTAGCCATGAGACCTCTTACACTTTACTTACCAAGCGCAGTGCATCATCCTTAACTCAGAGCTCCAGAACAGGTTGTTAATGAGCAGATTTTGCCATCCCCAGTGCTGGGTTGGCTACTGCCCTCCAGGATGCTGCTGGCTGGAGCTGGGGCTGTGAAATGCCACAGGGATTTGGTGAATTTGGAGGCTGTGCCCTGGATGCTGAGACAGTGGATGTCCAGGGGGTGCTCTGCTATGGCTCATCGAGGTGTGTGGCTGCTCTGCATCCCTGCCAGGGAAATGCCCTGTATAGCTGGAGATTTTATCACAGGCCATTGTAAGTCAACGACAATGAAGCAATTAGAGCTTGGACCTGAGCCACTTGGAAGTGTCACGGGCCTCACCTTTATGGGGACTAACAGCAAGGTTTGGTTCCTTTGCTGTGGCTTTATCCATCGCTCTCACAGTGACTCCCCCTCCCACAGCCTTGGTAAGGTTAGTTTGGGGTTGTGCACCCTTCTCTGAGGTTTTGAGGTCTTTTCCATCACCAGGCAGATGGAGATCGGTGGGTTACCCTACCCACTTGCACATCGAGGTCAGTAAAAAGCACCCCCAGACTTTGCAGAGGGTCAGTTTAGGTGCAGCAGCCATGTGTGCTCCCAGCACTTCCAGCCCTTTGGCCAGGACAAGGTGCAGAGTGACCAGCTCAGGACAGTGGGATCTGCCCCCAGCAGATGAGTCCATGCACGGGTGGCCGTGCCTGGGCCGTGCTGGGGTGGATGCTGTGTGCTCTGGACAAGCTCACGCTCCAGGACAGGGCTGCAGACCGTGATCCTGATATCCATCTTGGTTTAATATGATATATTAAGCAATTTGAGCAGCGAGCACCTGGCAGTGCTCCTTGGCAGGCAGCCCACGCTCTGGGGAGCATCATTTGCTGACTCCTGCTGTGCCCAGCCCCTGCCTGCCCCCAGCAGCAGCTTTGGGAGCAGGGCTGGGAGGGCAGGGACCCTCCCTCTGAGCCCACCCCCAGACAGCTTTTCTCTGAGCAGGTGTGGACTGGAGGATTTCTTTTCCTTTTGATAATATTGCCCTTTATGGTGAGCTTTTTCCTCTGTGGTGGCCCACGGATGAGGTGCAGAGGGGACACCAGGAAAGGCCACGTTCTGGCAAGCAGCTGCTTTGCTGTCCAAGGCAGGGAACGCTGAGAGACAAGGGAGGGCATAAAAGCAGATAAGGTTTGGCTTTCACTGGTGGCCTCCTTGCAAAGGGCACCCCTGTCTGTCTGGAAGTTTTAAAGAAACACAGTTCGTGGAGTGCAGGGAGGTGGGACAGAGCAGGGGCTCCGTCTGCCTCATTCAGGGTGCTCTCAGAGAACTCAGAGGCTCCTGACCATGGCACTGAAGGTGTCCTGACTCCCTCAGCTCTCTGCTGGCATGGGATGTGGAGGTAGGTTCCTTGGAAACCTGGAGAAGGCAATGCAGTGATTGCCATGGAGCACCTGCTGGGAAGTGGTGACTTTGGCTGTGGTTTAGTCAGACCCTAAATTTCCACCCATCCAGCATTTGTCCCACCAGGGAGAGTAATTCCTGTGCATCCTTTAATCTAGGAACCCCACCTTTGTCAGGGAGGATGGATCCAAGCACTCAAGAGCATCCTGAAAATGGAGCAGACTGGATCACTGCCTGGAGCTCTGGCAGGTTTGGGACTGAATGCCTTCCCAAGTTCCTTTATACGCAGAATTTTCTAGTTGTTTATGTCAGTTTTGCCATGTGTAATCTGTTTAGCTTCCCTGGAGGAGCAGCAGGACACTAATTAATTAATGATCACAGGAATGACTCACTTTCCTTGTGCCCTCCTGTGGCATCTTCTTTGTCACAGTAGGAAGCAGGAGCACAGATCCTGTTCCAGGCTGCTCTGGCCTGTCTCCTGGGGAAAGAGGTCAGCAAAACAGAGTTCACAGCGACCATGCAAGCATTTGTCACTTGCCCAGTGCCACCACAGAAGCAGCAGCGTGGTGCGAGCGTGTGGAACAGCCACCCAGTGTTCCTGAGGAGAGCTGGGAACATGGAGGTTTTAATTGCATTGGGATTAATGCTGCCTGCTTAAACTAAGAAGGCAATAGCTCTGTAATTAGTGTGACTTCCTGAACAGAAATGGGGAAGCTGCTTGCCCTGGTCCCAGGGCAGGCGGGGCAGCAAGCCTCCTACCTCAAGGAAGATGGTCCAGCACCACCACTTCCCCAAAAAGTCCTGTAGAAGCTCCATTGCTTGTACAAATCTGCACACAGGAATCCCTAAGGGTGGGAAATCTTGCCAGGTTAAAACTTTCCCCCCCACCCACAAGCTGTGGCACAGTGAGAACACAGAACTTACATCTCATTTAGGACAACGTAAAATTAATCCATATTTGGCCACCTGGTCTGGAACAGGAGGGAGAAGCTGGAACATCCCCATGGAGGGGTCAGCTTTATTTGTGGGCGGGCAACAAGCTCTTTGCTATTTCCCTCTAAGATCATCCCAGCTGCCCGTCATCAGATGTGGCCGAATTCCCCATTCCCAGACAAGGCTTGGTCATATCCTCTTATGGCAGCTTAGAGTCTGTCACTACTGCTCACTACCAGAGTGACAGAGGATGGCAGGGCCTGTCCTGGCTGCCCTGCCTGCAGCTGACAGGATGGATGATGGATGCAGAGTCAGGAACCCCTGCTGCCATTAGAAACCCTGAGAAATCCTAGAAGAAAAGAAGCCTCTGAACCCCAAACCCAACACCACCGACGTCACTGTGTCAAAATAACACATATTTATATGTGTATATAGATGTATATTTCTTTCTTTTCACTGAAGGGGAAGATTTCCATGTAATTCAGCATTCTATTAGAAATCTTACAGGAAAAAACCCTCTGAACCCCAAACCCACAGCCCTCAATGTCACTGTGCCAAAATAAAACATACACATATATATTATTTTATTTTTTTTTAACAGAGGGGGCTGATTTCTGTGTAATTTAGCATTCCATTAGAAATCTTTAGAAAAAAAAGCCTCTGCAGAGCAAACCCACAAGCCATGTCACTGTGCCAAGATAAAACACACACAAACACACACATATATATATATATATATATCGTTTCTCTGAAGGAGAAAATTTTCATGTTACAGCATTGAAAAACAGAAGGAGGGGTGGCTGCCTGAGCCCCTCAGAGCCCCCCTGTATGTTTCTTGTTCATGCTCCACTACATGAATGTGACATAAAACATCACAGAGCTTCCTCTGGCTCCTGGTCATGCAAAGGTTGGAAAATAACTCCCTTTTTTAGGGATGTCTTTATCCATGTAGCGTGTGCAAGTTTAGCCAAGAAGGATGTGAGCACTTCAGAGGAATTGATGCCCAGTACAAGAAAAGCCCCACTACATACTCTCTTATTTTCCTAAGGATATTTTGGAGAAGGTTCAGATGAACTGGAACCAGGTAATGCAGTGTGCTGAGGTGAAAGCTAAAGTGGATGTTTACTTTCCTCCCACTTCCATCTGTGATCCATAGCTAGGAAGAGAGGCTTAGTTCCCTATTTATTTAATGGGAGGTGATAGAATATCTCAGGATACAGCAGCCTGTGTTCTGCCAATTCACAGCATAAACAGACAAAATATTTCCTGGGCTTGATTTGTAAGGAACAGCTGTTCTTTAGGACATTGTAGGTATCTTTCCCTCAAACTAATTTGATCAGGACTTAAAAAACTCTCCATAATGTAAATACTCGACAGTCCAAGCAGATAGTGCAGCTGCTCAGTGAGGAAGGCTGGAGTTGTGGAAATAGGGAAATTGCTACTCCGCAGGAAGATGTGAGTTAAATATTTCCTCTGGCGTGGGAAGGGTTGTCACAATGATGGAGAAAAGCAGAATACCCAAGGAAATGGGGACCACAAGGAAGGGTAAGGAGTGACTGGCTCTAAGTGCTTGGTATTGAGGCTTAAGGACAATTACACAGGAGCAGGACTCACCTTTTGAAAATATTCCGTGTAAAGAGAGGGAGAGAATGTGCCTAAGTAGCAAAACAGCTTCCTTTAACATTGTTTACTCATTTTTTTCCTTCATCTTCTCTTACTCATCATTTTTGTGGCCCAATGCTTTAATTTGTCACCAAATGCAGGTTTCCATCCATTACCAGGTAACCTCTGTTGTCTTTTCAGCCTTAAAACTTTACAGTGTTTTTGAGACCATTTATTGAAAAAAAAAGAGCATTTAAAATGAAGGTGGTTCATTGCATGTAACCCCTGAGACAGCTGTCAGGAGTGCTGCAGAAATTACAGCCTCTTCTGCTGACCATTTACTGCAAGGAAGATGGAAAAAACCAGCATGCAGATGATGAGGAAAGCCAAGAGCATTTTTCAAAACTCAAGGTCTTCATGCTAATAATAAAAAATTCCTTGTCTCTGCTGGTGGTGACCTTGTAAAAACCAGCTTGCCTGTGTATCTCAAAACATCAGGACTAAATTAGGCCTTCATAATGTGAGTGTAGTCTGGACTAGGCTGTTTGTATTCCCTGGAAGGGTCAGCGTGCCTGGCATGTGGCTTGTTTAGCCTAGCTTAGATGCAGCGAAACATTCTGAGGTGTGTTCAGGTGTGGGGAGCTGCATATGTTGCGTCCTCCTTGCATTTGGGAGACAGGACAACTCGTGGGCAAGTGGATGTTGGAGGGATGGCTGCTGGATGAGGAGCGAAATGCTTCCTTCTAGGTGGGAAATGTTTCTAAAAATGCAGATGTCGTGGTAAATCACAGTTGATTTGCACAAGGCCATTAGTTTCAGCATGTTTTTGAGCTACACTAAGTGCTTCCAGTTTTGCAGGGTGACGGGGAGATGACCTGGACCCGATGGAACGTAACTCTTGGGAAGTCCCGTGTTACAACGAGGCATCCCCATCACTTCAGGCTCCTGAGCTCCCTGGGCTGGACACCGGAGACTTCAGGAGATCCCACGGAGCTACAGAGAGCAAGGTCCAGAGTTTCTGGATAAATTATAAAAGCCCCAAGTTCTGTGATAATTTTAATTTTTAAGTAACTTATCTCTCTTTCTGGCAAGTTTTCAATACTTTTTCTTTCGTAGAATTAAGTATTTCAGAACTCTGAAAATTGAAACATAAAAAAAATAGTGGCCTTTAATCAGCTCTAGTTATAAACTTGGATGAGAAAAATCAATTAAATAATGATTTTTGTCATGGCCCTTCCAGTTTTAGGCTGGAAGAAAAAGAAGCCAAAACTGTTCTTGGTGTTCTAGGTTAATGGCTGGTGTTTCTAAACCATAATCTCTTTTATTTCACACAGCTTCACCACACTTGAGACCTCATGACCTCTAGTCATATTATCTCTCAAGGAAAAACCACTAGATGAAGCTTTATTTGGGTTTACAACGCTGAAAAGAGGCAGAGTGTAGACGTCCTGGGGACAACTAGTGCAAATTTAGACTACTTGTTAGAGAAAGAACAATCAGTGTCAGTCAGACCCTGGTCTCCATCCTTGGGGAGATTCAGACTCAACAGTGCGAGGCCCTGAGCAACATGATCTGACCAGGGCTTGTCTAGGCTGTGCTTTGGCCAGATGATACTCGAGGTCGCTTCCAACCTGGTATTCTCTCTTTTTATGACATTATCTGATGCACATCTACCACCGGAACTGTGGAAATCTGTGGAAAATATCCACAAGTCCATGAAAATGTTGTAGCCAGAGCTAAGGCACGGTCACCTCTGGAATGGGCCACCACAGCCATGGAGTCCAACTGCAG
The DNA here is from genome assembly GCA_013396755.1 of Sclerurus mexicanus. Taxonomy (NCBI): domain Eukaryota; kingdom Metazoa; phylum Chordata; class Aves; order Passeriformes; family Furnariidae; genus Sclerurus; species Sclerurus mexicanus. Next base: position 38,746 of record VWZF01006588.1, read on the forward strand.
TGCCTGATGGCGTGGAAAGAAAAGGAATGTGTAGGTATTCTGCTGTATGAGGAAATTAGTTAAACAGAGCATATCTACCCAAAATGTAACCCAGAACGCAGCTGCCAACATTCCTTATTTTTCCTGGCGTGTTTTAGGAACGCCGTGATTACTATTGCATGCAAGGGCTCAGCCTGAGTGAGGTCTTAGTGAGAGCAAATCTACCCATTGCTCTGTACTAAGCTGGGATATTGATCCAGCACTGGCCCAGAAAGGAATGCCTTCTGCACTGTGGGACTGGCACTCAAAAACCTTGGGGAAAAAAAACCTCAACCACTTTGTTTCTTTTGTTCCAAAGCATTTGAATTACCTTTTAAAATAATGACTGTTAGGAACCAATGCTTGTGGTTCTTTTTTTTGGTCTTTACGTCTAGTTTCTGAACCTCCAGCTTGCACTGAGGTTATATTTAGTCCATTCTTTATGCTTTTCTGCGCTGCCTTGAGGATTAGAAATCTACTTTGAAAATAAAACCTCAAAGTCTAACTTAATCACTTGGCTCTGGAGGCAGAAGGTCTAGGACAGGAAGCAAATACTCCAAGAAAAACATTAAAATACTGACAGCTGACAGAACTGTGATGTCACAGTGTTTAACTGAGAAGATCTAACAGGACCACGTGCCAAGGCAGGCAGCAGCTCCAGGGGGAAGCCAAAGTCCAAGGGGCTTTTCTCGAGGGGTTCTCAAATAAGATGAAGCTATTTTCATTTTGAGCAATACACTAGCGAGGCCTTATTTGGAATATTCTCTGGTGTGAGAGGAGGACAGCCAAGAAATGAACGCAGTTCGGCCTTGGAGCCACGTGCTCTGAGGGAAGCCCAGCTCCACTCGACCTCCTCCCTGAGTGCCCGAGGACAACGTGAAACCTCTTGAAGTCTAAGTGATCCAGGCAAGATGTGTACTTGGAATAAGAGGGGGAAAATTCAAAGCCAGGATGGCAAGAGAAGAGAGACAGCAACAAAATGAAATGGCAGAAGTTCTGTTTCTCTGGTAGAGTGGTCAGAAAGCACTAATCCAAACAGACTTCTGCTCCACTTTAAAAATAGTCTTCCTAATTTGATGCAAGTGATCAGCCCCATTCATCTGAACAGCCGCCTTCTGCTTCTGACACGTGTGGCCTGGACTCTTAAATACATCCTTTCCACTCATCATACTTTATCTACTCCATCTACATCAGGCCAGGTCTATCGACAGCACCCAGGCCAGGTTGGACAGGACTTGGAGGTCTAGAGCAAGATGTCTCTGCCCATGGCAGGTGGTTGAACGAGATGATCTTTAAAGTGCCTTCCAACCCAAACCTCTCTATGACTCTGTGACCAGTTGTGGAATAAATATCACTGATATACTCAGTGTAATGGGATTTTTCTATACTGACCAAATCTGGCTTGTGGGTAAAGGTCCAAATCTGGACTTTCTCCCTTTGTGGGGCCTTGGGCGTTTGCCCAGGCAGTTGACTTGGCAAAGGGGAAAGTGGGCTATGTGAAAGCCACATCCAGGAGGAAAAGCACATGAATCCCCCCCATGCCGAGGATTTCAAGGGTCCCACCTCCAGCAGAGGAACGTGACCTCTGTGAGACCGAGCAGCTTCACCAACTTCCAATTATTTCGGCAGGAGCTCAACGTTTTGCATAATTCTGTAAAATTGGTTTTATCGATTAGGCTGAATTGCATCGGGCAAATGCAAGTCAGTGGCTCGCCCTGTCTGCTGCTGTTGTGCTTGGCCAGTAATGAGATGTACAGACAAATGATTACACATGGATCTGGCTGGCTTATGACATCAATCGTTTACTCCTCAGTTAAATAGACTTCTGAATTGTCTAATGCTCAGTCCTTTCTCTGACCTCTGGGAAGATCTAATTCCCTGTAATATTTAAGCAATTTCAGCCATGTAAACCCCAAGCATACAGTCTGAACTGTCCTTTTATGTTAAAGCCCTGTAAATTCAAAGCTGTCCCTGGACGTGGGCAGCTCCAGAGCTGTCTCCCCTATGGAAGGGGAGGCTTTGGAAGCTTGAACTTTTTTCAAAGGCTTAGGCAAGATGCAGTCGAGATATGTGGTTGGAAAACTGAAGCAAGGCATTCCTGAATCACAAAATCTGTATTTCTCAGGGCGGCAAGGGTTATTTGGGAGGCAACAAACATATTCTCCATACAAAAGCAGAAATGTGAGTTACAAAAAGCCTGTTTATAAGGCTGCTTACCTACCAGACAGCTGCATCAGAGCTGTCAATGGAGAGAGGACAGACAACAAGCTAATGACCTCCTGCTGCTCAATAAATGTCTCAGCTTTGCTTCAGCATCTCTTTGTGCAGTGGGAGACAGTGATCCCAGATGATGTTCTGGTGCAATTATGTTATTCTGTTTCTACCCATCACTTTAACAAAACAGCCAAGGAAGGAAGGCACAGCAGCTTTTGTGAGGCATGATACAAATAAACAATAGTTGCTCAAGGTATAATTACTGAATTACTTTCTTTTAATGTTGGAACAAAAGCAATCAAAGAACTGTCCTCCCAGGAAAGTAATCTGGTTTGAAAATTATTTATTTTTTTTTTCTGTTCTCCTCATTGTATCTGTAAACAAGGCAAAGCATTATGAAGTATTCTGCTACATGGATTTCTGCAAGATATAAGAATTAAAGCTACTTTTTATGCAGTTGTTGAAGCTGCCTACTTGTGATGAGGAATGCTGGGAGAAGGGACAGATTTTTTTACAGAACACACCTCTAAAATATATTAAATTGCAACAATGATAAATGATTAAATTATATTAAAGTAATAAGAATTTATGGCCCAGGCTAGACCTGAATTACAATAAAAATCTTCCAAAATTCACGACTCCCCAGAAAAACATCCTTTACACATTTTTATTCCAGACTTGTGTATTCCTTAGCTTCCTCATTTATAATGCAAGGTCTTCACTAATGGCTTTAAACCATCCCTGATACTCTTTCACCATCCTGCTGAGCTGGGAACGTGGCAGTTGGCACCACTCCATGAAATCTCACTCTTACCTGGTTTGTTTTCTGGTTTTTATTTGAGCTGTCTGTGTTTAATCCCAGATTTACTCACAAAAGGGATAAGTCTCGATGAAAAGGTAAAGGGAAAGGCTTCTGAGACACAGCATGAAAATATCCAGAATCCTTAAGCAGTCTATCAGTGGATTACGTCAACTCGAAGATAGATTTTGCTCCCTCTGGCTCATCAAATAATCAGATTAGCTGGTACTGATTACGCTCTGCACAATGTGCTCTGTTCTGTAAACCAAACACAGAACGTCCCTTCCCTGCTGCCTCCCGTGCTCTTGGAGAGTCTTATTTGTAATAAACCCCGTTTTCACTTTTGCTGACCACTCATGGCTTTGGCTGGAAGTTGGAGCATGTTGGTACCACCTGGTAATGCTGCCTTGCTACACCTGAAGCACAAAAACGCCTGAGTTTTTGCCTCTCAACTCCACAGCCACCGAGTTTAGCATCTCTGGCTTTTACACAATGTTTGGGAAGAGGTGATGCCACGGAGGGGCTCACAAAAGCCACGAGTCAGAGGAAGGGGCTCCCTAACCCAGCACCAAAACCAGTGGCTGTTTAATGTGGCATTTTCGTCTCCTCCAGCCTCAGCTGGCAGTGTTGGAGGAGTCAGTGTCATGCTGAGCCCACCCTTCATTTCCTGCTGGCAGAAGCATTTCGGAGGGGTCCTGGGGCTTGGGAGGAGTTACATCTGTCAGTGTTGAGGACAAGAGACACGATGGTCATTGCATGGAGGAATCCAGCCTTAGAGAGGCCTGGCATTTCTGTACAGCAATTACTTAACGGATTTTAGTCCATTTTTATAATGGATTTTTGTCTCAAGTCCTCACCAATGTCTTACATGTCCCTGAAGGGACTCAGGCTGCTGCGTCCTTTTATGGATTTGTCACTGTCCTCCCTCATCGCCTTCTTTGAGTGCATTCAAAGAGCTCTCTGCATTTTCCCCTTTTCTTTTCCCTTTGTTTTCAATCCCCTGTCTCCCATTTTCCTTAATCCCCCGTCTCCCTTTCTCCTCTCTGTCCTTCCCCCTGCATTCTTTCGCTGTGACAAACCTGCCGATGCGTGTTGGGAGCATGCTGTGCTCACCATCTGGGACAGGCAGCTCCTGCCGCCCCACGGAGCCTGCAGATCCACGCTGAATGCACACGCTGGATCACAGCCACCCCAGCGCTTCCCAGTTTCCCGTGGTTTTCCATGTGCGTTGCCTTTCTGTTGGCCACAGACTCCTTCTCCTACTCAGCGTCTTCCCAGCTGAGGAAAGCTTCTAAGATTCCCCGATCATATGGCTCCAGCTCTTCAGCTGGAAAGCCCTATCCTGATAGATTTGCTCCCTCTTCCTCCGTTCCATGTGGAAGCAGAAAGCAAGAAAACTGTGGAGCATATGGAAGCTTTCAATGCAAGTGCTCCCCACTTTGAACTCTTTTCTTTCTGCTGCTGGTATGCGTTTCAAAGGGAGGAGGTAACAACTCCGAACAGACTTTGGACATACTTCTGCACAGTTTTTCTGAGCTGTATTTGTTTATTCTCTATGTTTTCTACCTATTTTGTCCTGAAACAATCACACACACAATATGACTAGTGGGAGAGCTGTGAGGGGACTCTTGCTGGACCCACGCACAAACACGGTGCTTTTGCTGTAGAATAACAGAATTGTTTAGGTTGGAAAAGCCCTCCGAGGTCATTGACTCCCAGTGTTCCCCAGCACCACCAAGGCCACCACTAGCCCATGTCCCCAAGGGCCACATTTACACAGCTTTTGAATCCCTCCAGGGATGGGGACTCCCCCACTGCCCTGGGCAGCTGTGCCAGGGCTGGACAGCCCTTTCTGTAGAGAATTGTTTCCTCGTATCCAATCCAAACCTGCCCTGGAGCACCCTGAGGCCATTGCCTCTTGTCCTGTCAGTTGTTCTTTGGAAAGAGAGCGATGCCCACCTGGCTCCAACCTCTTATCAGGGAATTGGAGAGAGCGAGAAGGTCCCCCCTGAGCCTCCTTTTTTCCAGGCTGAGCCCCCACAGCTGCCCCTGGCAGGGGGTTGGGAATAAATGGTCTTTCAGGTCCTTTCCAACAAAAACCAGTCAGTGGTTCTATGATTTTGCCTTCTCTGACTTCATCCTCGCCTGGCCAGGGGGGACGATGATCTAGCTATAGTTGAATATTTGGTATGTTTCAAACTAAAATGGGAAAAGGAGCCACAAAGATGAGATTTACTGGGTGTGAAGGCTGAGGCTGTGACTCAGAGAGAGGATGGGAAAACGGTAACAACTCAGTCAGCCATTTAAAATATCCTCCTCTCAATATATCCAAAACGTGTGCTTCCTTTGGATTTTTGTGCGTTCTGTTCCTCACCTTTTATCTAAGTGTCTCACTTCAGCTGCAAGCCTTCCTTGCTCACAAAGAGCCTGAAAACAAAGAATAAAGCAGGATTTGAGGAGGGAGTTCTGCATATTCAAAGTTCAGCCTGCGAGAAACAACCATCTGGTGAGCATGTACATCCCTGCTCCTGGATAAGCCGAGGATGAATCTCCTAATGGGAGCCGGCGCTCTGTCTGAGAGCGAGGAGTTACCAGGGTAAAGAGAATTACATAAGAGCAAGATCTGCACTTAGACATCACTAACTAGATGCAATCTTTGCACTCAGGCTGAGGTAATTCTGCTGCAGCACAAAAACACTCCCTGCCAGCAGAAAACAATTCGCTGTTTGTCTCTTTGCTTACCTTTGTTTGAGAGAGTCCCCCCAGCTATTACACACACCGTCTACAAAATGCTCCTGTGAAATATTTCGATGCTTGCTTCCTAATTATAGCTTTGGGTGTCATTTGCTCGGGTACAACCAGGGTGAATCGGAAGAGAAATGCCAGGGAGGGTTGACAGAAAAAGCCTCTTACCAACAGTGAGCACCAGACAGCAGAAAACAGGGCGTCCTGTAAGGCAGCGCGGTGCAAGGTGCTCGTGTTTAATAGGAGACGGCGGCAATGGGTTATTCCAGAAAAGTCCCAAATTTATAAATTCTTTGCAGAGAATGAAGGGATTTTCCCAGCCATCTGCCTCGCTGGCTGCCAGCAAGGCTTGCAGCTCGGAGGCACAAAGATTTCCAGCGCTGGTGGGGCAGCTCCAGGCTGGCAAGGAGTGGGAACCGGGGGAGTTTCTTAGCTGGGGTCCATGGATGTTCCTGCAAAATCACATCGTGTGTGCACGCTGCTTGGTTTTCATCAAATCTGGGAGGTCTGAGGGGGAAATACTGCTATCAGTTCTTGCTCCAGAGGAACTAGGAGAAAGGAGATCAGACTTAGGATGGCTGAGAAAGGCGGGGAGTTAGGGGAACAGGGATTTATGATGTTGGAGAAGCGGGGACAAAAGAAAGCTGGGACACATGTACGTGTAAATGATATTTTTAGATGCGAAGGAAGGCTCTTAGTTCTGCTGTGGGTTTATTCTGAGGTGCACAGGGCAGTGGCACAACGTGGAGTGAAGGCACACGATCTCCAAGACCTGAGTGCATCCAGCTCTGCAAAGGAAAGTTCCCAAAATAACACATTTAGCTGTCAAATGAGTATGACTGTTCCAAATCCTTTACTAGGGAGTTAAAATGTCTCCTGAAACTGGTGGAATGAAAGGAAAATTTTGGGTGGAATACAGGAAATTACTACTTGCCTACAACTTTTGCTACCTCTGATGAAAATAGAATTATCTTTCTGACATTTAAAACCCAAAAAGACGATCAAACACCAAGTCTGTGGAGAACTGGGTTATCAAGTCATGGAGCTGTTGATTTGTCTCCAAATTAGAAGTCTGAAAGCTCTTACTGGATAAAATTCGTGTGTAAATATCAACGTTCTAAACTGCTGAAAGGTCACTCCTATTGTATTTTATTGTTTAAGTCTAGAACAAATGGCAAACTCCTGAGAAGTAAACCTGAAGGGAGATGCCAGCAGCAGGCATAAAATCTTTGGCTTAAAGGAATAAAGTCACCAGCATCAAAAAGGCTTGGTAATTTGGAGACGCAGCCAGGACTCGCTTTTGAAAGTGACAGCTCTGGTAAATACTTTTAAATTCAGTTTTACCATGTGCTCACCTTCCAGTACTATCCAGGAACCTGTTTCACTACTCTGCTTCTGTTCTGCAAGACAAGTATCCAGAGATTAAAATCCCTTAGAATCACAGAAGTCCCTGAAAATATTTTTTCAGCTGGTGATATTTTTCTTACCTCTGAAATAATACGAGCCAAGCTTCATTAAAGCTCTTTTCCGTGTTATGAAGGCACATTACACACTCCTAATGTGCCGCAGTGCACTGTGTTTTGTCTAAAACATGTTTCCATGATCACCAAATGGTTTTCTAGCAGTTTTAGGAAAAATTCTGGAAGAATTTGAAGTGGTGTTTTCCTCCAAATTACATACTCCTGCCCATGGCAGGGGGGTTGGAAGTAGATGATCTTTAAGGTCCCTTCCAACCCAAACTATTCCGTGAGTCTATGACATTCCTCGTATTTTCATATCTTGTTATGCAGCCTGATCTATAACAATTATTTCTGGAAATTTCCCTGGTACAGTTGTGGCAGCGTTTAGGATTTAGCCCAACATCACCTTGCCTGGCTGCCAAGAGCAAGGGATACATTTTCTGAGTGATTTCTAAGCATAGACATGGCACGATTCCTTAGGATAAGGAATATTTCTTTTACATGTCTTATCCAAGAGAAAAAAAAAGTTGTCTTCCTCTTTTCCATGGCTGCATTTTGAGAAATGCACCAACTCTTCCAGCGGAGTCTCGGAAAGAGAATTTAGTAAATAACTGGTCTGGGAGAGACAAATCACATTACCCTCCCCCTGCAATGGTTCTCAGTGTTTATAAGGAACTAATTTAATTGCAAATGAAGACAAATTTCTATTTCAGTCTCCATAAGTAATTACATTTTACTTGTCCTGAGTCCAGTTCTAGTTGTTTATCTGCTGGACAAAGGGATTTTCTCTAGCACTGCTCTGCTCTTCTGAAACATCTCAGGTGCTTTTCTTTCATGCTGATTGAGCAAGAAGGGATGGATCCAGCTGCTCCAGGATGAGTTTCCCAATGCAACACCAAGCCCAAGGAATTAGCTCACAGAGTCCTCCCTTGCGCACCATCCAGGAATGGGGAAGGAAACCATGGAAATAAAAGAAGTCCTAAGACATCTGAGAAAGCCTGAAATAATAAAAAAAAGGAACCGCAGTGGGGAAAAAAAAAATCAGGTATTGAATGATGTCAAACCCATGAGGGAAAAGAGAGGATGTGGGCAAATACACTTCTTCTGTCAGTGAGCCTGCGAGAGCAGCTTAAGGAAGACGTAGGCTTGCGGGTTTTAAGTAGAAAGCAGAGAAAAATAAATTGCAGAGTCTTAAGACTATGTCCTCTATTTTCTTATCAGTGTCAGGGAGATATTTTCCTGTGGAAGAACTGAAGGAATGAATGGGAATCCACTAAGGGCTGGGGGACACACAGCCTGGGTGTGAGACCCTTCGCCACGAGCTTCACTTTGTTTCTCTTTATTCTCCGCATTTATTGTGTGTGGGAGAAGCTTCCCACGGGGACACTGGATCCCAGGGGAGGTCCAGGTTGGACACCAGCAGGAATTTCCCCACAGAAAGGGTGATCGGCCACTGGAAGGTGCTGCCCATGGAGGTGATGGGGTCACCGTCCGTGGAGATGTTTGAGGGAAGACCGGACACAGCGCTGGGGGGTGTGGTGGCCACGGGTCGGATCTCAGAGGACTTTTCCAGCCCAGTTGCCCCCGTGGTTCATTCCAAAGAGTTCTCCACGGCTGCTGCCTGGCTGCGAGCCACCACGGGGGGCTTTTCCCAGGGACCGCTCCCACAGGAGACTTTTGTGTCTGCATCCCACACGCTGCGGTGGATGTGGAGCCGAGGGCACGGGGCTGGGGGTGAGATGGGGAGATGCCCTCGCTTCTTCTACTAACTCACTCTGCGCCTGCCCGCGGGTGGGCCAGGCACGGGTTTGGCTCCGGGAGCAGGCCGGGGGGATGGCCGGGAATGGCATGGAATGGCTGGGAATGGCTGGGAATGGTCAGGAATGGCCGGGAATGGCCGGGAATTGCTGGGAATTGCTGGGAATGGCTGGGAATGGCCGGGAATGGCTGGGAATGGTCGGGAATGGCCGGGAATGGCATGGAATGGCTGGGAACGGCCGGGAATGGCTGGGAATGGTCAGGAATGGCTGGCAATGGCCGGGAATGGCTGGGAATGGCTGGGAATGGTCGGGAATGGTCGGGAATGGCCGGGAAT
>VWZF01006588.1:48530-132557 GCA_013396755.1 Sclerurus mexicanus
CCGTGCCCGGCAGGTCCGCACTGCCCCGAGCGGGCAGGCGATGGGAGCTGCGGGGGTTCGGTCCCGGGGGGCGCAGCTTCCGTGGCATTCCCTGTGCCTGGAAGTGTCCGAGGCCGGGCTGGAGCAAGCCGGGCCGGGGCCGGTGTCCCTGCGAGGGCAGGGTGGCCCTGGGCGGGCTGTGGGGTCCCTTCCAGCCCAGACGGTCCCCGATTCATTCCGCCGTCCTGCCGCCGCGTATGTGCCGAGGCTTGGCCGGGAGCGAAGAACAGTGTGGGAAGTGTTTCGACATCGAGCTCGCCTTTGTGAGACGAACTTCAGGCAGAGCCCAGGAAAAGTTGGACTGAGGAGCCCGGCAGAGCCCGGCAATCCCCGCTGCCCGTCTGGGGTGAGATACAGCGGGGATGTGGCTGTGCCCCCTGCCCCTGCAGCCCTGCCCGGGAGCCACAGCGGATGGACGGGCCGAGGTGACCCCCGGCCGCTGGGAACTTTCCGCTGCCGCGGTGCCTTTGGGCCGTGGCAATAATGACAACTTTTTCTGGAATTCTTGGGGGTGGGTGCAGTAAACAAACGCTGTTTGCCGGGCTTTGTGCTGCGCTTGAACAGGCTCTGCTGTGTCACAAGTGGTGGGGCTGGCATGTGAGTTGTGTGCATTGATACCCCTGTTGAAGCAAAATCTGAAAGGTGAGACTGTCTTCTGTGTGGGAGCTCCCTCCTTTCCCTTCTTAAAGCTCGCTCTGGTGCGAGCAGGACATTTTGACAATAGTTCAGCAGAGATCTGTTGTACTTAGTTTTGTTCTTCCTTCTGCTTATCTGGTCTCTGGTGGCTGCAGACGAGCTTTGTGAGGCTCATTTCTTTTTTTCCCCCCCTTCTTCAGTGGTTACTCAGAAAAGGGGAAACAGGTGAGCAGCAGGAGGTGTTCTGGAACTCTTCTACTGGCCTCCTTCGAAAGCTAAGCTGAGTTGGTGTCTCAGTATGTGGAGTCTGGCATGGCATATATAAAAGATCACCTCTGGTTTCAGTCTGTTGCAGCGTTAAAAGAGAATAAAGCTTTTGGATGTGTTGTGTTTCATGGGATTTGTGAAACTCTAATTATGTGGTGTAGTTCTCTTGGAGGAGAAAGAAATTACTACCTTTACTTTCCTTATGCTCCTTAAGCAAGGACAGGCAGGTGGTGGTGACCTGTGAGGCCATAATCTGTTCTTGTGGAGTCGTGTCCATTTGCATTTGCTCAGAAGTATAATTACAAATATTAATCTAATTGGAATGCTGAGTGGCATAAAGGCATCAGTGGGATTCATCACAGAGGCATGACTTAAATTGGAGACTAGTTCGAGTGTAGAATTGGTCAAGGGAACATTTTCAGTCTTATTTAGCCTTGCGTGTGACCACTCTAGTTAGTGATGTTTGACACGTGAATTCCTCGGGGATGGGAATTCCCACCCATCTTTGGTGCCCTTGCAAGAAGGATCTGTAAATAAGTCAAAAGTGTAAGTAGGAAATACTTTACTGATTGAATGGTTGGCTATTTTTAATACAGTCAATCAAATAATCAAATGTTCTCTCAGGCACTTTAAAGTGAGATGTGCTGGCTCCTTCATGTGGCATTAACTGAGGTGTTGACATTTTTCTTCCCAACTTCTCTTTGCCTTATCAGTTCTGCACTGGGACTGTGCACAACTTCAGATCAATACATTCTTTATCATGATGTGCCCTCTGCTAATCACAGCAAAGCATTTAAACTGCTGCCATGCTCTTAGTAATCTCATGTCCCTTCCTCCCCCCAAAATTTGAAGACTGATTTATTTTGGGCTGCTCAAATTTGATGTCAACAAGTAATCCTCATTTTAACTGCCAAAGTTATGATCCACAGTCTCCTGGTACTAAAATGGAACTAAACTTTAGTTTGGCAGCTGAAAATGTCTGGCTTAGCTGTAACAGAGTTCTTAGTTTTTTTGGTTATTTTCAAGTAGTACTATGAATGAAGAGGGAAGCAAAGCGAAATTGAGAAAAGAATTTTCTTTCAACACAGCTGAGGAAGAGTTTACCACTTCACTTGTCAAATGGCAGAGCTTGGTAAAATCAGTGAAATAACAGACATAACCATAACTTTGCAATGTCAATTGAATGGAATTTGTTATACCTTAAAAAGAAAACATCTGTCTTCAAATTAAGATCTCAAACATTCAGAATTCAAACACTTTTCTGGTACTCTTTCATAGCATTTCTGTTGTAGCAGCTATTGGTTCACCTTGCACAGAATTGTGACTGTGCTCATTTTGGTACTGTCTGTGGCTGGAACACAGCTTTTCACACCTCTGTAGTTAATGCTGTTGGGATTTTCTTGAAATGCAGGGTTAATAATTACCTCTGTAGGGTCTCCCAGTTAATATGCTTTAAAAGAAGAGCTGTAGTACTTCAGGAACAATTCTGAGAGCACATTCATCTGTAATACAGATGATTTCGTGTTTTCCTTCTTCTATGGCATGGGCAAGTGTTCAGAAGCTCTGTAGTCAAACTGGGGTTGTATCCACCTGGCATTTTTCAAAACAGCTTTTTTTCTGTGTTCTGTCCTATTGATGCAAGAGCTCATTTTGGTGAAGAGCAGGAGAGGAGAGGTGTGGAGCTGATGGAGCAGGGAACAAGCAAAGTGACGTTTGAAGAGGGAGCTGTCTTCAAGAGGGGGCCGACACAGAGACCTTGGTTCAAGAAAGCAGAAGGAGGGAAATATATTGGAAAGAGTGGTAGTGGCTGGTATGTGCAGAACATCTTGCCTATGAAGCAGCCAAGTTTGTAGCCCTTTTGCGTTTTCTACTATGCAGGAGATATAATTAAGTTGGCATTTTTCCCTTTGGTTATTTGAATTTGTCCTGATATAATCTGTTCTGCTTGTTCTTAGAACAAGGATACTATTGCATGGTTTGGGGTTTTTTTCTTTTTTTGTTATTTCTAATAAGTGCTGTTTTATTTGGGTTGTGTTTGCCATTAGTTCTGTAATCAAGGCAATTAAGATTTAAAAGTCCTCTGTGTGATTCTTTGACTTTGATTTGACTTAGCATCTAGTTGAGTAGCTGTTTTTGATAAACCAGAAAAAGTTATGGGTAACCGAGGAGTTTACAAGCATTAAGAAACTTCTGTAAGTTATGTTGGTCTTGATAATGTGTAGATACTGAGGAGTTGGTGTTCCTGAGCCAAAGAAAACTCAGAACCATGATTTATGTGACTCTGGAAGGAAAAAAACAGCTTGAGTGATCTGGTTGATTTTTTTTCTTTCTTTTTAGTGGATTAGAACTATTTTGATCGAGTAATCATTTAGTGGATTTGAAGATGCACCCGCTTGTATAGGTCCGCTCCTTTGAAAACCATGTGGCTCTTGGTCAGAGGCAGGGGTGAATATCTGGGAAGAAAAACTACTGTCATAAATCTCTCAAATGTGTGGAATTCCAGTGAAAAACAGGAAATTTGCTTTGTGATGGTGATTGCTGGTTTATGAGAGAATCCTGGTTCTTGTGGTCCTGAGGACTGTACGTGCATTGTGTGAGCCTTGACTTGTTCTTCTCTCAGGCTCATGGGCTTATACACAAGGAATACACAAGTATTCCTTGTGTCTCCATTCATCTTCCCAGTATCTAAGCAGGGATTCAGCAGAGACAGCTGGCATATTCATTCCTTGCTGTTATCTCAGTAGTCCCCTGGAACAGCTTCAGTCTACAGGTCTTAGTTTCAAGAATTGTTGAGTAGATACTTTTGTTTTTTAGTAGTTCAGCTGCCCTGGTAAGTCAGGAGGACTTTAACCGATGTCTGGTTGTCGTTTACACCTTCTGTCAGATGGGCCTGTGGCTTTAGGTTTAACCTGCAAAGGCTTCCCCTTACTGGGTGCCTTTGAGCTCATTTTTATCTTGCTCAAGGGCTGGGATGCTCTGTTGGACTATTTACTTTTATTTTTGACCTCTGCATTACTGTTTAGCTTGGCAGGGACAAAAATAATTGTCACCTCGTGGCTTTTAAAGGGTTTATTTAAAGAAGGTTTTTCAGTGTTGCCTCTAGTAGAAAGTAACTCCCACCCCCAGAAACTATTTTTACTGTTTTACTCTGAAACTTTCTAGCAGTGCAGAGTATATTGCAGTGGTTATCTCAGGGTTGTTGAATATGTATTATGAACAAAATAGAAATTACTAATCATAAGTTTCAAAAGAAAGTGATGTAAAAAAACCACTGATACTGCTTTGTCTCTAGAAGGAGTTTGAATTTTTTTTCCCTGTGGTATTTAACGCTAGTTATTTGCACTTAAACAGCAACATATCCAGTAGTGCATTTTCTGTGCTGTAATAATAGCATCTGTATTCCTCTTTTTCCCCTTTTCCGTCTTTTTGATACCTTGCTGCCTAGCCAGTGTCCTAGAAAGAGCTGGATGAAATGAGTGTGGCTTGTTCTGCTCCCTTGGGCTGGGGCTAGTCTGAAATACATCCTAAATGCATGTTCAAAGACAGTCCTTAACTGTACCTGAACGTGGCGTGCCATCAGTTCCGAGGGAACTCCACAGCAGTGGATGCTGAGTGTGTGTTTCCAGGTTTCATTTGCAGGCAGGTGGTTCTCCTCCCCCAGAGGGTGACTGTGTGTAGCTGTGCTCTAATTTATGGTCAGCCAGCACTGAGGAGGGCCAGGGGATAATTACCAGAAAATGGACAAGCCTTAGTGTAATGTTCCTGTTGTCGGACAGGTTTAAGTGTTTTAAAGTTTTGATGTCTGACTCCGCAGTGTGTTTCCAGTCAGAGCGTGACATCTGGTTTTCCTCCTCTCGTGTGAGGATGGCTGAGAGCTAAACAAAAACGGGCCTCGTGTTTTAGGCACAGTCTAAACACAGATAAACTGTTTTTGTATTCGACCTCACTTTTTTTAAAGAAACATCTTGTCCGACTTCTGCACTTTGTCCAAGGCTAATGTCATTTTAAAAATGAAGTTTTAGCAGTTCTGTTGTGTTTTATTACGCATTTGTTACTGTAGATCTTGAGCAGCATTCATCTGTTGCCGACTGTTCATGGTCAGATTAATTAAATTCTACTGGCAGTAGTTATGCAAATATTCTATCATAGCTCATTATTTTAAGTCACTTTGCCTGGTTTTTGATTAGTATTGTGTGGGAGATGTGTATTATGTAACTGCTGATCTGCTTACCCTGTTTGCCCAAATGGTATTGGTTTCTAAGCAGTGAGTCGTATTTAGTCTGTCCTAATGTGCAGTTACATCTCATCTGGATAGTTATTCACTTTTAATTGAGTCTAAAACAAAACAAAAAAAACAACCCTGAAAGACAAAGAAGACTGATCTGCAAGCTGCTGCTACTGGGTTTTTATGGGTTGTTTTCAGCAGTTGAGATTTTCCTAGGTTTTAGTCACAAATTTAATAGAGCTGTATGGAGTTTGACCCATTTGAGACGAGTAACAGGTGAAATGGAAACTTGTACTTTGTGAGTTACGTAGCAGGGTTAACTGTGATGGGTAAGAGCACAAAAATGCTTCAAGGGATAAACATTAAAAAAGCAGAGAGAGTGAATGTTTACTATTCTCAAATATCTGTTAATTCTGTGTTCAATTTTCAGCTTTTGCTGAAGAGTCCGTTTACATTGAGTTGTGACCTCGTTGTAAAATGTACTGTCAGTCTTGGATTTGAGATGTCTCCAAAGATCTGTAACCTCCTGAGTGTTTGGCTTCTTACTGCACGCCAAAATTGTGCATCCTCTTGCATTGAAACTGCCTATAAATTCCCTTACTTATGAAAAGTCAGCAGTTGAATTGGAAGTGTGAATAGAATATTGAAAAGAAAGCTGATGCCAAATCAGCATAATTTTTCTGAATACCATAAATACCTAATAAAGTAGACTTAAGATACTTTGAAATGAGATACAACTCCATATATCAAAATGAATAGAATTTATTAATTGTATGTAAATGAAGCCAAATGAACAGACTTCTGAGTGTTTTTAAAAGTTAATACTTACTTAGACTTTTTTGGTTAATGGAACTGTATTTCTGGCAGTGTGTTTCTTTGTGAAAGGCCAAGTCCCCTGGATTTTACCTCACTGCCCGCTTACAAGAGTAGATAAAACGTATGTGCCTAAAATTGTTGAGAGTCTAGACTGTGAAAACTGAAGGACAAGTCAAAACTCATTGAAGGTACTAGTTTGTAAATAGTTTCTATTGCACCATTAATGCTGCAGTTTGTAGATTGTGCTGTGATTTACATGGCAATGGTTTGGTCTTTAATAGAATGGAGATTTGTGCCGGTCTTTACTGGATGATGCTTCCCTTGAGGCAGCAGCATTCCCGTGTTAGTGGGAGCAGAGGAACAGTTCCACTCCTCAGGAGAGCAGAGGTGATCCCTGTGTGTTTGGAGCTGGGATGAGGAGGATGATAGATAAAATTTGACAAATCCTGTGTCTCCCAACACAACTCTGTGTCTGTCTGGTACCAGAGGGGTTTCTGCAGTCTGAGAGCAGTTCCTGCTGCCTGCTCTGCAAACAGCCAGCTGGTGTTCTGCGGAGACACCACAGTTTCCCAAGCAAAATCCCCACCTCGCAGAGCAGCTTGCAGAAAAGTACTTGGGTGCTCTTTTCCCGAGATAAGAGTGTTTTTTCCTTTTTGAGGGTCTGTTTGGGACAGAATCCTTTTGTTTTTAAAGAACTGTCCTAACAAGCAGAGCAAGCTATGCTTGCTTGTTAAATTCCTTCGTTGTACTCAGGCTAATACAGAAAATACTTCTACATTTGTGACTTTGCAATAATCTTTCTGATCTTTGTTATATTAAATAGATATTAACCCTACTGCAAAGCTTCCAGATTCAGTGCTGATCTGATTTGGTTGTCCCGTTGACAAGGTCAGTGTTCTTAATTTTATTAAAATTAATTTGCAGAGACAACAGTGGAGCTTATTGTTAGTTCCCTTCAAAGTATAGAAGCCCAGGGTCAAGTTTTCTGGTTTTAATATACGGATCTGTTGAGGCTTATTCTGAATTCTTGAGGAAGCCATTGTGTAAGAAGAGTGAATTGCTGAAGGAAGAATTGCTGAAGGAAGAATAGCTAAGTTTAGGAAGCCAAGAGAACAAAAAGTAAAATTCCACCTTGGAAAATTAGGCAGGGTTGTGTGAAAGGTGTTACTTCTGTGCTCATGAACCACTGAGTTAATTAAGTCTGAATTTGGTTATAGAGATCCCTTTCTTTCAGAATAAGATGCTTCTGCTGCCTTTTTGGAGCAGCCTGAGAGAGGCAGCCACATGGGGGGAAGGAGGGTGGATCTTTCTGCCTTTCAAGTCTTGCTGAGGGCCGAAGTTGGTACCTGAGCTCCCTTTTCCCTGTAAATACAGGGAAATTTTGGTTGCAGATTTGTACACAGGGACAAAATGAGTTTAAGGTGGGAACACTGATTTGATTGGTGTAGTTACATCAGATTTCAGCCAGCACAGATGCCAGCACCATCTCAGCAAAAAATCCGTCCTGTGGACTGGTCTGAATCAGAATCTGGCTTGTTTACAGGGATGGGTTTGATCATTTAATGAACTGGAGCTCCATAGTGTTCCTTGTTTGTGCTAAAGGAAAAACAGCTTCTGGACACACTGGATAATGAAATTGAGGGGAGTGTAAGATATCCTGTCCTAAAAGTGATATTTGAGAATTTCATTGTTTCTCCCTAATTTCTGTGAGCCCTTTTTTGTTCTCCCATGCACCCTAAAGGAAGAATAGTCTTAAAAGCTGAAATAAAGCAAAAGACACATTTCTGGTTGTTCTGGGTGACCTTTTCCAACTGACTATTTAGTAATAAGAGTGGTCTATTAAGGTTCCGAATTTTTGGTTCCTTATTTAGCAGAACTTAATGTGTTTGTCTCTTTGGTGTACTTGAGTTATGCTACTAGTCTGTCCAGAAGGTATTTAGCACACTGTCTAAACTGATCAGTTGGAACTTGTTTGAAGTTTTGTGGCTTTTAATTTCTTGTCAGCTCATGCTTTTTGGACATTAAGAAATGCACCTGCACTTCACAGTCAGTGTGTTGCTATTTCTCTGTCAGAGGAGTTACTCCATGATTCAGCTTCTCCTCTGTGAAGAATCTCAAATAACAAGTTAACTTGAAAACAGAGTCAAAGAAGTAATTGGGAAAAAATGTAATAAGTTTCAAACTGCTCAGTGGCTGGATGGTGATGCTGTATCACCAGTAAATCATGGGATCATGAAACATGGAATGGTTTGGGTTGCAAGGGACCCTAAATCTCCTCTTGTTCCACCCCCTTCCACCAGCCCAGGTTGCTCCAAGCCCCATCCAACCTGGCCTTGAGCATTTCCAGGGATGGGGCAGCCACAGCTTCTCTGGGCAGCCTGTGCCAGGGCCTGTTCACCCTCACAGGGGAAAGCTGCTGCCTAACATCTAACCTAAACCTACTCTTTTAAAGTGTGAAGTCATTTTTCCATGTCCTATCACTACAGTTCCTGATGAAGACAAATTTGGATGGGTCTGGTGTCCATGGGGTACAGTTGTGGGTCAGACCAAGACCTAAGAGTAGAGAACAACCCTAAGATGTGAAAGCACTGAATTTCCTTGCCATAGTGGGTGTTGGCAGAGCTGTCAAGGAAGAGAAATTGCATTGCTCCATTGAGCCTTTTTATATTCTTTACTTCATAATAACCCGAGGCCTCGTGCTCAGAGGTGGTGAGCTCATATCTCAGAGGCTTTCAAAGCCGCAGATACTCAGCCTCTCTAAGAATTATGTCTGAAAGCATCTGCTCTTTAAGGGGCACAGAGGATAATTGCAGCTAAAAAACTAATCTTGTGAAATATATGAAAGCTTTTCTGTAGCGTGGGATGTCCTGAACTATTTCGTTTCCTAAGTAGTATCTCAGTACTTGTTTAGATTGATTTTGTAAGCAGCTGCTTTCCAACTTGAGCTGCAATCCCCTTTCCCAGTCTTAATATCACTGAAACAGATGATGCCTTGTTTTCTTGCCCCATCCCAAATGTGTGTTGGGATTTTTCTGCAACGGGAACTGCTTTGTCTAAGGCTTTGGAAACTAGAACAGGTAAGAGACCATTTGTGTTTACAGATAGCCATCACACACTGTATATGGATCTGATTGGAAGCATCGCTTGCTCAAATCATACCAACTTCTGCTCTGGTTGGAATTATTCTCAAGCATTGGCGTTCTGGGATAGATGCTTTTGGGTGGTCCTTGGTGGCACAATTTTTGGTGGCAGTGGGCAGGTGCATGGGCAGTGTATGCTGACTTCTCTTTAATGAAAACCATGTTCAACTCCCTGGTGTTTCTAACGAGAAAACTTTAATTCCTCAGAAAATTCTGCTGTTTCTAAAGAGAATAAGCTTATTAAGAAAGTATTTAAAAACCTTATTTTGGGAGCTGGGGGGAAAAGCCTAGACCAAATTGAATAGACAAACCTAGTGTGCAGTATACTCATATAGGAGGTGTTTTGGCAAAGCTTTAGTTTACTTATGGAGTAGAGAAACCTTTTTTCCTTCAAGTTCCTGAAAAGTCGTCTTTATGAAGTCACCTTTAGTAAAATCAAGTAGACTTTGCATTCTCCTGTATACATGTATGTATTTTTAACTTATTACTGATACAGAGATTCTGGTATGATCCCTCTCCTTCTTCCCATTCTGCATGGGCATGGACATCTATGAGGAATGATGGAGGGGAAGCAGTAGGAGGTCTAATTGCCTTCTCAGCACATTCCTCAGTCTGACACAGTTTTATAACGCATAGGTGGGAGTGAAGTGCTCTGCAGGCTGTTCAAACAAGTAATGTTGGAACCCGAGCTTTATGGGAAAGCTTTCTGTGTTCCTGATTGCTCATCTGCTTTCCTGGAGCATAAATATGGATCTCTGGGGAAGAGGATAGTGCTGCCCTGTCCCCTGTCCCGGCCATGCGATAGCCCCTCATTCATGCTGCCACCTGATCTGGTGAATAGATCAGTGAGCTGCTGGAAAGATCCCCTGTGCATGCCTGGAGTCCTCAGGAGGACACAGTAGGAATAAGGGTGGCAAATCGAAGGGGACATTTAGCTAAGCCTTGTAGAGCAAGGTGTGTGTGAAGGTATTTCAGTGGAGAATGTACTAACTCATAAAACATTTAATTATCGGGGAACAGATATAACTAATTTTTAGTCTGATGTGTCTAGTTTTGAATTTAATCCTGTTGTGTAACTTCTGAGTTTTTGTTTACCGAGCTCTGGGTGTTTTTGTTAGCAGAGAGACTTGCAGCATGATGAATAAGAAGTGCCAGTCTGATGGGGAAAATTAGTATTTTAATCAGTTTTGCATGCTTAAAACGGCACATTGTTGAGTCTTATGTGTTGGGTAACTATTCTGTGGTAAGGGAGGATATGCTGTATGCATTTGTGTATTTGTCCTTTATCAACCTGCCTCACCCTTTCCCTCTATTGCGCTCTACACAAATCTTTTTTTTGCCTTCCCCATCCTAAGTTTCGGATTGCAGTCAGAGTGTTTGTGGATATTTGATGTGAACTTGATGGTGCTTGGATCTCCTCCTTTTACTTCAGCAGATTGTTCACTTGTGTGGCAACTGGTTCTCTATAAATACTGGTTTATTTTAACCAATCTCTCTTAGTCTCAGCAGGTCGTGACTGGGCTTAACCAAGTAAATTGGGATCAGAATAGGTGTGGCATTTAATAATTAACTTTCTGGTTACTCAGGTCCAGTAGGAAACCTATAATGAGTCTGTTTTCATTTTGTTTACAGGAATAGTTATCTTCTTAGTCTCATCCTTCGTATTTGTCGATCTGAGGAAAAGGTCTGAGCCAGCATGAAGACAGAATCCCCTCTTCATTAGAGAAAAAGTGAGTGGAATTGGGTTGAAATCTGAATCTGTAGAATGAAAATGCCACATTAGCTTGTCAACACACACAGCTTGTGTTTGCCTGCAAGTGGTATTTCTGCTTCCTAACACTACTGTTACGGGCTCTGTCCAGTCAAGGCCTAGCCTTGGTTAAGCACAGGTGTGATATTTTCAAATATATGCACTTTATATAAACTCCTTTTCCAAAAGAACTGCTTGCTCACTGTGTAACTGCCCTTCTGATACACTCTGTCCTTCCAGTCCTGTGGGGTCTGTTACAAGACCTCACAGGATCTAAACTTTGTGTTCCTTTTCTTGTACTGCTGTATTCGTATTGTTTTATTTTAATAATTTAATATTTATGAGCTGTTTCTGTAGCTGTACTGGTCTCTTGTCTAGTATTCAGTGCCTGATGCATATCTGTTCTCTGAATTTGTTTGAAAGCCTCTGTCCAAATTTGAGGAATTCCACAAATGGAGGACTGAGGGGTTTTTCTCGTTCCTGCACTAGGAAATCCTGAATTCTGCATGTAAAATGCTATTAACTCAAGTCTTATCTTTTTCACAGTGATTGTAATAGTATCAAGGAAAAAAGATTGCCTGATTTTTATATCCCCTGGGTTAAATCTCACTTATTTTTTGTTTGGAGCAGCTCCTGTGCAGGCAGTGTGTACTAACGGTGTGTTGTGACTCCTCAGCTTTCTGCCCGACGCAGTTCATTTCAAGAAGTGCACGATGACAGAGCGTGGAATTAAATGGGCTTGTGAGTATTGTACATATGAAAACTGGCCATCTGCAATCAAATGTACCATGTGTCGTGCTCAGAGACCCAGTGGAACAATTATCACAGAAGATCCCTTTAAGAGTGGTTCCAGTGATATCGGCAGAGACTGGGATCCTTCGAGTACCGAAGGAGGCAGCAGTCCTTTGATATGCCCGGATTCCAGTGCGAGACCGAGGGTTAAATCATCCTACAGTATGGAAAGTGCAAATAAATGGTCGTGCCACATGTGCACGTACTTGAACTGGCCCAGGGCCATCAGGTGCACTCAGTGCTTGTCTCAGCGTAGGACCAGGAGTCCCACGGAGTCCCCTCAGTCTTCGGGGTCCGGGTCACGGCCCGTCCCTTTTTCCATTGATCCCTGCGAGGAGTACAATGACAGAAATAAACTGAACACAAGGGCTCAGCACTGGACTTGTTCTGTTTGTACGTACGAAAACTGGGCGAAGGCCAGGAAATGTGTTGTGTGTGACCACCCCAGACCCAACAACATCGAAGCAATAGAACTGGCAGACACAGAAGAGGCTTCTTCCATCATAAACGAGCAGGACAGGGCTCGGTGGAGGGGGAGCTGTAGTAGTGGTAATAGCCAAAGAAGATCTCCACCCACAACCAAACGTGAATCCGATGTGAAAATGGACTTCCAAAGAATTGAATTGGCCGGAGCTGTTGGCAGCAAGGAGGAACTTGAAGTTGACTTCAAGAAACTAAAGCAAATAAAAAATAGAATGAAAAAGACTGACTGGCTGTTCCTAAATGCGTGTGTCGGTAAGTTGTTTTTGTGCTGCCTTCTACTCTTATGCCTGTAGTTAACTATTTTGGGAGAATGAAGAATTAAAACAGAACCTTGGCATTTGATTTCAAACCAGCTTTTTTTATCTCTGCATTTCCATTTTAAAAAGTAAGCCAAATGTAGAGGTTCCTGAAATAGCACCTGCTGAGAGAGGCCGTGGAGTTCATCCATAATCCGAACAGGGTTAGGCGTGTTTCCCAAGTGTACTTGGACTTTTTTGACCTTTCATAGAAGTGGATATCCTTGTAACCAAACCCTGATTTTTCCATGTAATTGTTAAAAGGTGGAAAAATTACAAAGACCAGTCTACAGAACACTGATGTATATAGTACTGTAAAAACGCCATTACTGGATAATTAAAATTACTCTTCTTTTTGCTATGGCAAGCTATGCTGGTAGAGTCAGCAGCTGCAGCTTGGGAGTATTTGTAAACAGTGTAGAGCTCACAACAGTACAAGATGCTCTGTCAGATGTTAAAAATAACACCAAAATATGTAGCTCCAAGAAACTGCGTGTGTAATACTGACCTTGAAAGTAATAATGTTGTGTTAATACAGCTACTGTGTTGTAAATGTTTACAGACTTTCTGAAAGTATTTCTGTAGTCAACCGCTTCGAAAACATTCAAATACCAGTTTTGTTTTGTATTTTAGTTCTTTCCTAAGGAAGTTCTGGATAATTTTCCCAGTGCTGTTAAGGAACAGAGACATATGAGAGCAGGGTTTTCTTCAGTTACTGACCTTGTGAGTTAATTTTTGTGCTGTAGCTTCCCAGAAGCAGATATCCTGTGCCCCAGCACACGAGCAGCTTCAACACTCAACTATTTTTAGAGTAAAAACACTTCATTTGAAACTCTGGCTCTACTAGTATGTCTTGTGCTGTTCCTTAGTGTTTCACAAAGTCACTTCGTGGTTGTTATGATTGAAAAACTAGTTTGTGGAGCTGCTTTATTTAATATTACATCGGGTCTAAATGTTTCTATGGCTATCCTGTGTTTGGTTCCTCTGAGATAATATATATTCTAGTTTATTTTTGTACTATGTGAATAGTTGGATAAGCACGTTTCCTTTTGAAAATAGTTAGATGTCTCAGTATCTCTTGATATCTTCAGGTCCTTATATGCTTTTATTTCCTTCTGAAATGAAGCAGTTGAAGTTCTGTGTGACATTTTCTACGTTACCAAATACCAAGGATCAGCTGCTGTAGGTCGTTCCTGTGCCTAACAATAGTCTATATCTTGCATTCTGATAGCAATTGTAATAAATATTAGGGGATTTTTTTCCCCTCTGGTTTTTGAAAAGTGATTTATTTTTTTACTATTCCAGTGTTACTTAAAATATTTCACACTTTCAGATTTAATCTGTGTGGGAAGGGTTGTGTTTATATTTAAGAATGTGGTTTTGCAAGTGTTTAACATTGCTTGTGACTGTGTAGTCACACATGAAACTCAAAACTATGTTCAGGGAGTTTTGCAAGGCAGTAATGGTTTGGTTCTTGGAGAAGAGTTTGAAGGGATCTTGCTGAGAAAGCCAGGATGCAGATGGAGTTGTGTGCTGATTGTTAGTACTGTTCTTGAAGATTTCATGGACTCCTTTCTCTAACTTAAACATTTCCTATACTTTTTAAGTGAGGTGGTGAAAACCCAGCAACTAAAGCTATTAATTCTGGATTGAAAGGTTGGTAATTTCATTTGGTGTATCCCAGATGTCATGTTTTTCCAGATTCTGCATGTAATAAGAATAACCTTAGGAAGATTGATGGAAGCTGCACAGATTCTTTTGTGGTTGTATCTGGTTGTTTTGCAGAGTATATTGGAAAGGTGCACCAATGTAACCAGTAACTTTTAAAGCAATAAGCCAAATTTTTGTTAATGGCCTTAGTGTGACATACTTAATTTAATTGTCAGCTAGACAATTTTGCCTGAAGTATCTGTTCTTACCATTGAAATCAGCTGGGTTATTGTGACTCAGGAGTTCTGTTCCTTTGCCAGCTGGAGCTCTTGGGAACTTTTAGCATGAACACTTGTCAGTCCTTAGCCAAGCAAAACTATCAGGTAGGACAAGTTCATGTTAAATGTTGAGTGAGTTTGTGAACATTGATGGCCAAGAGTGTGTCTGTTACCCTACTCCAGCTGACAAAGTGTGCCTTAGGATTTGGAAAATTCAGACCACACACTTCTGTGTTTAAGCTGAATCAGTTATGGAGAGTCTGTTTGCTTGGACTCTATCTCATCTTAAAAAGTTAACTTTTAAAGTTAACCCTGAAGTTAAAAATAAAGATTAGAGGAGCAGGAGTAGGAGGAATTCTTGGCAGAGTGGTTATTTTCTTTTCTCTTAGAAGATCTTATCTGTCAGAAGGTACCAAGGAAAATGTCTGATACTTTAGGACAGCTGTTGCGTTGAACTCCCTCTTCACATCCTGCCTCTAGTTCGAATTCTTATATTTAATATTAAATTTCATTATAAACAAATGGTTTCTTCAGAAACACCAGTGTTTTCTACCATACTGGCCTAGAACAAGGTTAATGTGAAGTCTAAGGTGACTAGTTTCTTGGGGAATGGGGGAACTAATGTATATTTAAAATTAAGCTCTGTTGTCTCTTCTCTGACTGGTGTCCGTGGCACTGTCAGGGAGCCCTGGTGGCCTGTGGGACTTCAGGAATGTGATGTGCAAGAGCCATGTTTTGATCTGGGCCTGGTGAAGCTGGTTCCAGCTGGCTGTGGACTTAAGGAGTACAAGTGGATGGGGATGACTGTGACTGTGAAACCTCTCTAGCAGAGTTCACTTGGGGCTTACACTTCAGAACTTGCTGGAGCTTCCCCTCTCCTGGCACGTGGGGCTGGGTTTGACAGTGGAGCTGGCAGAGTGTGTTTGCTGCAGGGCACTGCTGGGCATTCCTGGGTTGTGAGTTCAACTCCTGAGCTTGAACTGTAGCCCAGAGAGGAAAAGTTAACTGCATTTCTTCTCCTTTTCCTCTGTTCCTCCACCTGTTTACTGCCTGGTACAAGGAGAGTGTGCTCTTCTCCCTCAGGTCAGTGAGGCAGGTACTGCTGCCACAGGCCAGACTTCCCTGTGGGTTGGTGCCTCCCAGTTCCAGTAGGCATGCATTCTTCTTAGCTCTGTGAAAGAAACAACTAAGTGTGTTTCTTAAACAAATCCAAAGTATTTAGAGCCATCTGTAATGAATCTTGTTTTGCAGTACATCCTTAAAAGGACTGTTAGTTCATTCCTAGTATTCCTGCATATGTCTGCTTAGTTTTCCCTTTGTCAACTACTCTATCTCTCTCACAGGGTTTCTTTTTTCCCCTTCAGTTTTCTGAAATTGTGCCAGCCGTGTTACCCACGCCTTCAGAAACCCCGCCCTGTCCAGACATTGGGATGGAGTTGGCTGGGAAGTGTCCCACGCTGCTGGGCAGCTCTGGGAGAGGTGGAGGCACCTCCTGTTCTGTCCCGCAGAGCCTGTGGCCCTTCACTGGGTATTAATAAAGGCAGCCTGAAGGGACTGACATAACCGAAGTGCTTTCAGCTGCCACTGCCACCTAAAGTAGTCCTGGATGCCCATTTCTGCCCTAATAGGATGTTGGAAAATGAAACTTGACTAGGGGATGTTTTTGTGGGGGGTGAGGCGTTGGGTTGTTGGTTTTACTGGTTTGGTAAGCCCAGACTGGCTTCCTCCTCACATCCATGGTACAGCTAAACCTTGGTGGGGCTGTTTATGCTGTGATAAGGGAGTGGGATGTGTATGGGTGGGAACAAGATGCTGGGGGAGGCAAAGGTCATGCACCATTTCTTGCTGGTGTCAGTTTAGGCTTGAAGTGTTTGGGGAAGTACAGCGTGGATCACTCACTGACAGGTGATCACCTGCCGGGCTGCCCTTGGCTGGGTGTGGCAGACAGGGCCTGTTGGCATCCCTGGTGTGGGGTGTACAGCCTGGCCCCCTTCCCCTGTTCCTTCCACCTGCATGAGAAATCCTGTTGCAATGGTTTTTGTGCCTTATAAATGTAGTCTATCTTAAATGCTTTATGTTTGTGTGTGTCTGTATCTTTCAGAGTAGGTAAAACTCAGCATGCCTTACTCCTTGGTAGAAAATCTTAATTCCTGAGCCACACTTTATTTTGGTCTCTTGACTACTCTCTTCTATACTAAACATAATTGACTAAATGATAAATTTAAACAACTAGTTTTAACTTTGTCTTAGAAGCACTGATGGTTAACTTTGTTAATTAGTGATTTTTCTCTGTCCAGCCTCCCTTTAGGGTGCAATCTTGCAAACAACAAGGGATGTGGGTACCTCTGACAGATTGGAGAGGGAATAAGGACATCTTTTACACTGCTATTCTTGCATGTGTGCTGCTTTGTCATGTAATGATACATCATTATGACACAAACTGCATAGACTGTATATAGGGGCAAGAGCTGTTTGCATGGTAAAAAGGATAGGCAATAGTCATCCTCTCATGCATTGAATGGCTTCAGGTTTGAAGTTTATGTCATCTTGGAAGTATTTGTTTCTTTTTTTAAGGTGGTGCAAGTTGCTAAGCATGAAGAATTTAAAAAAGAGTATACAGAAGGTTCTGTGTCAAGTTGGTGTTATCTGGAGAGTGATCTGTTCTTGATTGTATGCTAATACTAACGAGGGAGGGCCTGGAAATGAAAAAAGAGAAGGAACAGAAGGGTGTGGTTGGAAGCCCCATAAAGGTTTTTCAGACAACCTCTCTCTTTTTAATTGGTCTTTCTCCAAGAGGAGAAGTCCTTAGGCTGAAATTGTGGGGCACTTACTACCAGTAACACCTGATGTGCCCCTCGTGAAGAGCTGGAAGAGGCGGAGGGCTAACTCAGCTCCAGCCAGTGCCACAGCTTGTGTGCTCACACCAGAGCTCCTCAGCACTGTGTGTTAAAGGAGCACTGAGATTCTGAACAGGAGTCAGAATTAGGTTTTAGCCTGTCAGTTGATCAGCTTCTCACTTGCTGGCACTTAGACCAGTCTTAGGATCAGTCTGTAGATGAGTAAATCAGAGCATATATGTGGTACAGACCACTTGTAGTTGTGTCTGTAGTAGAAGAGCAGCAGTACAGAGGGATCTGTCTTGACTTCTGACTTCTGAAATGTATAATTTGTTTGTTTGAGAGGTTTGCCTTCTATTACCAAGCAGCTCAAGGAATTGTCCCACATAGAAGCACAATGACCTCCTTAAGCTGGAGTGTTTCCTTTTGCAGTCTGCTCAAATGTGAGCACATGTTGGTTACGGTGGCATTGCTGCCTCCTCACATCAGAGAAATCCCGGATCCCAGAGGCTGTTCTTTACATAGGCAGGACTGCAGCAGTCTGCTTGAAAGAATTCCCCTCCTTCATATGCAGGTTGTGCCAGCCAGTGCTCCAGAACTATCAGAAAGATAGTGAAGTAAATAAAGGCTGCTGCTGTAGTATTTTCCTTGGAAACTTTTATATCTGGCTGTTCTGAAGTCACTGTGCTGTGCAATTAGGGCAGCCAGGACTTGGTTTTCTAGATATGCTTGTAAGCTGCATTTTTTCCAAGTCTGTTGAACTGCACCAACCCTATAAATATTTACAAGTTCTGAAGAATAAACTTAATAGCGTCTTAAGCTGAAATACTTTGGTTTTAGCAGCTGATTCTAGGCTTGTTTAATATGAGCAAGAGTAACATTGGTATCTAATGAAGAAGGTAGTTTAACAGTTGTAGTGGGATCAAGAGGGTACAAATTGGTCTTATTGGGTGATTAATATTTTTAAAATGTAGTCTTTTTAAATTGCCTTCTTAATCTCTGTCATCTTTTAATGTATGTTGAGATAGCAAATTGCTCATCTGTTCTGTTTGTAAGAGGCAGGGCTTTACTAGACGAATAAAAAACCTTGGCTGCTGGTGCTGTGAAAGTCTTCCAATAAGAGGAAATGCCTAGATTGCAAAATGGGAACACAGTTGAACCTGTAAATGCAGAATTCTGACTTGCAGTTGTATTTCCTCATGACTTGGGTACAGCACTTGGCGTTCTGTCCCCTCCCTTAGGATATCAGACTGTAGTCAGAGTTTTTGCATTAAGCCAAGATAAAATTTTTGGGTGGGAGCTTACAAAGATTGGTGCATCTTCAGATACAGCATTAAAGGAACATTTCTGGAGTCTGCTTTAAAGGCAAGCTGTGCCTGCTGAGGATCAGGAGTACACTGTGATGTGTTTGCATTTGTGTAGCTCTGGTAGGTGATGAGAGCTGTGCCCTCACAAGGGTTGAGCTGCTGGAGACTCCTGGGGGTTCTGGGAACAATCCTAAGGCAAATGCCACTCTTCCTTTTGGCATTTTAACAGTCTGGGGAATGCAGTGGGTGTTGGGGGGGGAATAATCCAACTGGCACGCCGCTGGAGCAGAGTAATCAGGCACTTCTGTGCTGGGAAATGTAGTGAATTGTAACATCAGTAAATATTTCTGCAATATTTCTTGTAAATAGTGTTTTGTTAAGCTCTATTTAAATAGACTTGATGAATTGGAGGCTCTCGCTCATCCCACAGAAATCAAAGCCTTTGTAGGAATGTGCCTGCTATTGTCAATAAATGCGTAGTCAGGTCTCGTTTTGGAGTGGTGGTACTGGATTTAGGAACTACAGGCTGTTCTTAGGGGTATTTCATGTGTGCAAGTTTGCTCCATAGTTTTGGGGCAAGGTCTGTGTTTTCTAGTTCAGATTTCTGACAATCTGTCTGTTATTACTTTATTTTGTGTTCACTGCAGCCTTGCTGGCACTGTAAGCAGGGTGGCACCTGATGAGTTGTCAGGAATTCTCCCTGCTCTTTTGAAGTAGCTGCAGTGGAGTAGAAATTTGGTATAACAGATGAAGAGGAATGTTGATTTCTCTGGCTCAGAGAGGCCAAAGAGGTTTGTGATGCCCTGCAGCAGAGATGCTCTGGGTGCCTGGGGCAGTGTTTCAGTGCAGGTCAGTACCAGACAGAAGTACCATACATTTAGAATCTCATTTTTTTAAATAAGGCCTAGAAAACATACACAGTTTGCCTGGTTTGGATGTAATAATTGATCTTTATCTTAAATTCATCAGCAAAGTTTGGGAGTGTACTTTTAAACTGGCAGCTTATATAACAATTTTAGTAACTAATTCTGGGACATGGGGTTTTTAGGAATGTCAAGTATTCCAAGACGTGGGAATAAACTTCAAGAACTGGCAGTGCTGTGTAGAGCACATGGCACTGATTTGGATCCCTTTTGCAGCTTGTAGTAGTTAGTGCTTGACAGAGGCATTGCCAAACCTCACATGACCACCTCTGCATCAGCCTTGGATCTCAGTTGTTGCTGAGGTTTGATGAAGAGTGGGATGATAATAAGCAGATGGGGGCGGGGGACTAGAAGAATAATCAACAATTATGAATTTCCCAGGCTTAAGGCTGTAGTAGCAGGTACTACAGTGTAGTACGTACCTGACGGGCTGCCTGGAACTGTTACAGTTTGGGTCTGAGCATCTGGGTCATGAAAAGATCGTTTTGGGGATGTTTGTTTGAATGTTGAAAATAGTTGGGGGTATTTGGATTCTTGTGAGTGGCCACATACCAGCCTTGAGTGGTCCATAGTGTGGTGGAAGGTGCAGATGTGGTAACAGGAATCTTTCCTGTGTCAGTAGAGGTGGTTAAAATAATAAAGGGTGTGAAGTGGCTATTAGTCTATAACAAGATGTCTTTCCTGAATTAATATAATAATAAAAGATTAAGGGTGTCATAAGATAGCAGAGAATCTGCTCTTCTATCAAGATTCTTCTTTCCCTGTGGATTCCTGGGTTTGCCAAAGCTGTAGCATAACTTGTTTTAAGAGGGCAGATCACTTTGTTATCTGTGTACACATATGTATTTCCACACACACAAAAAGTCAGTTTGCAGCATTTGGTTGGAATGAAGTATTGCATCAGCCATGGAATTGCTTTATCGGTAGAAAAAATGTGATTGCACGCAAATAAAGTTCCAATAAAGTTCCACTTGGCACTTCTAATTCTCGGAGAACAAGAACTAGAATAGGACAGACGTCGCTCATCTGGGGGAGTACATGGGCAGGCACTTGCAGAATGAGACAGTAGTGCTGGAGTGGGACAGAAAGGAGACAGAAAGATGCATCAGGAAAATAAGAAAATACTGTCCTGGATTGTTTGCCTTCTGCCCTGGCCTGCTCAGACTTTGGAGTCCTTGGTGAATGGGTAGATGTTTTTTGACTAAAATTTGCAGTTGAATTGTTATTCAGGAGCTTCTCTGCTCTAGAGCACTGTTGAATGAATAATCAAACTTTTATCTGCAGAGCCTTACTGAGCACAGCTGATAACTTTGTAAGAAATGTCTTGCACTGAAAATCCACTTTTCCCCCTGCATTTCTTCTGAAAGCTTTATAATCTCAGCATTCAAAATGATAGACTCTTTTGGCTGAGCTAAGAATGATTTCCTAAATCCTGGATTAACCAGCAATCCACTGGTTAGTGTGCTTCTCTGGTAGTAGGCACTTCAGTTTGTTAGGTTGGGGTTTTTTAATTCTGGTAGGGGTTTTTTTCTTGTTTGGATGTGGAAGTTTTTTTGGGGGAGAGGGGAGTTATGTGGGGTGGGTTTTTTTGAGGGGTGATGTCTTTTTTTAGATCTTGAATTGGGAATGAGTGCCCTGATTGAAACTAGTTTCCTTCTGATCAAGTTTTGAGTCTTGATGAGCAAATGGAGTGAAGGATAGACTTGGGTCTCATTTTCCAGCCTCATGGCCCCCACTCAGCTGCTGACTCTTAGGAATTGGGAAGGAGGTTTAAGTCCAGAAAACAGGGGAGAGGGTTTTCTCCTTTGTTATCTGTGCTCTTACTCTGCTGTTCTTTTGCTGCTCCAACCAGGGCTGCTTCTCTGTAGTGATACTCTATTTACTTCTCTATTAAACTTTGCTTTAAGGACACTTTTCTCTTTCCTCAGTTCAGGACTGCACTGTTCCCTCATGAACCTTATATCTAAAATAGAATATATTTGAGGGAATTTCTAAATTTAGGAGGCCTTGCATTGGAACAGATACTGTGAACACCACCATGTCATATTGGTAGTGTATTTTGATAATTGCAGCTAAGAATACATTCAGCTTGAATGGTCTTGATATGAAGCATGGTACGGAAGTCAAAAACTTCCAGGGCCTCTAGGAGGCATTAGGGTCATTTGCTGTTCCCCTCATCTTTATTTAGAAAGTAAACACAGTGTATTTAATTTTCCTTTAATTCAGTTTTAATAGAGTACCCTGCATGATAACTTTAAGTTCCATTAGTAGAAGAGATGATGAGCTGAAGAGAAAAGCTTGTGCTCTGTACCGTCTTCCAACACTGTTTTAAACCATATTTGGAAAAAAAGACTTTATTCCAAAAACCTTTTAATAGGTCTGTGTGTTAGACCCAGTAGTTTGTTTTGGAAATAAAATGGAAGATAAAATAATCAAACTAATCTGTGTCCTATGAAGGAATGACTTTCCCTCAGTACTGCTGATCAGTTGAAATCCTAGTGAGTACATTATTGCTCATGTGTCATCAGCACCATTTCTGAGCTGGCTTTTGATCTGCCATACCTTCCAACTAAGTATGGATAACAGAAATGGTTTGGGAGATGAGGTGAGTGTAAATATTTTGTAGTTGTCTGTTTAAAATAAATAAAACTAGGCAAATTTCTTGGTATGCAGTTGATCTTTGCCTGTGACAGAACAGGCAGAGGTAAAATGTGTTAAATGAGGTGTCTTGATCCAGATTGGCTGACTCCCCAGCTAAAAGAGGCTGTGTTTTGTTTTCTCTGCCCTCAGGAGTTGTGGAAGGTGATTTAGCTGCTGTGGAAGCCTACAAGTCCTCAGGGGGGGACATCGCCCGGCAGCTCTCGGCCGACGAGGTGCGGCTGCTGAACCGCCCGTCTGCCTTCGATGTGGGATACACGCTGGTGCACCTGGCCATCCGCTTCCAGAGGCAGGACATGCTGGCCATTCTCCTCACAGAGGTGGGTCCCTTCGGCCCTGAGCACGTGGAACAGGCAGCTTGTGATGCTCTTAGGATACAGGAGTCGTGCCTGGTGCTGAGGGTGTTCAGTTGGCTCATTAATGAGCAGGCTTGGCACAGGTTCTGACCTTACTGGCAGTGGAAGTGAGCTATTGTGAGGCTTCCTGTGCTCTGGGTGGGGGAGAGGAAATGCTCTGAAAGCAAAACACTCACATCAATGACAGCGTAGTTTTTCTGGAGTTTGTTAATGAGTAAATCTACCTGGTCTCTCTTTCCTGCTTTTTGTGGGAGCTTCTCTTCCAGAGAAAAGCAGATTTCTTGCTCTTTCATGTTCCATTTCCTTGTAAGTTTTTGTACAGTCCGCCTCACTTACAGTGATCTCTGCCCTCCTCCGTCTTTGCCCTCTTAGTTGGCCTCTAAATAATTCTGTTCTCTTACTTT
Organism: Sclerurus mexicanus; assembly: GCA_013396755.1. NCBI lineage: Eukaryota > Metazoa > Chordata > Aves > Passeriformes > Furnariidae > Sclerurus > Sclerurus mexicanus. Next base: position 71,388 of record VWZF01006588.1, read on the forward strand.
GTCTGTTTTCTTCACCTCAGACTTTTGGTTCCTCACCTGATCATAGCCAGATTTTTATTCTGCCTCCTTTCCTGATGCTTAAAGCAGTTCTGAAAGCTGATGTTCCTGAGAAAAGTAGCATGCCCACATAAAGATGATGGCATGCTCAGTGTTGAGAAAAAGAGTAGATGCAACAAGACAAATGCAGCTAAAAGCCTTGAGTATATATTTATATATGGCTGATATCAGTGATTTTGTGCTGCTTGCGTGGATGGAGTTATGTGTTTAAAACTAAATTAATTGGCTGAAACACTGTCTTACAGATTTTTCTGTTTGGTTTTGTTTCAGTTCCTAGGAATGCTGACTCAACATACCATTTGTGAGAATGCCTAGTAGAGTTTGAGCCCCAGTGATACTTTTGTTTGCCAGGACGTGAAGGAGTGAAAATGTGGGTGTTAGAGGTGCTTTTTTTTTAATATGCACCTGGTGTCGCCCCTGTGCCACTTGCCCTGTATCATTGAATGAGTTTCTGCTGCCAGTGGTCACTAGAATCTGGAGAAATTTATCTTAGCTTAACAGTTTTTGGGAAGATTCTTTGTAGGAAACTGTCTTGTGCTGTGGTGATGAAGTTCTTTGTTAAATGTGGGCCGGGATCATGTGTGAGATTTGGGCTGTCTATTATTACGAGCTCTGGAAGGTCACGTCTTAATTCACTGTTTTGATTTAAAGATGTTTTTAACCAGCTGTGTTATCAGCTCCATGACAAATGAGACATTTCATTAAGAGTCACTAAACTTTTAATCTTCCAGCATACCGATGTTTATACTTCTCTTGCGTCCCTTGCTAACCAGATGCTGTCTGCTGGTGGTCATCACTGAAGCCTCTTTAACTGGAGATAATCCTGAGTGCAGGAACTGTGTTGCTTTACAGGTGTCCCAGCATGCAGCCAAGTGCATTCCTGCCATGGTGTGCCCAGAGGTCACGGAGCAAATCCGCCGCGAGATTGCTGCATCTCTTCACCAGCGAAAGGGAGACTTTGCTTGCTATTTTCTGACTGACCTTGTGACGTTTACCTTACCTGCAGGTACTTCCAAAACGCCTCTTACTGGTGGGAGAATTTATTGCTTTGTCACCTGGTTGAGAGTTGCTTGCTCTGGATGTGTGTGCTGAGTTTTTGGTGGTGCTGCTGTGTGTGTTTTATTTACTAAGTTTTAGTAGCTTAGGTCAGATTTAGTAGTTGAATTTGCTTGTTCAGTATTTGCACACTTCAGTCCATACATTGTTCCTGTGAACTGAGCATCTGTTGTCCTATTTAGACATAAGGAAATGAAAAGAAAGTGGTGTATCCTAAGGAAAGGCTGTATTTAAAGTGAAGATTGGAGCCCAGACATTTTTGGCCCCTAATACGACTTTTCCCATAGCTATTTTAGCTTTCAGTCCTTTCTCTTGAAGCCCAGAGCTATTCTTTGTATTTGTACTTGGTTATAGCTGTAGCACTTTTTGAATACTTTTGAGCTATTCTGCAATCAAGAGAATGCTTGTGTATTAACAAAAAGCTTTTAGAAAACTTCTAATCTTTGTTGTTTCCTTTAATAGAAATGCTACCAGCAGTAAGAAAATGTGCAGATGGAAACTGTGCTAATCAGCAGATCTGTTTGTCTTTTTTTATAAAGCATTGTAAGGATTGTATTTGAAACCTCTTTGGTCCAGTGTTACCTCATCTTCTCCTCTTCAAAGAGTCTGGGTAATATTTACCACTTGTGTACCAGCTACCTGTCTGAGGTTCTGCTTTCAGTTGACAGGTCACCTATAAGAGGAGGATGGTGTGTGTGTGTATGGAGTGTCTGGAGACTAAAACTTCACTGCTGTTCAGGGAAGAGAAGGGAAAGGGGAAACAGAATGATTTTGTAAAGCACATGAGAAATGTTGTTCCTACCAGAACTTAGGAATTTGTTTGGTATTTTCAAGAGACACATCTTAAAAACACTGTGCTTTTTGACATGTGTAATAGCCATTAAATAATTAAGGAATAAGAATGTTCAAAGGCTTTGGTACGTCAAAGCTGTCAGTGTATTTCCACTTTGATCACACTTTGTCAACTGAACATCTTTTGTAGTCAGCAATTGGGTTCAAGACGGCATTTCCGAGGGTGGAGGGATAGATCACACAAGTTCAGGAACCACTTTCCTCTTGACCTTTCAGATAAACAGATCGGATCCTCCCAAAAAGGCAACGTGTGCATTCTAAAGTGCAAAGCTTTTAAATGGATGGCTGGGCACTGGAAGGCAGTTGCAGTTTAAAAAGCCCCAATCAATCATTCAAACATAGAAAGACCACCCTGTATCACCCTGTCTGCACCAGGCAATAATGTGCTTCAGTAGCAACTCATGTGCCTAAATGTGGACTCCCAGAAGCCCTGGGGTACTGGACAGCTGAGTAGGACTGGCAGATACCACTCTGCAATTGAGAGAGATCTTCATGCCCTTGACATACCACTTAGGTCCCAGTCCTTATCCCCTGCAGTGCCTGAAGGGTTGCTAGATGTTCCTGTTTAACTATTTTATTTACTTCCTTAACTTTCATGTATTGAAGTTTCACAATTGTGCTGAAGCCAGCAAAGTTTCTCCAGTTGCTGCTGTGCCTGGCAACCCTTTACTGCTTATCCATATGCAGGCCAGGAGCAAGTCTTTATGGTGTAGCAGATGTTTTAGTTTTAGAAGGTGTGACAGTGTTTTAAATGATACCAAAGTCCCAAAAGAGTTTTGCCTATTACACAGTTTTCTGCCTTTTTTTACACCCCTTCTTTTTTAAGAAGTAGATCCAGAGTTGCAGATTCTGTCTGTAAAGCTCTTGGAAGAGTTGTCAGTAGTGGCATTTTCCATGTCATAGCTCAGTAGTTTTCCCACATCTTGTTTTTTGACTTGCAAGCTGTGGCCTGCAAGCCATTGGGGTTTTCTGAGCTGTTTCACTGAAGTCTGCCTGAAATGACTGAGGAAGTGGATATTCTGGGCAAGAACCAGCCTCTTGGCAAACTGTACCTGGGGTGAAATGGAGGGGTGAAGCCATTCAGATGAGCTATTGCTTAGTATTGAAGCTGTTCTAAATATAGTAGGGTTGAAAATAAAAATACTCTTTTTTAATTTCTCACCTCGAAGTGGTTGTACAGTTTCTCCTTTGGAGAAATCCACTCTTACCCTTTGTGTGCTGTGATGATCCTTTGTGCATCAAAGGTATGAGAGGGAGGCTGAGATGAAAACCTGCCTCAGCAGCTCTGGGAAGACTTCAGTCAGAAATGACAGATCTGAAAGGAGCAGCAGCTTTTCAGAGGAGGTGTTAGGGCTGACAGGGGGAAAGCTGTTGTGTGAGTTGTGTAAGTTCTGAGCAGCAGCTGCTGATGTGTCTCTTTTACAGTAACATCAAGTGACTCATGTATTTGCTTTCTGTTTTTCCAGATATTGAAGATTTACCACCCACAGTCCAGGAAAAGTTATTTGATGAAGTACTTGACAGAGATGTTCAGAAAGGTAAATGCGCAGGGAATGGTTGGAATCTCTTTTTGCTTTTCATTAGAGAGTGTTTCTGGTGTTAAAGTACGTGTGTGTATACATGTGGCTTTGTCCATGAATGTGTTTTAAGTATAGATTTGATGCTTTCAAGTTAATCTTCACACTGGAATTCATAGAATTACTGAATAGTTTGGGCTGGAAGGGACCTTAGAGACCATCTGGTTCCAACCCCCTGCCACAGGCAGGGGCCCCTCCCACCAGCCCAGGTTGCTCCAAGCCCCGTCCAACCTGGCCTTGGACACTTCCAGGGATCCAGGGGCAGCCACAGCTTCTCTGGGCACCCTGTGCCAGGGCCTGCCCACCCTCCCAGGGAGGAATTCCTTCCCAATATCCCATCTAACCCTCCCGTCTGGCAGTGGGAAGCCATTCCCCCTCGTCCTGTCACTGCATGCCCTTGCAAAAGTCATCTAATTTTAACATTTCCAGTCTATTATGAGGCAGAGGGAGAATGCAGTCTGTAGAAATCATGTTTGTAGTGTCTCTTTGCAGAGCTTTAAAAAAATGGAAAATTCAGTTGAAAGTCGCAAGCTTTACAAAGAAAACTGAACAAACCTTTCCATTTCAGTAACAATTCTCAATTAAATGATGTGGTGCTTTGTTTAAGGCTGTGATTTGGTTTTTTTTTTCCTTGACAGTATTTCATTTCAGCCAGTGTAGTTCATTGTAGTATGAAGGAAAGCTGAGTTTCACTCATAAATGAGTAAATTATTAAACCTCTGTGCTGTTGGGATACTCTGAGACATCAAATGAAAGGTTTTAAAGAGCTGCCTGTCACGTTGCAGAGCTGGAAGAGGAATCTCCCATCATTAACTGGTCCCTGGAGTTGGGCACACGCTTGGACAGCCGGTTATACGCACTTTGGAACCGCACTGCCGGGGATTGCCTGCTCGACTCGGTGCTCCAGGCCACCTGGGGCATCTACGACAAGGACTCGGTGCTGCGCAAGGCCCTGCACGACAGTTTACACGACTGCTCCCACTGGTCAGTTGGGGCTTGGGACACAGCTTTTCCCACGTGGTGTTAGGAGGAAACACAACCACCACTGCCCAATTCCCTCCCGTTGCGGTTTCCTGTAGCGCCTCGAAGGTGGCGAGTCGCTGGGGTTCCAGTTGTCCTCCAGATCTCATGGTTTAGGCATGGGCGCTGGAAACTGGGATGTTCTGACCTCAGGGATGGGATGGGATGGGATGGTCAGCAAATGGCATTTCAAGCAGTGAAATGTTTTATTCTGCCAAGCGTGTGCTAACCACAGTTATCGCAACTGGAGTTTCTGTGTGCTTGCAATGTAAATCGTGCACATGCCGTGCCTCGCTGCTTGGTGGGTGCTTTGCAGAACATAGCCTTTTATTCCTTGTAAACTTTGCAGTATTTTCATCCCATCTGCTTAGTTACAGCTTGGTTTGGGATTGCTCTTTTTGTCCCTGTTCTGTCTGCTAAAATAATGGCAGTAAAGCACAAAGTGTTGACATTTAACTAGGGCTGTCATTTGGCCATAAAATTTAATTTATCATTCTGTAAAACAACTCTTGTTGGTTTACACTGGCAAGCTTCTTTAGCCTGATGTAGTTTCCCTCTTCTAGAGGGAAAATCCTTCCCCTTGGACACCCGGTGGTGTGTCGTGGACTAAGGGAAGAGCTGATAAAGACTGATAATCCCAGTCACAGGCCGTCATTTCTTTCATTCCTTGTGATTAAGGACAAGAGAAACTGTCAGCACATGCTAGTGAAAGAGCCTGCCCCTTCTCTATATGCTATACAGCAAGTCAAGAACAAAGGTTAATTTTAGGGTACTCTAAGTAGTTTTTGTGATTACTGTCCCCAAGTGCTGTTTGGAGAAAACTCCCCAAATTAGCATCCAGTGAAGTGGTGCTTCAGTAGCAGTTCTCCCAAGAACCTGCCTCTGAAAGGATCTGTCACTGCCGTAGAGTTGTTTATAATGGACTGTGCATCTTGGCCGTGCAGGAATGTCCCTGGCATCACAAGCAGTTCCCCTGAGGCCAGAACAGAAATTTATGATAGATCAGGTTTTATTCTTTATGGTAACAAAGCCAAGCACGGTATCCAAAAACGTGCTGCAAACTCTGGAGCTCTGAACCACATCTCCCAATGCTGGTGCTAACTGTGGTTGACTTACTGCTGTATCTAACACAACACTCGTTATTTAGAGGCTGTTAAATCTTATTAAGCTTTTTAGTTTGTTCCAGACAGAATTTGCATTCTACTCTGAATTTACTTTATCTTTAGTAGAAGCATAAATTTCAACTGATTCATGTGTTCCTTTATAGGAACAAACCTTTTGATGTTAAGGAACAAGTCTCTAAGGAACAAGTCTTGTTCCTTTATAGGAACAAGTCTATAGAATAAGTCTTTTCTGTTGTAAATTGATAATCCTGTACATCCTATACTTGCTGCATAGATTCTATCTCTGAAGACACAGATAGGAAGTAAAGTCTTCACTGGCTTTAATAAGGCTTGCTGAAGGAATAGGCTCTTAAATGCAATCCCTGGTTGAACTTTTATCTAGTGGAATTATTCTTGAAAGCCTTGACAAAGACATTTTAAAATGGGTATTTTTGTAGTCAGACATAGTACGCTCCTGTAACTCGTTTGGCCTTGTTTTGTTATGTTTGTTTAGATGATGAACAAAGAAGAGTCTATTTACCAGAGACACTCTTGTGTCTGGTACTCAGAAAAAGCTCAGCAGTGAAGTTCCCAGAGGCTCTGGCCTTGGAATCTTTCCACTCACCTTTAAATAACTACACTTTCAGTTTACACAGAAGTGTGCTCTGATGTGTCCCTTTTTGTATTCCACCATTAGCTTTTGTTGAAGGGTGGGCACATGCCCTGAGTTGGCTTGCAGAATATTTTTTTATGGATACATTTAGTTCTCTCGTGTTAACCTGAAAAGTTTGCTTCAAGTGAGTTCAAAATCTTGTCTATGGCTGCCTCACTTAGGGAAGAAACTTCTTTAGAAAAACAACTTTCACAGTTGATCTTTTGGGGAGTAGTTTTTTTTTTTCTTTTTTTCCCTTGTATTCCTCACTGTGGTGGTGGGGTTTGTTTTTGTTTGTTGTATGGGTGTGTTTTGTTTGTTCGCTTGGTTTTTGTTTTGTTCTTTGTTTGTTGGGTTTTTTCCCCCTCGGAATCTGATTAAATTTCTCTCAGGAGCCCTGACAATTAATTCATTTAGCACAGGGTGGTCAGTTAGAGATTTCTGGGGCAAAACAGGAAAAATATCTTACGAGCTGCAAGGAGGGAAGCACTTGGTGCATTTGGATAGAAACTGTAATGTAGATCCAGAAGATTCCCTGTGGATATATTACTGTGAACGAGCACAGTCCTTTCCAGATACCCTACTAACATTCCTAACAGGAATTTTAAGCCATGCAGAGGTTCTAGCTGGACTCAGGAAAGCCAGCCTGGCTGGTGACTGCTGTTCCACACACCAAGGCTTTAGGATGGCTACAGCGTAGGAAAGGTTTCATCCACACACACTCACTGCCTGTTAATTTTCTCAGATTTTAATTAAATGAGTTCATTTCCCTGACTTTTTTTAATAAGGCGAACTTTAGAATGGTTTCTTTGTCTTCAAAGTAAAGGCCATTGTTTAAAAGTTGGCTTGGCACTTTTCCCTGAACCCCAGTGTGAGGTGGTGGCTTTTCCATGGCACAACATCTGCTTTTTAAGGTGTAGGTCGTTTTTCAGTGTAAAGGGTTAAGAAAGATAAAATATGATGACTTAACTACTGTGCAAAAATGCAAATTTTAAAAAATAGAAATACTAGGACTTAAAACTTTCAGTGTAAATCAGATTAATCCCACTTTCTATATTTGATTTTTATCCACGTTGCTTTATAACTCCATATAATGGGAAATTATCAAACCTTTGCTCCAAAAACTGGTAGAAAACAGATTCTCCCTATTAACCATGATCTATTTGAAATTGATACAGGATTGCTTTGTAGTTATTGGCTTGTGATATGGTTAAAAATAGAGAATACCTGTATTTTTTGTGTGAGAAGAATGAGCAACTCCTCCCGTATGAATGGAATGTCTTAGTTATGTCCCCTCTACATCACCACTTAAATAAGCCTAAGGAAGTCTTTTAAAAAAAATATTCCAAGAAGTATTACATTATCCAGGAGCCTGATGGGAACTTGGGTCGTGTTTGCTGTAGCCATTGCAATGCCAAGTGATTTCTTAAATGAGGATTTCCACATGGAGTCTGCTGAAGATTAAAAGCAAAACCAGTTTCCCTGACCTGTGCTCTCTTTCTTCCCCATTCCTGGACACGGGATAAAGGATTACAAGGGTTAAATATTGCTCCCAGGATTATGGTGTTGAGTAAATATTTTTGCCTTTACCACTCTTTCTCTCTGTGTTACCATTTTAGGTTCTACACACGCTGGAAAGAGTGGGAATCGTGGTATTCCCAAAGCTTTGGTTTACATTTCTCATTGCGAGAGGAGCAGTGGCAGGAGGATTGGGCATTCATACTCTCCCTTGCGAGCCAGGTAAGAGAACTCCTTTGTCAGAGGGCTGAGGGGAAGGATACTGTAATTGCTGTAAAGAAATTCCACGAAATTGAGCTGTTTTTCAGGAATAAGGATATTCACTTAGGAACGAAAACATTCCTCTTAAGATGGTAATCTCAAAGTATTACTGGGTAAACTGCCAGTATGGAAAGATTAGTTTAAAATTATAATTTTTGAGCTTGCTCTTAGGCAATAAGAAAAAAGGTCTTGTGGTGTCAGAATGAAGTCTGTAGAATAAACTAATACACAATTGTCCTCCTCCAGCTCCTGCAGCACTTTTACCTCCCAAAACACACCTACAAATCTGTCATCGTACACTTCTGAAACTTCAGCAAGCTGATCTTTTATAATAAGATTTACATTTCTATAAGCTTCCAGCTGTAGGAATATTTTTAGCTCCTCTTTTAAAGTATAAACTTGATTTTGATGCTATTTTCCTGAGCTTTGTTTTGGATGTGCCCTTTTCCTATCATCAAAAGGCATTTGCCTTAACCTGCCCTCAGATCAGTGAATTATTTTTAGACTAGACATTATGTAGAGTTTCAGTTCTAACTGGGGAATGAAATAAGTTGGATTGAATCTGGGCAATAGGACAAAGAATTATTACTGACAGATTAAGTTCTTGTGCAAGCTGAAACATTTTTGGTTATTTCCAAAACCTTCCAGTCTTTTGTTTTTCCTGTCCAAGCTGTATCACTTTTAAAAGCATTTTCTGTCTCAATTTGGTGACTTTTTCAAATTTCTGAGTAGAGAATGATAATTCCTGTTTCAAGTGATGTCTGTCTTTGTGTTTGGTTCAGCCTGGAGCGAGTTTGGAGCAGACACACATTTTTGTACTTGCACATATTCTTAGAAGACCAATTATAGTCTATGGAGTAAAATATTACAAGAGTTTTCGAGGAGAAACATTAGGATATACCCGCTTTCAAGGTAAGCCTTTAGCTTTTCAAATTCAGTTTTTAAAGAAATTCAGCTGCAAACTTGAGGGGAGAGTGACTTTAAGTTATTGTCGTGGGAGAGGATGGAATTCTGTTGTAGGTAAATTTTCATTTGCCATTGAAAAGAACCAAACAAGCCCCTCAAAACTTGCAGTTTTTCGTTTTATAATGGGCCTGTAACCAGAGTAAAAATGTATTCTGAGCTCCACTCAACATACCTGTAATCTGCAATTTATATAAAATACTCTGATTGTGAAGATGTATCGAAAGGTGTGTGGTCTGTACTGCTGCAAGACACAAGAGGTTTAATAAGTGGAATTTGTCATGTGGCTGTAAATGGTCATTTTTGAAACTGCAGAATTTAGCATTTCCTGAAGGAGGCTCATAAAGTTGGGGGCAGAAGGTGTTGGCGTTGGCCAGTTTTTCACTGGAGTGACAGCAGAATCTGCCTGGGAGGGGTTTCTGGAGCGGCCCTCAAGTAGCCACCCCTAAAGCAAGAGGCAGGGCTGTTGAGAGCAGGGAAGAGAGATCAAAGCAGCGTGGAAATGGTACAGTTGAGCTTTTTTTGTAGTTGATTTAAAATAAAAGAAGTGGCAACTTGAATGTGTGCCACAGAGGCCAAAAGGGAGGAATTGGGTTCATAAATGCTCTACCAGCAGTTACTGTGTATGTGAGGTATAGGATTAGGTAACTTAGTTACACTTAGAAAATATTGGTCAACCAGTAAGGTAAATCTCAGTCTAAAAGTGAATTTCCATGATGTGCTTTAAAGGAACTCTTACAAGTTTATCTGTGTTTCAGTAATCCACCCTTTACAGCAAGTGTGATGTAAATACTGACCTATTTCTCCTTAGTAATATAATTTTGCATAGCTTGATCAGGTTCTGTCTGACTTTTTCTCCTCCTTGTCTTCTGGGCAAACAGCCTGACTGTCCTTCAGATAAATATGAAGATGTTCAGCTGGCTCAGTCCAGCTTTGCTTGGATCTACATTTGTAGGTTTCTAAAGATGCATTTTCTGTTTTGCAGCTGAATCTGTGTTTGGGCAACTTTCCTCTCTGTTACATGCTAACATTATTATTCAAAGAATGAAGCATAAGAGGGGATTGGGACCATCTGCACAGGCGCAGCAGGAAACAAAACCCATGTGGAAAGAACTGGGTGTGTTACAGGGTGTTGGGGCATTTGTTGTGCCTGTGGTTCATCTTCCTGTGCTCAAGTACCTCTGCTTGATGATGGCCCACTATTTATTTATATAACTTAGGACTTCCCAGAACACCTCTTTTTGTGATTTAGAAAAAGTATGGTAACTTTGGAAGGAGGCAAGGACATAATGTACAGAAACCCCCAAGTTGTGGTGGAGTTAATCTCTAACTAGTTAAGAGTCTTCAGAAAACCTGAGCAGCTGTTTGGCTTCTCAGTTTGGGGTAGTAACAAAACTTTATGTAGGGAAATGAAATAGCTTTTTGAAGAGTCAGAATGGTTGGTGCTCTTGGTTGCATGTTATCTTTTATTTGAGATGATGAAAGGCCAGGAAAGAACAGTTTTTTGTGTCACAGAGATCTGACATCTGACACTTGAGGTTTGTGTTGCTTTTCACTCCAAGGCTCTCTGGTTTGTAAATGTTTTTATTTCCTAGATTGGGCATCCAGGCAGACAAGTGTTACACAGCCTAAATACGGTGAAATTGTTTTCTTGCTCTGTGAACCAAAAGGTAACTGAGTGTCTGGGACAACCTTTTACTAGACACGAGTTTCCAGGAATTCAGGCAGCCAAATATTTACGACTTGTGAGTTGTTTGCCACAAGCCACATCCATCCATACATGGAAACACACAGCACTGTGAACAGGTGAACTTGGGAGTCCTGTGTCAGATTACCTGGAATTACTTCTATCCCTGTCCAGCCACATTTTTGTGGTTAATGTGTTCTAATTAAAAGTCAGCACAGCTGAGACCCAACAGCCGTCAGACTCGGAGCAGTGTGGGCTGCCAAGAGGAGTCTCCTGGAAATGGTACAGGACTGCTCTGGGCTTGTGTGGGAGCTGTGGGGAGTGCTGGGCTGGCCCTGCCTTGCTGGGTAGTTCCCTACCTGTGTCTAACATCACATCCACCAAAAAAGAAAGAGGAAAGAAAGATCTTGGTGCAGAAGTGATGGATGCGCCGTCCCTGGAAGGGTTCAAGTGTTGGATGGGGCTTGGAGGAACCTGGGCTAGTGGAAGGTGTCTCTGCCCATGGCAGGGATGGAACGAGATGGCCTTTAAGGTCCCTTCCAACCCAAACCTAGTTTTTAACACAGAGGGGGAATTGGATTTTTTAAATGCTTGCTTAACATCATGGCACAGTTCGTAGTGCCTTGGAAGGTATTGTAACTCTTACTGACCCCCAAAATACCCTCCCTGATAGGAAATTTTTCTCCAGGGATTCCTTGTTCCAACTTGTCATCCTTGCTGTAACTGCTGTGAATCTCATAAGTGACAACCTCCTTGGTTCCCAGGTTACAATTGACTGTTAATGCTTCTTTAAATATTAAGGCTCCGACAGTGATAGATCCATTTACTGCTCAGCCCTAAGTGTGCTCCCAGTCTGGCTGCGTGTGTTTAGTGGCACAAATACACAGCTTTTAAAATTGACCAGGAAAACAGGTAGGTGACTGAACTGATCATCAGATCAGGCTGGAGAAACTAAATCCTATGTGGGTGGCTCCCAGGATAGGTGTTAGCCCGTACTCTTATTTTCCATGGCTCGTGTTCGTGTCAACTGTTGTTACACAGCATTCTCACTTTATATCAGGGTGACTTTTATAACTCTTAAGAGCACTAGATAGTCTCCCTGGTAATGTTTGGAATTCCTTTCTTGTGGAGCTCATCACATAATGCTGAGGAGGAATGGAAAGTGTAGCACAGCCTTCTGCCTTAGGAAAATGATTGGTGTGGAATTTTTAATAAAGCAGAACAGTGGTGAAAAAAGACTTCCAAAAAGTTGCTGAATTTTAGCGTAGAGATTGTGTTGAGGTAAACAGATGAATTCCAGTCCTGACAGGTCACATAGCTGTGCTAGGTGTGCGTGAAGAACTAATTCCCAGGAACTGAGGGACTGTTTCCCTTACTTTTGACTCTGAGTGTGTTATTTTCAATGTAACTTTGAATTTTGACCAGATGTTTGGTCCTTTCCCTAAATGTAAAGGCTTGAAACTTTTTGGGTAGCGCTTATCCTTGTTCTGCACTTTCAGTGTTGCATTAGAGTGAGACTTGATAAGGGGGACAGGGAGTGTTAAGAAGGTATTAAAAGGATTTGTCCTTAAATCGAGGTGTTGTAAAGACTTGTGTGAATCTTAATCGGGAAGAAACAGAAAGACTTTTAGGCAGCTCTTGAATGCTCATTCCGAAACGGGGGGAAGAGAGGGGCCAGTTACTGGTAGCCCCCACTGCTCTTTACTGCAGCAAAAAAAGGTGAGTTCTAAGGTTAACTAAAACCTCCAAAGGCACCCCGTGCCTCCGAGTGCCACTTTAGCATTCCCTCCCTGTGGGTGTTGGAGGAGAAGTGCCCTTTTTGCTGCAGCAGCTGTGCTCGGAGGGGTTGCTACGCTACGTGTGCACTCCAGTTTATGTGGGGCTATTTTTAACCTGTCACAAGGTGAGCTGTGCTCTTGCTGAAGTTGTCTTGCAGCAGTACACCCCAGGAATTATTTATGTTCCTGGAAGAAAGGAGTTCCAGCTTTATTTTGAGACCTCGGGCAAATTGCTCTATTTACTGCTGGAAATGGTGGGGAGGCAAAGCGCGGTTTCCCTCAGATCCTGTGACGTCAGGAGTTTGTTGTAGCTGGGTAAAATAGTACCAGGTTTCGGTGGGTTTGGGGGGTTGTTTTCCTTTATCGAGGCTAGATATGAATAATTGATGTGGGTTAATTTAATCTATGAGTGCTGTGTATGAGCAGTCCCGTTCTGGCTGCGATGGGATACATTGGTGCTGAATAACATTTAGTGCAGTAAGTTCTTTTAATAATAACTTCTGTGAGCAGATGGTGGAATTTTTGTTCTGGTAAAAATAGACATCTGACTATAGATTTTATTTCTGTGATGCAGAATCTGATTTTTTTTTCTTATTTTTTTTTAATGTTAAGAAGAGTTGCAAAGCATAAGACTGTTTTTCTAATCTTGTTTTTTTTTCCATCACTGCATTATAGACTAGATTTTAGGGGTATGGTAATGTGGTCTTGGTTGTGATTGTAATGGTTTTTATGTCTAAACTTGCACAGTGCAAAGACACCTGACTTATGTTAATTAATAATAATTAGCTCTACCGAAAACTCTGACCTGTGTCAATGTAGACCAAACAGCATGTTTTAAATCCTTGTGATGTGCTTTACCGTTCAGCCAGAAACAAAAGGTTTGTATCAAACCCCTTCCTTGCTGCACACCAGTTCCCAGCCTTACCCTCTGTTTCAATTTCCCCTAGGTGTGTATTTGCCTTTGTTATGGGAACAGAGTTTTTGTTGGAAAAGTCCTATAGCTCTGGGCTACACGAGGGGCCATTTCTCCGCCCTGGTTGCCATGGAGAACGATGGCTATGGCAATCGAGGGGCTGGTGCTAACTTGAACACTGACGATGATGTTACTGTTACTTTTCTGCCCTTGGTGGACAGCGAGAGGAAATTATTGCACATTCACTTCCTTTCTGCTCAAGAGGTAAGAAATAACCTGTGTGTGGCTGGTGTCCTGCCACAGCTGCTTGTTGAGGCTCAGCAATCTCTGTCTGCAGCCCTGTGTGTTTGTGCTGCTGTGTTTAATTCCTGCTGCTCCCTTCCCCATCACTTGAGGTGATTCTGAAAGGTGTTTTCCCACAGACTTGATGCCTATTTGTAGCTCTGTCACTGCGTTGTCCGTGTGAATCATACAACCATAGCATGGAATCACAGAATATCCTGGGTTGGAAGGGACCCACAAGGTTCATTAAGTTCAATTCCTGGTCCTGCACAGGACGGTCCCAAAATCCCACCGTGTGCCTGATAGCATTGAATATAAACACACCTAGAAAAGGACCCAGAAATAAGGATTCTGGCACCAATGCAAGCAAGATCTGCCTTTGGGTTTTGGGTTTTTTTCAAAGGATGCAGCACAAATACTGGTCCATAGTTACAGCACATCCTACCCTTTATTCTAACGAAACTCAACTAGTTCTTTCTTGGCTAACAATGACAAAGACACAGAACCACTTCAGGGTGTACATGGGGGAAGGGAGAGCTGGAAGGCCTGAAGTAGCTGCAAAAAGTGCAGGATAAAAGATAGATAGAGGAGAAAAAATGGGTGTTAAGTCTAGAGAGGAATGTTTCTTCAGCAAGCCACAAGAGAGGAAATGTATCATGGCAAGAACACTAAGACTCCTAAAAATGTCTTTGTAAACCCAGCAGGCTCTTTTAGGCCTTGCATATGGTGCCTGCAGTAAATAACTAGCTGCTCACAAATAACCGAAATGCAGGAAGGCTGAACTGGAAATACAGGTGTGAAAAATTGGGAAGAACAGTTGGAGAATATTCCAGAGCCTTCCGACTCTGGTTGTTGGGCATCAGTTTGGTTTGTGGAGGCGCCGAGCGCAGCCGTGTCCCTTGAGCAGGAACCTTGAGCCCGTGTTTGGGAATGTCACGGGTGGGTTCCTCGGAGTGTCACGTGTGAAGGCTCATGCCGGGTGTCCCCTGTGCCCCCAGATCGGCAACGAGGAGCAGCAGGAGAAGCTGCTGCGGGAGTGGCTGGACTGCTGCGTGACGGAAGGAGGGGTTCTGGTGGCCATGCAGAAGAGCTCCCGCCGGCGCAACCACCCGCTGGTGACGCAGATGGTGGAGAAGTGGCTCGACCGCTACCGGCAGATCCGGCCCTGCACGTCCCTGTCGGACGGCGAGGAGGACGAGGATGACGACGATGAGTGATGGTGATGAATAAAGTGCAAATGAGCCGCAGAGTGTGTGACCGCAGTGGGCGTCGTGCTGTGGAGGTTGGGTGTGGAACCACCCGGGGCTGGGGGATACGCGCCGGGAAGGATTCCCGGACGGCGCGGAGACAGGAGAGAAGCTCGTCCTGCTGCCCGGGCTGGACTCCAGTTTGTATAAAAACACGAAAAAGAAACAAAAAACAGCTAATTTTATTATCAAGACGGAGGGGAAAAAAAAAAGAAAAAACCAACCCCATTTTTCTTTCTGACTGTAAATCTGTCTATAAATGTACCGCATGTGGTTGTGTAAGAGGTTGTGTAATAGGAAACGTATACCAGCATCTTAATTATTGCAG
Source organism: Sclerurus mexicanus (assembly GCA_013396755.1). Taxonomy (NCBI): domain Eukaryota; kingdom Metazoa; phylum Chordata; class Aves; order Passeriformes; family Furnariidae; genus Sclerurus; species Sclerurus mexicanus. Next base: position 86,682 of record VWZF01006588.1, read on the forward strand.
AGAAACTTTTCAACTAAGGGCACTTCTGAAAGCACACGTTAGCTGGATGTCTCCTCCCTGCCAGGTTCTTTTACAGCAGAACTTGGTCTTCTTCATCACCTTTTACATACTCTGACACATTTCCCTGAAAGGCCCTTTTCTGTGAAATCTCACTAGTGCCCAGGTCAGATTGTGAGAGGTTTTTTGGGTTTTTGTTCTTTTTTTGTTTGCACAAAATATCCACAGCAAGTCATAAGCAAAAATACATTCATTATTTTACTAATATTTTAGTTAATTGCTGTGCCCATATAATAAAGTCTAAACTCTACGGAACAAACTGGAAGAGAAGCTAAATTTTTCATTGAGTGAAATGATTTGTTTCCTGAAAAAGCTTTTTAGGGTTTTTTTTTTCCTTTTTGCAATTTTTTTTCTTCTAATAGCTAATAGATTCCTTTCAGTATAGATAAGAATATTTATTCAGAGAAGTGACCTGAAAGGTAGGGATTTTATTCCAGTGAGCATACTCTAAACAAAATTGTGTGAAATCTGAGAACTCAAACACCACTGAGAATTTCATCGCCAGAACTCCCATCTTGCTGTGATACAAATTATACATATAATTTTGTCATTTATTCTTTGATCACTCAAACATCGCTGCAAATGAAAAACACCTTTTTAAAGGGTTCCTCCTTGGTCACTAAATCTAGTGAGAATCCACTTGGCAGTTCTAATTAAAAAGAAGAGTCTATGCTCAAGTTGTTTAAAAGTACTGTTATATATTTCTCGGTATGTAAACCTGGGAATTTCTTGCATGTTGATTGATGTGGCCATACTTAAACGTATGTAAGTTCCTAAGATTGTAAGTTCAGAGTATATTCTCCAGTAGAAATTTTATTATATTTGATAACTTTAGCCATGTAACCTGTACTGGATAAAGTTTATCTAAAAATCTCACTGAAACACTAAAGGTTAATGCCAGTTTCTACATATACAGTGCAATTCAGGTTGTCTTGAAAAGCACTTTTGATGGTGTGGTGGTTGAATAAGACAGTGTGCAGTAGATGAAATTGTTTTAATTAGAATTTGGAAAGAAGCCCCATAGCACATATTTTTATGTAGTTCAGAGCTATGGAAAGCCTGAGGAACTTGCTGCTTTTTCTTCCAAATGCTGCTTAGATGGTGTTGAAATGTGCACAACTCCTGCAGAAACTTGGTGACGACACCAAAATATAGAAATAATGAAGTACTGTATTAACTTAGCAATTATCCCGTTCCAGATTCCACTGAGGTTTATTATGGCTTCACCTTTTTTTGGCCACGAGATCTCTGCTTGGGGCATGCCCAGATTTCCAGGTGAAGGGACGTTTCTCTGCCATGTCTCTGGGGGTGACCTGAACTCACCTGGCAAACTGATGATGGTACAGAGGTTCTTCATGAGTGTATGGTCCTGGTTCAAGTTTCCTTTCAAAATGGGGATTTTTGGGGTCCTTATTCTTACCTTGCAGTGAAATCCTTTTGTACCTTGCCTAGCTGAGGACGCAGAGCTTTTGTGTCAGGGGAGCTGAATGCAGGGTAAGCTGGGATGAGGATTTCCGTGCCCTGGGCTGGCCTGCGTGTGTCGTGGCGTCACCGTGGGCGTCCCAGTTCAGGACTGAGCATGCCAGCTTTAGAAGACCAGACTGTAAATTCCGATCCCAGCCTGCCCAGGACCAGCTGCCCTGAGCAGCCCAGCAGGGTAAGTTCCTGATTCCATAGGCTGCTCTGAGGATGCTGTGCAGAGCTTGCACCTCCCACCCCCTGCTCTTGGCAGTGCTGTTCTCTTTAGGGAAGTGGAGCTTCCTTGTCCCAAGGGGAGAATAACCAGTATGAACGTCTGCCTTGAGCCAAAGTGGCTGAGCACTCCTGCCCTCCTCCCCGTTGCTGTCCATGGGTTGTGGCCTGATGATCCCTGTGCCCCAGCACTTCCCCACATCCAGTGGAATTCCCTGTTCAGTCAGCTCAGCTGTTCCTCCAACGCATGCACCGATACGTATCAAGTCCTGTTCTGAGAGGACAGTGCTGGTACTTTGGAGCTCTTGGCTTCCTTGATCATTATTGTTTTGTTCTGATGTGCTGTACAATGGTATGTTCAGGTTCATGGCGCTTCACAGGCTGCTTTGGAACTGCTGAAGTGGGTTTTTTTTTCCAGAATCAAAGTAATCCAAACCTCATGTACCTGTAGATTAAAGAGCTGCAACCCCCTGCTTGTGCTCGCACCGCAGTCAGTGTGTCAGTGGCTCCTCCAATCACACACTTCAAAGTTTAGAGACACTGAGATTAATCTGCAAACGCTCCCTTGCAGCTTGTTGGCAAGTTCTGCTCCTTCAGCCAAGTGCATAGCTAAGAAATTGGGTTTCTCAGTGTTCCTTTCCTCATACTATGGCTCGCAGCAGCACACGCTTTCCTAGCACAGAACTTGGCTTCTCATCGCTACCTCCTTTACAGCTGGTTGGGTTGTTTTTATTTTCTGATTTTATTTATGAATTCCTCCATGAAAATCCCTGTATTTCTTTTGGTTTTAATATATTAAAATTTAGTAATGCTGGATTCTTCCAAAGTTCTGCTGCATGGCTTACGGCAAATACCAGTTGTGTTTCCTCCATTAACCCTCGTTTAATTTCTCTTTTTCTCCTCCCCCTCCTTTTATACAGTAACTTCCCTTGTCCCCCTGGTTTTTTTAGGTTTTATTTAGTGTTTGTCACCTTCAAGCTGCTTGTTTTACACTGCTCTGAGGTCCATAAAGCCCTCCCTGGAGAAAGAGATTCTCCTCCAGGAGAGTCTCCCTTCTTCCCTGAGCGGGACAACAGCAAAGCAAATCTTCAGCAGCAACTGTTTCTCTTTTCTCTGCCCAGTAATTTTCCATTTGAGAGTTGCAGCTTCCTGGTGCTTTGACATATCCTAGTTGTGGTGATACTCTTCCTTTTCTGCTCCCGTGGATCTGATCTTCGTGCATTTTCCTGATGTTCTCGCTTCAGGCTCTCGTAACTCTTGGGATTGTTTAATCTCTGCTCTTGCTGAGCTTGTAGCACTTTCGTCCTTGGTTTTGGTTGCGGGGGAAGTTGGGTGTTGGATGAAAACTCCAGCATTCTCTGAGCCCAGCCTCTGGCTGTCCCTCTGCAGAGTCCACTCCTGGCACACCAATTCCTGTGGTGCAGAAGTGCCAGCACTCACCCGGGGTGCAGCTCTTACTGCAAGACAAAGTACCACAGCTCCTTTATTTTTAAAACAACACTAAACCTTAACATAAATGTTTTCCTCTTGGCTTTGATGGTCATTTCAGGATTTTCCAAGTACCTTCCCTGTACCAGACCTCTTTTATCTTGGTTTCCCATGGAGGTCACAGATAAGTCACTGCTGGGCCATGTTGAGCACCGTCAAGGAGCAGTCACTCCTCCCTAACAGGTGACCTCCTTTTTGGACTGTTTGAAGCTGGTAATTAGCTTTCAGCTTAATTTAACGCAAACAAAATACAGAGTTTTTTTAACTTGACACTTTTTGATTTCAGCTTTTTTTAGTCCCTTTCCAGACCAAACTCTTGCCCTCATTTAGCTCCACGTGTGCCGAACTCGGACACAGCGGGGAAGGAGGGGTGGATACAAGACCAGGGCTTTTGCCCTGTGAAGCTCAAAGCCACCACCACCTCCTGGAGCACATTTTTGCCTTTATTCTGTAGCGGTTTGTCAGTGCTTCCTTCCTTGAGTCTGTACAAAAGATGTCTGAGGTGTAGCTGCTTTGGTGGCTCAGCGGAAACCACAGTGATATTTTTCTGCAGAGGCTGCGTGTGATCCTAAATGTTCTGAGGTGGAAGAGACCTTCCCTTCCCACGTGATTTTCAATACTCAAAGGGTAAGCAGCGTTATGTTTCTGTACCTTTGGGCACTCTCAGTGTCTCCAAGCCCCAGAGTGCAGCGAGAGCTCTTGCCTTCCAGAAATTATAGAAATTTTATCACTTTTTATTGAAAACTGCACTGAACGCTAAATGTCCACCTTTACAATAAACAAATACAGTAACGGTAACACACTAAAACAAAACATACTGATAGCCATTGGTTTCTTTTTTTGTCTGTTTGGGACAGCTCAAGATTTCTTTTTTTTGTCACAGAAACAGGAATGTACCCATACAAAGGCTCAAAACAGGCCATCTTTAAAAACAAAAAGGCGATGATTCACAAAAGACTATGAATATAACATGTAACTAGTTGATACAAATCTAACAGGATTTGTTAAAATCAGTCACATCTAATAACACATCTTGAAGTGTTCTTGTATAAAATATCACGTGAAGAAAAGAAGACTTTTATCAATGTCTAAAAAAGTGGATTTTGTTCATAGACAGTCTGACAAGTTACCATAAAAAGTGTTTCCTGAGACATAAGGAAATGCAACATTATTCTTGAACCCTTTCCAGCTCAAGACTTTTTCCACTTGATAAAATAGCTGCAGATTTAAAACTGAGAAAATATATTTGAGTACAAATAGTGTGTGAAACTTAATACTTTCTTCTTTTTTTTTTTTTTTTTTTTTCCTTTTTTTTTTTTTTTCTTTTATTTTTCTTGCATCATTGCAGGGCGTAGGTGGATGCACAGCTACTTTATTCAGTGTATTGGGCAGAGAAGAGACTGGCAGTTTGGTTTTTCCTTAGCCTGGGAGGGCAGTGGCTGTTGCCAGGAGCCCTTTCTGCCCTCCCCATCCCACGGATCCCGGCTGGAATGGCTAAACTTAAACCTGGCAGGAGAACTTCTGTTACAAGGCACTGGCCCTGTGAGACTGCAAAAAAAAAAAAAAAGGAGTAGTAGTATTATTATTTTCTTTTTTTCTTCCACTTCTAAGCCAGGACTGGTGCCTCCCGTTAGGAGAGGGACCAGACACGAGAGTAAGGAAAGGGCTGAAGCCACATAATGGTTTCCTCTAACATTAACTCTGTAAAGATGGCTTATTTCAATGGTCTGAACACAGTGCAGGAGCCCTGTCCTTCCCAAGGAATTGGGGGGGGGGAAAAATCATTTTTATTCATGTGATTGATGCACAGATGAAGGAAACTCAACACACAATAACAGAAGTTGCTCATTAATGAATCACATCCTAGTTTTCAGCGCTGCAGTAAGAGGTGACTTCTCCAGGGCTTCTCCCCAGTCTTGGCTGCTGTCGCTTTGTTGGGAACACTGGAACACCAATGATGCGTCTGTCCAAAATCAACATTACAAATTTCGTATCAAATTCCTCTTTTTTTTTAGTTCATGTATAACTTCTTTTCCAATGTCTCTTGGTCCTAAGTTTATTGAATGGTTTTTAAATTATCTGCTATTGCTCGTTGGGATGTTCCCTGTTGTCCCCGTGTTTTGTGGGCTGGTTGGGAGATGGAGCTTGGGACGGATGTGCCACTGTGGGAAGGTTGTGGGTGACGGGGATGCCTCCGGGGATGATGCCCTCCATAGCTGCGGGTATTCCTCCTGGTGCCACACTCACCATCCCAGGGGGATACCTGGCAGAGGGGACAGAGACAGGCGGGTTTGTCACGGCAGTCTCGGCACGCACGGAACACCAATCCCACGGTGGAGAGCACGGAGAAGGCACAGATCCCACTTCCCTTCCACAGCCAGGCTGCGTTTTCCTCTAAGTGACAAGGGACAGCTCAGAGTTAAACACCAACCAGTGGTGCTGTGCCTTGGGTGAGCATCCTCTGCCAGGACACCGGGGATGCCGCTTGTCCTGTGCCCTCAGACAGGCTCCTGAACCACAGGGACACCTTTGTCCCTTGAAAATCCACATAAGGAACCATCTGGAATGCTCTGCTGCTCAGTCACCCCTGGTGGGAACACCCTTGAACACCTACACATGTTTTGTGTGGAAGGTGAGCTGTATCTTCCTGGTGTAACAGCACAGCTGAAAGCTGGGGTCAGATCTAGTCCATCTTCCTCTCCAAGAGCAGGAGGAGTTACACATACTCCCAAGAAACAACACTGAGTTTGGGAAAGGAGCAGAATAACCATTTCTTGAGCTGCCCAAGGTAAGACATGATATGGGGGCAGCAAGGCAAGACCCTCTGGAGCTCTGTGGACCCAGAGCACCTCCCTGCTGCTCCCGTTGCCTTTGGGAAAGGCGGAGTGGAAACCCAGGAGGGGAAGGGAGGTTCCACCTGCCCCTGAAGGTGAAGCTTACAGGGCCCTGTGGGTCCTGAGGAGCTTAGCAGGGATGAAGCTCCTGCAGAGACTGAGGTTAAACTGGGAAGCCAAGGCTTGTCCTCAGGAAATGGCACTGCCCACCTGTCTCAGAGCAGGCAGGGATGGGACCAGGGGGATGCTTTCTCCTGGTCTGAATGTTCTGCTGGTCAGAGGGAACACTCGCTGCCTGGGGCCTGCATGGCACAGGAGCTGCTTGGGGCCCTGTGGCTCTGCTGTGGGATTAACTCCTGCCTGGCTCTGCCTGTGCCATGGCCTGATGTGCCCCGCAGGGTCTTTTTGTATCTCAGAGTATTTTTGGCAGTGGCTGCCCATGCTCCAGCTCAGTCCTGGTGCCTAATGTCTTCTCCCAGCAGGCCTGGAGCCATCTAAAACGGAGCAGTAAGTAACCCTTAATCTCGGATTTAGGTGGAAATTAGGTCACCTGACTGGGGCCCTATATTTGGGGCTGTTTCCCTGGCTCATTAAGCCCTGAGCTGGGCCAGGCTCACAGCGGTTGGTGCCTGGACAGGAGCACAGGGCACATCTGCAGTGGCTTCTGCAGGCCAGGAGCCACATCCAGCCTGTGGTGGGGCCTGGGGGGCTCCTCCTGCTTCCAGAGAACTGTACAGAGACTCCTGGTGCACCGGGATGCAGCCCCTGGAAAGGGGGGTGGGTGGGTGGATGGAGCAGCATCCCCAGCGCTGGGAGAGCTGGTCCCCGAGGAGGGGGCGCAGCAGCAGGTGCTGCACCCTCGCTGTCCAGCTGGGATCCCAAAGGTGCTGCTGCTTCCAGCGGCTCCGGGTGCTCCCGTTCTCCCTCTTACCTGTACGTGGCACCATTGAGCTCGGGATGAATCGCCTGCTGGTCTATTACTGACCACGGAGCCGTCGTGACAAAGAATTCCTTATTCACACAGTTCCTTAGGCTTTCTGGGATGCGCCCTGGAGGTGGGGACAAAGGTACGTCTGTGTCGGGCAGGTCCCAGCCTTAGCACCTTCTAATATGCTAAAATTTTTATAATTTCACTACATTTTAAAGTGTAAAGGATGGGTGGGAAAAACCCACCCCGTATCTCTTGTTTCAGGAGGATGTTTTGGCTGTCCCGAGGTGCAGGGTTGGAGACCAGTTTCCCATCCTCAGTCCCAACTCTGCTTTCAGGAAAGCTGTTCCCTTGAGCCCACTGCTTTGGAAGCAGACATGAAGCTGTGCCTTCCACCTTCACAAGGAGGGCAACTTTTAGGCCAAGAGAATCACCCACCACCTTGGAGCAAGCTCAGTTACACCAAGAGTTGGGCACAGGTGCTTTCCCTGCCTTGGGCTTTGGTTTGGGAATGCAGTGGCCGTGGTGTGTACCAGCAGCAGGCAAATTCCCTGCGTCCCTGTCCTTTTCCTCCCACTCACAGATACCAGTCTGTGCCCCATTCATTTTAAGAAAACAACCCTCAAACCCCCACAAAAACCCTCACCCAAACGACACAAAAATGAAGTTTGGTTTCTCAGCTCCTTTGCTGGGAAGTGAAGCAGGGTGAGATCCCTTTCCCAGTCTGCTGGCGGGACACAGGCAGGGTGAAGCCCTGTCCCTGCCCCTCCTGGCTCCCCCCCAGCATCCTCGGGTACCTGTGATGGCGCGCCGGATTTCGGTAGCAGCAGCTTCTCTCATCTCTAGTGACGCCTGCTCGCTGTACCAGGCTGTGTGGGGGGTACAGATGAGATTGGGAGCATCTTTCAACGGGCCTTGAGCAAAACTGGGAGCGGGGGAAAAGAGAAAAAAGATTAATCAGCATTTGAAGAGAGAATAAACAATGTGATGGACAGCAAAAGACCAGGCTGGACCGGGCTTGGAGCCCTGGTCCGGTGGAAGGTGTCTGTGCCTGTGACAGAAGAGTTGGAACTGGATGATCTTTAAAGTCCCTCCCATCCCAAACTATTCCATGGTTCCCTGGCCCCTCACCTGCAGCACGTAGGCTGGAGGGAACCTCACAGGGTCCTGTTAGCCCCAAATGGCCACAGAAGCACCAGGGAAGGACAGCTCCCGTGTAGGGCTCAAACTGAAAATGCAACAGGGCTGAAAACCCAACCCATGGGGAGGTTGGTCTTCATGCTCCCACAGAGTAAATGCTTGGGGTTGTTGCAGCAGTGTGGGGACATGGGGACAGGCTGTGGGTCCCTCAGCCCAGTGTGGGAGGGGGTGGACAAGGGGTTTCCCCTGTGTAGGAGCACTCTTTCTGGACTTGAAAGTTTTCTGTGGTGGGAGAAGCTGCTCTCCCAGTTACAACGAGACCCTTCCCAGCCAGCAGCAGCCTGCAGGCAGAAATGCCCAGCACTGAGTGCAGTACATTTGTTCTCATGGGCTAGTGAGTGCTTTATTTTTTTAAAACAGAGGCTTGTCTCTTGTTTTAAGCACCTTTGAGCACCTCTAACCTCGGTGCTGGACTAGAACCATCAGATGCTGCAAGGTGACAACAGCAGGAGTGTCCCCAAGTGCTGGGGCTGTGTGACACGGGGCAGTGACACAGGGTGGGTGCTGGGTACCCCCGTCCGTGCCACAACCCGACACCAACACCAGGACAGGCCCCAGGGAAGCTGGAGCTTTACCTGAAGGGTTCGGACTCGTGCACGTCGAGCGCAGCCCCTCGTATCCGTCCCTCCTTCAGGGCTTGAGTTAAGGCCTTCTCGTCCACCAGCCCCCCGCGCGCCGTGTTCACCAGGAACGCCCCCTGCCTCATCTGCCGGGAGACACAGGGGTGAGCTGGGAGCAGGGACCCCGTCCTTCCCCGGGGATGCTGCCTCCAGCTGGGACAGCTTTCTGTGCCAAGCGACCATGCCCCAGCCCCAGAGCAACCCCCACCCCAGTGCACGTGGGTTTTCTGTGGGAAGTCCACCTTGTGTGGGCAAACAAAACCCGCTGTTGCCATCTCCTCCACACCACGGGCAAAGGGCACCCCCCTAAACAGCGTGTGGAGACAGAGCTGGGTGCTCCCAGCTGTTCTGGAGGTCACCCACGGGCACTGAGGCACTGGCTGGCTGTGGGAGCAGAATCCACGGCCAGCACTGTCACCCGGGGCTCGCCCAGCACAGAGCTGCCCGGCTGCGCACAGGGAGTTACCTGCTTGATCGTGAAGTCGTTGATCAGGTGGTGGTTGTGCTCGTTCAGGTTACAGTGCAAGGAGACGCAGTCGCTCTGGTAGAGCAGGTCCTGCAGGGTGTAGACCCTCTGGACCCCCAGGGACCGCTCGATGCCGTCCTGCAGGTACGGGTCGTAGAAGATCACGTTGAAGCCAAACGCCTTGGCCCGCACCGCGACCGCCTGCGCCGTGCGACCTGCGGGCAGGGCAGAGAGGGTGACTTCACACGGCCCCCGTGTCCCAGTCGCCGTGAGCCTGAGCCCCCAGCAGGACAGCCATGGGGTCCCCTGGGACCTCCCGGGCTCCCCAGGCAGCCCCTGGATGGATGCTGGCTGGAGGGCAAACCCGTGCCCCCTGCACAGGGAGGGCTGTGCTTGGCTCTGGCAAATGTGAGATGCTTCTGTTAAAATATTTTAAAAAAAAACAAGTATGAAGAGTGAGGCCATTAGACCCTTGCCAGGTCATGGCCATTCGACATTGGGCACCATCCACAGGCATGCAGGGGTGGTGGGGAAAACCCAGTGTGCAGCTCTGGACATGAGTGCTCTCCTGGGCTGTGTCTACCAAGAAAAGCCAAAAAAGGACACGAAGGTGCCACCTTTTTTAGGCAACTTGTTTGTGGTAGGGCTGTCAGCTCCTTGTGAGGGGCTGGTTAACAGGGCACGGCAACAACTGGCATGGCTTGAAAGTGAAGGGCTGCTGTGGCTGCTCTGCTGGGGACAGATATCTGCAGCATTACCTGAGACTGTCCTGCCTGTTCCCACCACTCTGCATCTGCCCAGTGTTCCAAGCCTCCATTACTTCTTTATCTGATAGCTTTTGCACTTGGGAGCAGCTTGGAGCCCAGCCCATGCCTGGTCCGTGGTGCACAGCACTGTCCCCCTGTGTGTGCACACCCCTGATGCCGTCCCAGTGCCCTGGAGATCCACAGCTGACCGGGGGACATCGCGTGTCTGGATGGACATCCAGGTGGGAGCACACAGCCCTGGGCTGACCTGGACCTTCTGGTCTAACCTCACCTCCCCACCCTGCCCCAGCTTCCCCATAAGAGCTTTTTGCATTAATCAGCTGATGCCACCTCTGGTGCTGAAACTCTGCAGCCACGGGTGAACTTCACACGAACTGTTTTACACACCCTGCCACTGTGCAGGGCAGAGTGGCTCAGGAAGGGCTGTGTTGCTGTAGCTGCGGCTCAGGGATGGGTATTCTTGGGAGAGGACAGCAGCACCGCCAGCTGTGGCCCCTCTTGGGGCACTCCTGCCTTTCACCAGCGCTCCTCCAAGGACTCCAGCCCAGCTCACAAACTGTGGGGATGTTCTCCCTACTTCCCACCGACCCACTGTGGTGGTTTTGGTCCTGGAAACGCTCCTTCTGGGTCCTTCCCAGGGCAGGGCAGGCCCCGCACCCCTCGCCCACGTACCGAAGCCGATGAGGCCGAGCGTCTCCCCGCGGATTCGGGCGGCTCCCGAGGCCACCTCCCGGATCTGCTCCACGCTCTGCACCCGCGTGCCCTCGCGCAGCGCCTGGTACAGCCACGTGTTGCGGCGGTACAGGTTGAGCACGTGGCACACGGTGGAGTCGGCCGTCTCCTCCACGGCGGCCGACGGGATGTTGCAGACGGCAATTCCTGTGGGGATAACACGGGAATTACAACCCTGCCTTTGCCCCGCCTCGCCCCTCACTCTGAGCCCTTGGAGCAATGTTTTCTAAGGGAGAGCATGGTTTAGGTATGGCCCAAAATCTCTGCAGAAACCACCGCGACTGCTGGTGCTCAGGGTTCCCCTCCACCCCAGTGTATCCCTGGAGTAAGGACCAGCGCAGAGTCTCAGTTACTCAGGAGTAACTCCAGCAGCAAAGGCTTGTGTTGCAACAGAAAGTCTAACACTTGCTTACTTCCATCTACCTTCAAAGTGACTTAAATCATGCTGGCAGAACTCCCTCCCTTTCCACAAAAAGGCTGTTCAACCAATAAATTGTTTAGGGGGCAATACCTTGGTGCCCTGGAGCAGGATGGTGCCCCAGCTCAGTGTGGCAGGACCAGCTTCCCCTCCCACCAAGGAGTGGCCTCCAAACACCCCATGGCACGACCTGAGGTGACACCACCAGCACAGCACCACCAGCACACCCTCTGCCTGCCCCAGGCACACACCCACGCTCCTGCAGGAGGAACTGATGGCTCCTGCCACGAAACCTGGAGACTTTCCCGAAATTTGGGAAGTGCAGGAAGCACAGCCATGTGTAACAGCTCTCTCACCCCAGCACTGACATTGCACACCCACTGCTCCGGTCTCAAGGACAGACCTATTCTTCCTTTGCCACAAAAGGTTTATTTTAAACACCATGTCCCACTCAGAGCTATGAGGATGAAGTTCCCTGAAAATGCCTCCCTGGTCATTGCCCAGGCTCAGTAAGGGGTGCAAGGCTGTGCTTAATTTCACATCTGTTTAGCAGAGCAGTTAAGCACATGCTTATACCTGGCCAGATTCCACATGATTTAAGCACACCTTAAATAGGGATGTGTATTTAAGTGCTGTAACTGGGGCCTTTGAGTAGAAACCATAAAAAAGTAGCAGATAAAGACAGAATGAGATATTCAGAAAATCCTCTTCCACCGTGAGGAGCACTAATTCAAAATCCAAAGTCTGTTTCTCATCCCGATATCCCTGCTCCCAGGAGCTGCTTTTCTGTTCCTGAACCTGCTTTTCACCCTGTGGCTGTTTGAAAGACCTGTGGGAACTGGGAGAAAAACTGACTGAGAATACAGGGTGAAAGAACCCCAGGACTCATCCCCTGAGATCACTGTCTGCCTCCTCTGCCCTTCAGGTGGCAGGACAGGACGCTCTGGACACCATGAGCTTGTAAAGCTTATTTTACATTCCCGTCTCTTCCAAGAAGGGAATTTTGATTTGTGTCAGGGATGTGGGTGCAGCCCAGAAGCCACACTGCCCACCTGCCTGAGTCCCTGATGGAGGGGAACGAGGGTTTCCCAAGGAAACCACATGTCTGAGCATCACTCAAACTGCTCCTGCCCATTTGCAGGCAGAGGCTCTGGTTGCTCACAGGGGAGAGAAGAGAGAAGGTGGCTGGAGGGCAATGGGCAATGACTCCCTGTCAGCCAAGGGTACCCACCACCAGCCCTGCCAGCAACTCAGAATCCCAGAATGGTTTGGGTTCGAAGGGACCTTAAAACCCATCCAGTCCCACCCCAAGCCCCGTCCAACCTGGCCTTGGACAATCCAGGGATCCAGGGGCAGCCACAGCTTCTCTGGGCACCCTGTGCCAGGGCCTGCCCACCCTCAGGGGGGAATTTTTTTCCCACTATTTAATCTAAATCTACTCTCTTTCAATTTGAAGCCATTCCCCTTGTCCTGTCACTCCAGATCCTTGTAAACAGACTCTCCATATTTCTTGTAGCTCCTTCAGGCACTGAAAGGCCACAGTGAGGTCCCCCCAAAGCTTCTCCTCTCCAGGCTGAACAATCCCTGCTCTCCCAGCCTTTCCTCCCAGCAGAGCTGCTTCATCCTCTGACCATCCTGGTGCCTCCTCTGGACTCTCCAGCAGCTCCATGTCCCTCCTGTGCTGGGCCCCAGGGCTGGAGGCAGCTCTGCAGGTGGAGTCTCACCTGAGCAGAGGGGCAGACCCCCCTGCCCTGCTGCCCAGGACAGGTTTGGCTCTCTGTGCTGCCCTGGCACTTGGCCATGGCCAGCCCTGTCCCCTTCCTGAGGGACCACCACTCCCAGAGCTGGAGGACACTGGGCTGCCTTTCCCACGAGCTCCTTACGTTGGTATTTGCTCTTGTGGCCCCTCAACACCCACGGTGGGTGGTTCAACCCCAGCACCTCATTATGGGGGTGTTTTAGTGGCCCAGCCTGGCCCCAGCCCCGGCAGCGCAGTGGCCGCTGGCACCGTGTTTAGACCCTGGTCATTTATTGACTGTGCAGTTTAAAATCCACCTTACGGAAAGCAATACCAATTAAACTTTACGCTACATTTGTGGGGAGTCATTACGTTCTCTACTCGAAACCACATCATTTGGCCACCCAATTTGCCAAGTATAAAAAGAAGGATTATGCCGCAGTATCCCATTACTTTATTCGTTATATCTTTCCTTCCCTGATGTTCAAAGCCTCAGAACATTTTTATAATGGATAATAACAATAAGAGTTAAAAACATGAAGAAACCATTACACTGGGAAGACACTGTTCTCCTCTCGAAAAAAGAAAACAATTCACTACATTGAGAATTGCTTTTTTAGGAATGACTATTTGAGACTCTCTTATCGCAATTATCTCTGTAAAACGGCTCAGGTGAAATGGCTGTTATTCTTCACTTCCCCAGAGATAACCTTTAATACAACATATCCCAAACACTATTGCAGGGATGCCTGATAGACTGAATCTTGGGATCAGAGATGATCAAAACCTGCTGTAACTCAGCTGCTAAAATCAGCGATACACTTCAGCTCCGTGCAGCCAGTTTGGAAAACCAGTCTGGAAACTGGGTGGCCCTGTCTGACAACGTGACCCTCTGCTGGCAGTCCATGTAACATGGATCCACACAAAACGCCTTCTTCAAGTTCCTGAGGCACCTCTGATATCAGAGATGGCAAAGGAGGCAGCAACAACCCAACACACAATTCCTGCTCCACCGTGCAACACGATGCCTTCCCGTGACTCAGAGAACCAGATCAGATCAAGAGGCTAATCTTGCTCAACAAAATACAACGGAACACCCTTCCTCCAATTTTTGGAAGGCTGTATCAACTCCCCTGTGCCACAAATAGAACTGCCACACAAATATCCATGGTAGAAGGGGGCATCTGGAAGGAGGGACAGAGTAGGAACGAGAGATTTGGATGGGGCAGTTTTAAACACAGCATGAGTCCAAAAGCTGCCAACTAAAACTGCACCATTTCGTTTACTTCATGGTCAAGTTTTCTTGTCATAATATTCTCTAGGTGCGAAACAATGGAAACTGCACTTGTAATTTCAGGGGCTGAATCAACCCCTTCTGTGGGGGCTGAACAACCTTTGGGAGGCCCTGCCCGGAACTCCCAGCACAGTCCCGTGGGAGCAGCGGGTACTTGTGCTGATTTTGAAGAGCTGGAAGGACACGAGAAGGAGCGAGGAATGAAGGAAGGAGACTCACCGAGCTCCCCCGCGGCTTTGATGTCGATGTTGTCGTAGCCACTGCCTATTCGGACGATGACCCGCAAGGCCTTGAACTTCTCTAGGTCCTCCCGGGTCAGAGTGATGGTGTGGTACATCATTGCCCCCACGGCTTCGTTTAACACCTGCGACACAACAGAGGCGTCAGGAGCCACGGGCACACCTGGCAGGGACACCTGCAGCTCCTCACTCAGGAGTGTGACACAGGGAATTAACTCTGCACCTTCACTGCTGATCCATGTCAGCCTCAACCCTGCACTCTGGTGGCACCAAAACCATCAGGGGTGTGACCCACCAGCACCAAGGTCCTTCCCTTCAGGAGCGGATTGGATGAATATCATGATGCTACATCTGAGCAGACCACAGAGGAACACGGAGCCTGCTGCTCACCTGGCCCCTTTTCCACGTGGTTAGGTTCTAGTCCATCTGCTTCCGACCAGCAGTAATTCTGCTTTTAACAGGGAACTGGGTTCTGCAGCAGTGTCTGTTTTTGAACACCACTGTGTGTCGCTCATCACACCGCGACCTCCTTTTGCACGTCGGCGGTTCGGACACCTGTCACACTGTGCACATCAACCTTTCCTGTCTGTTTTCAAGAGGACCAGACAGCTCTGTGTGAGGCTGCACAGTGAGTGCACCCCTTCAGTGAAGATTCAGACCTTCACTAGTGCTCCCCGTAAGCTACCTCAGTGCTCTGCAAACCCAAGAGCTACCCAAACGCTCCAAGACTGGCTCATCCCTCCATGTCTCACAAAAACCTCCCTCCTCCTACTCCCATATTTAATATCTGCAAAATCAGCACTGATTCTATTTGTATTCCCCTTTCCCAGATCCTGAAGTGATGTCTGATCACTTCAAACCTCACTGGAGTTACCTAAATGCGCACAAAGAATATTTTTTAAGAGAAGTATTTACAAGTAATTGAGGTTCCAAGCAGAAACACTCATCCACACTGCCCAGATCTCCTGGAATGCTGCCCAAACCTGCCCCCCTCCCTGCTGGGGAGGGATGAGCTGCTGGAGGTGCACCCAGCACCTGAGGAGACCCTCAAGCTGCAGGCAGGGTGGTGTCAGCAAAGCCACAGCAACAGCACCACACACTTCAATAAACATGAGAAACGTTAATAATATTGATGTAAAAAACCTGATGCAAAGAGATCAGGTGACTCTTCTTTTTTTTCCAAAATAACATCTGGCTTCTGAAACAGCCTCCATGAATTTTAATCTGCTGTGGCTTCTGCTGATGTTTTCTGCTGATTGACTTCAAGTGCAGCTTTGTGCTCAAAAATCACAGAACCACAGAATGGTTTGGGATCTCAAAGCCCATCCAGTGCCACCTCTGCCATGGGCAGGGACACCTTCCACCAGCCCAGGTTGCTCCAAGCCCCATCCAGCCTGGCCTTGGACACTCACAGGGATCCAGGGGCAGCCACAGCTTCTCTGCCCACCCTGTGCCAGGGCCTGCCCACCCTTCCAGCCAGCAATTCCTTCCCAATATCCCATCTATCCCTGCCCTCTGGCAGTGGGAAGCCATTCCCCCTTGAACAGTCCCTCCACTCCCTTGTCCAGAGTCCCTCTCCATCCCTCCTGGAGCCCCTTTAGGCACCAGAGGGCGCGTTAAAGAAGAATCCCAGGTGCCACCACTCCCTCCCCACACCTCCCGGTACCTTCTCGTGAATCTCCTGAGTTGATTGTGCGTCACAGAACGCCACCGTCGCCAGGTCCTTCAGGATGGGCATCTCCACGGTGCAGTCCCGGCCGTCCAGCAGTGCCACCAGGGGCCGGGGGTGCATGGGGCCGTTCATGATCTGCGGGCGGATACCTGCGGGCAGAAGGAGCACGGATGGCACCCGGGGGCAGGGGGAAGCTGCCCTGCACATGGATCCTGTGTCAGGTGAGGGGCTTCAGAACCAAACAATCTCCAGAGCTGGGAGGGACCCACATGGGTCATGGAGTGCAATTCTCAAGGGAATGACCCATGCAGGGGTCAAACCCGGGACCTGGGCATCATGAGCACCACACTCGTGGACAAGTTTCAGGGGATGCTGGCGATGCCCAGGGAAGTTGAGCACACGGCCCAGATTTCTCTCTGGGAACGCAGCTATGGTTTTGCCCCAGCTGGAGAGGACACACGGCAGGGTTCACTCCCAGGATAAGGTGGACAACCCCGTTTCAGCCACCTTGTGACTTGCTGGGGATGCATCTCCACTGTGCCCACCCTGACCCAGGCCTCACCTCACCCAAACTGCACAGCCCAGAGCTGCCAGACCGTTCACCCGGGTCACTTGGCACCCCCGCAGTGAAACCCAAGCCAACAGTCATTTTTCGTTACACAGACACTGGCACTTGGTCTGGATTTTTAAGGAATGACTTTACCATTTTGACCACCTCAGAAAGACAAGTCCAGACAGAGAACCACTATAAAAAGCGTTATTGGACAGTCACAGGAAGAGCAGGACACTGAAGACACCTTTAACACAGACGGTTATACTCTGATATATGCCCAGCTACCAAAAGTTTCATGGTGGGAACAGCAAAGCAGCTCCTTTTACTTTGTAAACCCATCATTCTCCAGGCTGAGGTGAGGAAAGAATTGATCAACCCCAAGGGCTGCAGAAGGTCCATTTTTGTATCCTATTTATTGCTCTGCTGGGAATTAACTGGTTCATTTTTGGACTAGTCCCTCAGAAATTCCTAGGCTTCCTTTTAGCACTCGCTAGGGGTGTTGTATTACATTAGAACTCTACAAAATACCTCAGCTATCTTTTCTGGCTGCCCAGGCAGTTTCTGGGAAGAGCAGAGGTGAGGGGAGCAGGTGCTCTGGGTACAACGAGGTGTTTTATTTCTGCTGCTGCCCCATGAGATGGCTGGGGCTGGAGGATCTGGGTTGGAGTCTTCAAAAAGCCCATGTCCTTACCAAACCCTCCTCCTGCACAAGAACCTGCCAGGGCTACCAGCCAGCATCTGTCTGGCCTTTGTGCTGATGCTGGTGAGCTGGACACACGCAGGGCTTGGCTGAGGGAACTCCATGGGGCTGTTTGGGGGTATTTTGAGAAAAGCAACGCGCCAACTTCCTCTTTAATTTTTTTTTAAGGCAAAATCAAATGTGCCTTTTTGTCCAGATTGCTGTGGGGTGAAGCCCCAGCAGGATGGCCCCCAGCTGTTGCAGATGTGACAGTCACGGGTGCTACAGGAGGAATCCCAGCCCTGCTGGCACCAGGAGCATCGTCCAGGGGAGGGACCCTGCTCTGGCGCAGACTGAACGTAGGACAGCGTGCAGCTAACAGTGGTTTTACATGGGCAAAAATAACTCCATGGAAACAGGAAGGTTTAATGGAGTGGGTTCAGTGGCTTTCTCTTCCTTTTTCACTGAATCTGCTTAAAGAAATGAAGAGCCAACCAACCCAGCAGACCTGAGTGAAGCAGTACACGAGCACCTCTGGAATAGGTCCTTCACTCCCTCTTTCCTACTCCATTTCTGGAAGTAATACATTATGTTTGCATGCATTTCATCCAGATGGGAGTGCAACTGTGTCAGTAGGCAGGGTAGAGAGCCGAGACGATTTGGATAACTGAAAGGAGCTTGTGATAAGCAGATAAGCAAGAATAAAAACATGCACAAATCTCCGAGCGCTTACACAATCCCTCTGGGCAGCACTATGCCCCAGCTAGATTATTTTCTCAGGTTAACAAGAGAGTGAATTATAACACTGACTTAAATGCTTACTGATGTGTATGATCTCCCAGGCTTAGAGCATCCCCTACCAGCCTCACACCACAGCTGTAAATACTGACGCAGGGGCAAGGTGGCCGGGGTGGTCCCAGCCCCGGTGGGTACCATTCCATCCCCACCAGGCCCACGCTCAGTGGGCACACAGAGGTTTCCTGCGAGCGTGGCACATGGAAGATGAACCCACGGGTTATCTGAAACTTGGACATTTAATCTGAGCCCCGAAATAAGGGCTTTATTATGCTGTCATTACATAAGCTCCTCTGAAAGTCAAAGGAAACACAGCTTTTTTTTTTTTCTGGTTTTTTTTTTGAAAGAAACAGCATCTGTGTCTTTGCCCGGGATTAGGGATGTAATTGTGCACGGTGACACAGGCTTCTTAGGCACATCACCCTCGCCCGCGCCCAGAAGTGCAGCCACCAAGGATGAGTGTGGCTGGAACCTGCAAGGTACTCACAGGAACAGCTCTAGTTTCTCCTGCTTCAGTGAGGGGAATTTACTCCAGCTCGACAAACAAAGTTTTGAAGCAATTCCACACGAAATGAAGTGCATAATGTATGGAAATTACGTTTTCATAGAAACCATTGGCAGGTTTGCAGCTTAAACCGTGGTCTGTTTTCCTCGCCTGCCTCTCCCATTGCCTCTCCACCACCCTGCATCCATCCTTCACCGGCCTGGCTCCTTCCTCCTGCACAAACACACTCCGACCAAGGCACTTGGGCTGACAAAACCAAGCTATGCTCACCCTGCTCTCCTTTTCACCCGGCTCATACAGCTCATACAGCGACTGCTTCATTAAGAACGAGTTATGCCACGGATCAGAAAGTAATTAAACAGCCAGCCACGCCCACCCAAAATTCGGGTCCAACATCACAGCCATTAACCCCTTCGCTCTCCCACACGGTCAGGGTACAGAACTGTGCAAACCACGAGCATCGCCCCCTCGGCCGAGGCAGGACCCGGCTCTCCCTGCCAAGAGCCTCCCAAATCCGGCGGCTCCCATGCCATCTGAAGCCGATTCCTTTTTCTGCCAAGAACCCCCCCCAAGCCGTTCTTGCGAAGTTGGGGCAAGTATTGTTCAACACATATTTTCTTTAGGCGTTTTCAGCTGCCCGCGGAGCCCGGCCAGCCGCGCAGGGGGAGCTCGCTAAAGGAAGAGAGGGAGAGAAGCAAGGGTTTATGGAAATAAAGAAAAAAGCCCAAAAAAGCAAGGTTTTTCACAGAGAACTCCAACTCCACCCCGGCTCACAGGCAGCGGCGCTTGTTGCTCGCAGCCCCGCGTATAAAGTGCTTTTGTTTCATTTTTAATACACAAAGCCTGCTTGTCCTTTCCTGCCGCTCCTCCCCTTTGCCACCCACTTGTATCCGATCCCAATGGCACCCCTGCCAAGAGAATTAGGGAGTGCTCCCTGCTAAATGGCAGCCTTTGTGTGACCGCAAGACGGCTGGTACTATCTCACCGAAACAAAAGCAGAAGCCATTTGCCTAATTCTTATTAATCTCAGTTGCCTACGCCATGCAGCATTAAAATAAAAATAAATAAATAAAAAAAAATTTTTTAAAAGGGAAGAAAAGCGAAAAGAGGCTTTAAACATGTTGCCTTGCAGTATATAAAAGTGCATCAAGAGGCGATCCTGACGCTCGCCTGAATTACCCGCTCACAACCAAGTAGCTACAGTTTTACAGTCAACTACACACTTTATTAAACAAACAGAAAAGAAACAGGAAATTTCCCCTTGCCTGGAAAATGTTGCCTCCACATTCTTCTTCTTATTAAAAACCACACATGGCAGTGGAGGAGGAGGGAGGGAGGAGGAAGGGGGGAACCCACACACGATAAAATACTACCACTTTTCAGTGCGTTGCCTCTCCTTTCGTCTACGAGTGGGTATCTTCAAACAAGCGATCCCGCGGCCCACAGCTGCAACATCTCAAGACAAATGTCTCTTTGAACACGGAGGGAGAAGAAAAGGCTTTTGTCCTGAGCCCCAGAAGAATGGTCTGAAATTGCAAGAGGAGTTACAGTCACCTCTGCGCGGCTCCCAACTCTTCAGAGCACTCCCTCCAGACTTTGCCGAAGCTTTTAACTAATCGTAGTTCTTTCCCAGCCCTTGAATAAAATCATGTGAGTGCCAGCCAAAAAATCTTATGCTATGCACACTAAAGGGTTTGTATATGTCACAGTTGCTTTTCCCCCTTCCACTCCCCTCCTCCTATTGACTTGCACATACGGCGGGGTTTTTTTCGAGTTGTCTCAAATGGATTTAATCTGTGCCACGCTGCGTTTTATGTTTGTTTGGGTTTTTTTGTGTGTGGGGTTGGTTTCTTTTTTTTTTTTTTTTTTTAACTTAAAAATGAAACATGCCTTTCCATGCAGAGAGTGTTGAAGGAGGCTCCAGAAACAGGCTGATAGCCTTGAGCAGCAGCAGCACCACGAAAACAAACACAAAGCACTGGGGAGAAAGCGAGGCTGTGCTGATCTCAGTTGCACCCAGAAACCAAGAGCCAAATTCTCTCTTCATGTGTGAACCAAGTGGTTTTCAGCATCAGAAATGACATTTGATCACTGGCAGGATCCACATCTTCTTGGAGACTTCCATCTCCTGGTCCTGCTCAGTTTGTCCCAAACAGGGACAGGTAAAAAGCAGCCCCATATCACTGTCCAAGGGAAGGGCTGGAGCTGTGTCAGGGCAGGGTCATGTGGGATCTCAGGGAAGGGTCCTTCCCCCAGAGGGTGGTGGGCACTCTCCAGGCTCCCCAGGGCAGTGGGCACAGCCCCAAGGCTGCCAGAACTCCAGGAGGGTTTGGACAACACTCTGAGGGACAGGGTGGGATTCTTAGGGCAGGGCCAGGAGCTGGACTTGATGATCCCAGTGAGCCCCTTCCATCTCAGGCTATTCTGATGGTCACCCCCACCCCACACTCCATCAGGATGCAGGGCAGTGCTGCTGTGGGACACAGCAAAGGAGGGCAGGCTGTACCTGTGCAGTGCCCCAACTCCAGAGCATGGAGCAGCTCAGGGCTTGGAGCAGTTGTTTTTCCCTTTCCAGTCACCACTGTCATTGCCAGGGGCAGCAACACCTACAGACAACCCTCATCCAAGAAATAACAAAAAAATCTGCACCTCGTGCCTGTTTAATACCTTCAGCACTGCGTCTCCATGGTGTTACTCCCTCACCATTTTGCCACCATTCCCCTGGTTGCAACAGCACCATCCCTCCCCTCTGGTGTGAACCACCCAGAGCCGATCCAAGGAGAACACCCTGGAGAAACAGGTGCCATCCACTGGCACACACAGCCTGCTAACACACAAGGGTCCTGCTGACCCTGTCGGGTCCTTCTAGATGCCCACGAGCATCCTGGAATTGGAGGATGGCGCAGGAATAAGGAGAGCAAAGGTTTACTACCTGAAGCTGGTACTTACTTGTAATACCAACATCAAAAGACCCGTCAGTCTCGCTAAAATCCAGTCTCACAGTGCAGGACAAGGGGGCTTAAGCACTTCTTTCTCTTGAAAGTACAATGCCATTGCTGGAGAACTTGACAGATCTGCTGTGCCAGCCATCACTGCTGTGTTACAGCCTGGAAAGCAGAGGTTCCCACACTGTCTTTCCAAGGTGGCCCAGGGGTCCTCACACCTTGGTGGCCCAGGGCCACCCTCTCCATGGGCTGTGAACCTGTGCTGATCCTGCCTCGGGGGTACATGGAGGGGAAGCCTGCGGGGAGCCACCCCTGTGGTCACAGGTAACACAAGGGGGTGGTTTTGGGCTCCATCACCTGCAAGCAGAAAGGTGAGTGGCAAAGGTGCCATCAGAGGTTTCTGGGAGCACAGGGGTGTTTTGGGAAAGCACTGTGATGGTCCCAGAGGACCACCCCCCTCTACCACAGCACGCTCACTAGTGATGCTCTTCCTATCAATTAACTTTTCCTGTTAATCATCATAATAAATGCATATGCAAAAATGAAAGAAGACACAACTCTTATCTCACACTTAGGGGAAAAAACCCAACAAACAGATATTTACTGTTATTGCTAATTGCAAATACTCTGGAGGCGCTTGGCACTGTGCAGACAGAAGCCACACAAATACATGGCAGGTTTAGAAAATTACTTCAAATGTATTTTTCATAAATAATCACAGCATTCCCTTCTTTTTTTTTTTTTTAAAGCAAAACATCTTTGAGACTGCCAGGATCCCACCAGGGCAAGTCAGCAGAATCTCCTTCAGAGGAGACCTGGGTGTTTGAACTGATGCTGGAGCTCCAGGCTGCTGTGGGGAAGGGGGATGATGGCAAATGGAGGAAAATGCCACAGATTTGTGGCAGTCCCCCCCAGTAATCCTGTTTCATGGAAACTCCCAAGCTCCAGAGACACGGACAAAGAGGCAGCAGGGCGCTTCCTGCCCTGTGAGGGGCAGGATCCCTGCTGGAAAGGGAAAAAGTCATACTTGCTGTTGGAAAGAGCCTGTGCAAAGCCCTGACCTCCCCAGCACGTTTCCTCCCATCAGCTCGCAGGGGCTGGATTTTGGCCAGTTCCCTTTGCAGATAACTTTTCAGGGCTTCCTTAAAGAAAGTATTTTTAACAATTCATAGGAAATTCCCACATAAAACAATATCCTTGTTAGTTGATACAAGCACCGTGGGTACAGTCCCCAGCTGAACTACAGACACAGCAGCCACAAAGAAATGTTCAGTTAAAAAATATACATATACATGGTATTTGCTTACTCCTATTTGAATCCCTGTAGATACACACACCAGGAACACCGCCTCCTGTGGACCCCACTAGAGCACTGGGGTAAGTGTAAACCACTGCTGATGCCACAGGGATGCAGCCCTGGGGCACGAGAGCCAAGCACAAGCTTTGGAAAACTCTGGAGCACTTCTCTATGAAATAATCTCTGGGCTGAACTAAACCTCATCCAGGAGCACTCCAGATACAGCTGCAAGGACATAAACTGGTACTAATGCAATAAAGGAGTAATACAATAGTAATCCATGGCCTGTGCTACATATCCAGTTGGGGGGGTTTAGTTATTCCCAGACTGTCAGGTTGGTTAATCCATGTCAATGAACACCAACCACCTCAGGTCACAGGTGGGTTAAGGGGTGACTTCAAGAGGAACTAAGCAAGGTCTAGAGTGAAACTCCTCATGGCCACACAAGGTGATGGGAGACAGGGTGTCTGAGGGATGTGCTGGCCCCGAGAGCCATGCAGGGACCCTGAGGAGCAGGAGGGCAGAGGAGGGGATGGATGGATGGGATGGCAAAACCAGGGAGGCAGTGGGAGCTGCCAGGGCACGGGAGAGAGACAGCAGAGCAGATGGAGAGGCCATATGGGGTGGTGAGGGATGCTACCAAGAAAGCTAAAAGAAGCACCTGGGAGAGAAACTGCTTGTTCAGAGGAGCTTGGCTTCTTGTGGTTTTTTTTTTGTAGGAAAAGGACGGGGAGAAAAGGGGGCAAACCCAGTTGGGGTCTGTGTGGTGGTTATGATTCGGACACCATACAGACCCTCAAACTGTCCCACTGCCCAGGGCTCAGCTTTGCAACTCCTATTAAGAGAAATACAGAGAAAGTTGCAAAAATCCCAACAAATTCTCCCTGAATGTGCTCCATTACCAAGGCCAGCGCTGGCAACAAATTCCTAGTGCTCAGTGGACAGCTTTCCTGATATTATCCAGCACTCTCTGCCGTGCTGCCGCTTCAGCTGCAATATATGTCCTTTATTTTTCATGGGTGTGCTGTTCACCTCCGAGCCACACATTCCAGCCAGAGAGCATCATGCAGGAGGGACGACATCCCACGCCAGCTCTCCTTCCAGTCCCTCCCTATCCTCCTTATCCACTTATCTTTTCCCTTCTACCCAAATGGAAACAAACTACAGCAGTAAAAAAAAAAACCCAACAAATGAGCTGCCCCAGGAAACGGACAGCTTTCATTGTTTTGGGTTTTCGTTGGGTTTTTTGGTATTTTTTTTTTAAATATTAAATAAATAAACCCAAGGAGAAGGATGCTGCTGCCAGGGGAGAGCTGCTGAGATTGGCCATCTGGGCAGGAGGCTGCTTGGACTTCAAATTGCCCTGAGGGATTCAGAGGCTGTAAAGACGTTTTGGAATATGAGGTGCAGAAATCAAGGCTAAAGACGAGCCTGAGGACGGGCAGTGACAGCCCTGGCATGGGCACAGCCCGGAGCTGTGCTGCCTGAGACCCCCAGCAGACCAGCAGCAGGGCTGTCCACAGCGTACCAACATTGTGGGGTGCAACCTTGGCTTTAGCACGCGGACAGACCACACAGCCCTCTGACTGGGGTTTTGCCTCCAACTGAAGGAGAGGTAACCCATCAAAGCAAGCGCTTGGATCCAGCTTTGGGAAGCGAGAAGGATTCAACCACACCAGCTGCCCGTGTGCCACCGGCACCTTTGGAACTTGTGTTTGCACATGGAGAGTCAGAGATTCTGAGTGGAAAACAAAGAAAATGCCGTGTTGGGAGATACTTGAAGGAATAAAATTACACTGTTACCCACTCAAGCTATGCTGGGCAGAAAGAGCTCAAATCTTTCAAGCAACATACACAGAGGGCTTCCTACGTGCTTCCTGCTTTGCCCCAGCATTCCTGAGATCTGCTGGAGGTTTAGATCCCACAGGAGGGTCGAGATGGGGTCAAGGAGTTTCTGTGTCTGGAGAGACAGGACCTCTTTCCTGTGGTGGGAGCCTGGGCAGCCTTTTGGAAGATAAATTCTCATTTCCACGTCCACCTGTAGTTGTTATCTCAAGCCAGAGGGGACAGAAGGGACAACAACCCACCAAGGATCCAGCCCAGGCTTTACCTCATGCTCTTTCCATGAGGGCAGTGTGGGAGTCTTCGGTGAGAGCCCAGCTTGACTGTAGGAGCCTCCCCAAAGCAACCTTTGGCCAAGCACAAGTGCCAAGAAGGGCTGGCAGCTGCCTCAGCTCCTCCTGCACACCCTGCAGATGGGCCAGGGAGCAGCCGAAGCCCTGGCCCGGGGCAAGGGATGGCTTCAATCCTCCAAATCCACCTGGACATCCCCAGTGCCTCCGTTCAAAGCGATAAAAGGCACAGGACCTTCCAGCCGGGAGCGGCGAGTGACGTGCACAGGCAGCCAGAGGAGCACATGGGCTGTCCCCGGGTTGTCCCCGAGCCCTGCGAGCCACACCATGTGTGTGTTCCCGGGGGCTCTTCCACAGCTTGCGTGATGCTCGCTCGCTACGAGAGGGAAAACGGTGAGCTCACTCCAAACCCACAGGTCTTGCCAAGGCCTCGTCCCTTCTAAGACCTACAAAAATAGCTCCTGGGCGCTTGCCAAGCTCACAAGCCCAGCTGGAACCGTCTGTTCAGCGACCCCGTTGCAAGGTCATCCCTTCTGGAGACGGAACAGCCACTGTTGAGCCCGCGAACGGGAACGTTTCTGGACCTTTGATAACTTTCTCCTCTCTCACATCCCCACCCCTCTTCCACGGCGAAGATTAAAGGAAGGAAATCTCAGCAGAGAGAGGAAGCCCAAGTACTGCCACGTTCCCAGCTTTTCTCCAGCCCCCAAAAAGGCTCCTGCTTTTGTTGTCCTAGTTTCTCGCTTCACTTTCTTTCCCGTTTCTTTCCCCATCCCAGTCTCTACCCAGTGCTCCTCTGTGCTCTCCGATCACTCTTGCAGGAATTTGAGACCAATTCCTCTTAGTGCAGAAGGAATGACAAAATGGAAGTATACTAGTGAGGGAATAACCCTGGAAAGTCCTGGGAGGTGATGAATGCCTGCAAATCCCACTCATTTCCCTAAGATAAACACCCTCACTTCCCTGTAGCACCGGATTATAACTGAGAAAAACCCCCTAAATATTAACACTTGAAAGCACTTAACTACACCTACTTGCTGTTGAAGTTGATTTGCTTTTACAACTAATGCTTTACAAGTCTATTGTAGGATTTTATCATGGTTACACTTTAAAAAACCAAACAGGGCACACGTTATATTCCTGTTGACACTTTAAGCCGCCCAGAACCATAAAAACAGAGCAAACAAAACCCCAGGCTTGGCAGCGACCACCAAATCCCACCTGCTCTCCCAGGCCTGGCAAACGAAATCTGTGCTCCACCACTCCTGCGTCCCAAGCGTGGCCCCAGCCTGGGTGGGAGGTCCCTGGAGGCAGAATGCCCGTCCCTGAGCTCCCCAGCTCCTGGCCCTTCTCCTCTCACCCAGGGAAGCCCCTGGGGTCACCAGGAAACCCACCATGGTGGAGGACAACGCTCAAGCACGTGCTCCAGCTCTGCCTGTGTCTGTGACAGCAGCACCTCCCTGGATGGGGCCGATACCCCCCAGGCACACGATCCCGTGCCAGCCAGGAAGGTGCACTGTCACGGGACGTAAAGGAGGTGGTTGCCCCACACAGCACTGGAAGGATGGACAGAATTGATATCAGCCTTTGAGGGACAGTTTACAGAGGGAAGATTTCCACTTTGTGGGGCTCTGAGCAACCTGGTCTGGCTGAAGATGGCCCCGCTCACTGCAGGGCGTTGGACTTGATGACCTTTAAAAGTCCCTTCCAACCCAAGCCATTCAATGATTCTGTGAATCCCAGTATTTTCTGGGGCTTTTTTTGAAAAGACCGTACCTCAGGCAGTATTTCCCAGGCACGACTGCATTAAGAACACAGAGCTCTATGTGTAATGTCCTAGGAAAAACACTGAAGACAAACTCCCTCCTGCTCCAACCCATGTTCCCTGACTAATATATTTGATTAGTTTCAATACTGCTCCAAAGCTGTCTCCCCAGACACATCAGGAAAATGCAGAAGGATCCCACACTGTGCTTGCCACCTTCCCAGAGGAGCTGGGAATTTCAAGGAATGGGGTGGCACAAGGTCCAGCAGCATCCCCTGCCCTGACATCTTTCTGAGCCACCTGCAAGGCTGCTCACTCAGCTGGAAAAAAAAAATAATCCATAACCTCCCCCCCTACAAGGAACCTCAATCTCTTTATCCAACTTCTGTGAAAAAAGATTTTAGAGATGCCACACAATACAGCCCTTTTTAGCTATTTGTGCCCTCGAGCCGTGCATTAATACAGCTGAGACTAAGCTGGATTGAGGGAATTTTAAATTGCTGTATTGGATGATGTAGAAGGCTATCAAAAAAAAAAAAAAGAGAAGAAAAATAATAAAAAAGCACTCCAAAAAGAAAACCCTCAACACAAAACCGGATTGTAGGCTGAAGATTCCATGAGGTCGGGGTGAACGCACAAAGCCTCCCATTGGATATGTTATTATTAATAACATCTTATCTCCTGGAACAGAGAAATTATCTTGACTAAAAACAATACACTCATTATTTACAAACTCCCACATCTTAGAATATTATCATTTAACCATTTTTTATTTTTTTTTACACTGAGGGGACTGAAGTGGTGGTCAGAGCAGAAAACTGTGAAATAAATTCAACCTTCTCAACCCTCCTGACTTTGCCCCTGTGTAGAGTCTCACCAGCTGCTCACTAATAACTCCTGCTTGTTGAGAGCACCTTGGAGCTGCAAAAGGGCCTCAAAGGTATTACAGGAAGGACTAAGAGTGTGACCACAGAGTCACGGAGATTTTCAGGTGCACAAAAGAACACACTTTAGAGGCTGAATGTAGAAATTTTGACTTCTTAGAATCAGAGAGTCCCTTAGGTTGGAAAAGCCCTCTGAGATCATCACAACCAGCACTGCCAAGGCCACCACTAGCCCATGTCCCCAGGTGCCACATCTACAGGGCTTTGAAATCCCCCCTGGGATGGGGACCCCACCTCTGCCAGGGTCGGACCACCCTTTGGTACACAGATGTCAGGTTTCTGTGAGTAAACTTCAAGCCAGGAAGAAAGTCTTTTGTAATTCAGGGGTATGAAATCTTTCTTAAAATGTCCAAATCAAATTAAACCAAATGAGATATATTTTTTTTTTTTGGTCTTTTGCAAGTTGCTTTTAAATTCAATTCTTTCAAATATCCGCTGAACCTTTTGAAAATTAAATGAATTTTATTTTTAATGCAATGTGCAATTGTGGAGATCTGAAGAAAAGCACATGGCCCCAGAAGCACGTGTGGTTTTCTCTAGCCATACAAGTTGGTCTAACACAAGATATTATCTCTCCCTGCAAACCTTGCCTGGCTTCGGTTTTCCAGGCTGAACAAAGATAACAGAAAGTTTAATGATTAACTTTCCCATTCTGTATTTTCCCCCTTTATCAGGCTTTTCCTGGCCTCTAGCATTCCTGCCTGCCTGCAAAATACGGGCTGCAGGTCTGGACAACAGCCTTTGGAGCTGAACACGGCCAGAACAACCCAAAACTCTGCCAGAAAGGTCTCAGGTAACGTCAGAGACGTGATTTCTCTTGGTACAGTGGAAGGAAGCTCCAAGTAAGGACCAGGGAGGAAGCTGTGGTGCTTCCAGCCAGCTCACCTTGCCTTCCCCATCGTCTCAAAGCTTTGGAGGCTGAAACAAACCCCTCCAGGTCTTCCCATCCGGGCTGTTCTCAGGCCCTGGATGAACAACACGCACTAGGAATGGGTCTCATCCTGGACCCCAAAAAAGTTCTGTGGATTAGTGATAATCCCCAGCCACACATTTCACCTCTTAAATGAAGACAGGGGACCAGGCAATGTTGACTGAACACCACCACCAAATTTCTGATACCGTTCACCCTGAGACTCTCCACCTGTCAGCACAAGTGATGGTCACCCCAGCAAGGGTGGGCTCGAGTCAAAGCAAGGTTAAACTCTCCTCATGTTGCAAATGCTCCCCCTGAAGCTGCTCCATCTTCACCTCTCTCATACCAGCTGGAGGGCACTCAGCTCTGTCAGCCCTCTGGTTTATGGAAACCACGTTCAGTGTCCAAATATTACACAGTTCCTTGGGTAATAGAGCCTGTAACCTCCCTAATTTATCTGCAGTGTTTAAAATAGTATCACTAAAAAGCAATGATAGATGAAACATTTATTTTAAACCAGAGCTATTTAAATTACGATAATCTAGAAAAATCTTTGCTAATCTGCTCCATCTTTGAGCAAAAGAAATACACACTCCCCGGGTTTCATACTGAAACAAAGATGAACATTGGCAGGGCAAGTGAAATCATCTACAAATACAAATCAACCTTTTCTCCTTGTGAGCCAGAGTAGCCCAAGGGATAACAGCACCATCACGCTTCTGCTGTATTTATACAGCACATTTCATCTTCATTAATCCAGATAATACACTGGCAGATCCTTATTTTTCAATTCCAAGAACGATGAGCTATTCCTGTGCTACGGCACTTCAACACCCACCTCTCCCCGACCACGTGGGGCCCCACGGAGCTCTGGCCACCACCCTGGAGCACCGTGGATGACCCTCTCCTTCCTACCCTCCCACTCCCTTGGGAAGGGCCTTGTCCCAGCTCCAGGCTGTCCTCGGAGCTCTCAGAGCCCACCACACTCTTTTGGCCACAGCGTGGGGCGTGAAGGACCTCACCAAAGCACAGGTCAGCCCTGTTCTTGCCCCCCATGGCTTTTCTCACGGGGGCAACCCCAGTAAAGCAACAAGAGCTAAAGGAAGGAGAGCAGGACGCTGGAACAAAGAATTCCTGCACAGATCCGTATTTTCCCTCTGTTTTCCATGAGCTGGTGTTTTGGTCAATAAGCTTCATATTTAAGGTGTCTTATTTTCTTGTGCATGCAAAGCATTGCTACAGTGGAACTCCCACGGCTGCTGGGAGGCATTTCCTACAGGCATCCTCAGCACATTAAGAGACAAATAAAATCCAGACTGTAGAGAAACTGACTGCCCTTGAAACCACGTTAACTCTAATGGGCTGAAAATGTCTTCATTTTTACGTCTCTCCACTACCACGGAGAAGAAAGTCAGTGCTGATGTAGGTAAGCTCAGGATATAGGTTTATCCAATAATGTATACTCAAGATAGTGAAAAATATTTCACATTTGCCTACAGTTATAAAACAGTAAATCACACTGAACGATATCTCTGCAGTAAGCTATTTTCCTCTCACCATTTTCTGTATTTTATTGGTTCAATAAACCCCATCACCTATCAACCCAAGAGCTGTAGCTATACACTGCATGGTTATTCTCAATTATTTTTTTTAGTTTTAAAATTATGCCCCAAGCCCACCAAAGCGAGGTATGGCAAAATGAACTAACCAGATTTTGTTTCTTTGTTGGGGAGAAGGTAGGGGAGGAGAGGGAAAGGGAGAGTTTTGCACCAGAGTTTCACAAGGTTGACAAAGTTTCCTGCCCTGCAGTAGAAAGCAGTTGGCAAAGAAAGATGCTGACACATCACACCCCTGTCTACACGTTTATGCACTTGATTAGATCATGCAGATTACAGAACGCACCAAATGAACCCAGTGTGCTGGGAAAACTCCCGGTGACTTTGAAAGGGAAGGTCCTGCAGCAATAATGCATCGTGCCTGGGTCCTGGGGGTCCCAAAGAGCTGCCACTGCCACAAAACCACCCTGTTGGCAAGGTCCTGCTCACCAGGACACCAGCTAAAGGAGCATTTCCCAGTGCCTCTGTTTTCACTGCCCATTTCACAAACACCTGAGAGATAACTCCACAGTACTCAGTGCAATCCGTTCCTCTAGTTAATATGTTTGACAATAAATAAAATGTGAAACAGAAAAATCCAATGTTGTAGAAAAAAACCCCATAGCACATGGCCAGCTGACTTAAGAGCACTTCCATCAAACCTCCTTCCGTTCACTGGCATTACTTTGAGCAAGAGTTTTCCCAAATCTCTCCCTGGTTCTCAGCCCAGCAAACAGGTCACCTTCCTTGACCTGTTGTCCTCTCTCTGCAAACAGACAACTTCTGTGCCCATTTGTCTCCCTGAAACCCTCTTCCTTCAGAAGGAAAAAGAAAGGTGATTCTTCAGTAGAAACTTGGTAGAAGTTGCACTCAACATTACAAATTACAGAATTCTAGAAGGGTTTGGGTTGGAAAAAGCCCATCCAGTGCCACCCCCTGCCATGGGCAGGGACACCTTCCACCAGCCCAGGGTGCTCCAAGCCCCATCCAGCCTGGCCTTGGGCACTTCCAGGGATCCAGGGGCAGCCACAGCTTCTCTGGGCACCCTGTGCCAGGGCCTGCCCACCCTCACAGAGAACAATTCCTTCCTAATATCTAACTTAAACCTACTCTCCTTCAGCTTAAAGCCAACAGAGACATCTCATACAAGAAGACATGCAGATTTGCCACAGGGTCTGGAAATGATTCCCTGAGCTTACCAGAACAAGCTGTTTTGTTGCTTCTCAGAGGAAGCAGAACTTGAGAGGTACCAATCCCTCTCAGTGCCGTGTCCCAGGTCTTGCCAACTGACATGGGTGGGTTTCATGACTTTTTGTTTTGCTTAGTGTGTAATGCAAGGCTCACAATTCTTGAAGGACTCCTCTTCCAGCTCTCACCGAATGGAGATGATGGATCTGTACCATGTGCAGCCACGCTGCTGGGCTCTCTGGGGCCCTGCAGGAGGTGTTGGTGAGGATGCAGCACAGACACCTGTGAGAGCAACACATCTCAGCCTCTCTTGACTCCTGACTTTAGCCTGAGCTGGTGAACCACGTCTGCTGCCAGCATGAGGCACAGAGTGTGCACGGGGATTCCTCCTGGCCTGTGCCTGCATTCAAGCAACCAACTCGAGACTGCTCCGCTCTTTCTGCCCCTGTCGGGCGAACAAACAAAAAACCAGTTGCTACTTCCTTGTGATTCACATGGGGAGTGCCTGGAGTCAATGGGTTCAGTGTGGGGATCATTCAAACCAGCTGCGGCCACTAAAAGAATCCATTCTTCATTCCTGCGACCAGCCTTGCTAGAAAGTAGGGAGCAAATGTTCCACCCTAAATAGTTTTGGTCTGAGCACAAGAGAAGCTATTGGCAACAACAACACTGAGAGAATGTCTTCGCATCAGGCTCAGATGCCTTGCAAATGTATTTTGTATCCTCTACCCCAAACTGTAGTTCTTTCTGCCTGTAACAGACTACAGGCTTTAACTGGCTCTGGCAGATTGCTGAGTGTCTTTATTTTGGCTAGAAGAGAGCTCCCTTCCATATGGGACCTATCTAGGATGGAAAGCAGATCGACTTGGATGGAGAGCCCAACCCCAGATCAGCACCAGGCCACCGTGGCTCTCCACAGCAAAGCCAAGTTGTGCAGGAGTCATGGAATCCCAGAATGGTTTGGGATGGGAGGGACCTTAGAGACCATCCAGTGCCACCTCTGCCATGGGCAGGGACACCTCCCACCAGCCCAGGGTGCTCCAAGCCCCGTCCAACCTGGCCTTGGGCACTCCCAGGGATCCAGGGGCAGCCACAGCTTCTCTGCCCAACCTGTGCCAGGGCCTGCCCACCCTCCCAGGGAACAATTTCTTCCCGATATCTAATCTAACTCCACCATCTTTCACTTTAAGAGTTCCTGCTGAGTGACGGACCGGGCCCGATCTGAGCATTTTCTCCGGGCTGACTGGCAAGAGCAACCCTGACATGGTGCATATGTTCTGAATTTTATGTACTTCAGAAACAAACCGAGAAAAAATGTCATTGTGCTCCGCTGTGAAATACCAGGAGCACCGAACTGTGCTGCATCAACATGGCATTGTCTCCAGGACTCTTGTCCAGCCCCAGGCTGACAGGAGGAGCTGGCACACGGACACAAAGACGTGCCCATGTTCTTTCCTCACACACCCAGGTACTTTGGCACAGCACAGTAAGGACTGTGTCTCCATCCAGTTATCAGCGCAGCCTGAACTAAGGACAATGCTCATTAAGAAAAGATACAAGAGAGGATAATGACTAAAAGATAAAGATTTGCATTTATTAATGTCACAATATAACGGAAATGATAAACCTCTGCAAGCTGAGTTTCTAATTTGGTCTTAATCTCAGTGGGCGTAGCTGCGCCAGCCCTGGCTGCCTCTCCGTCTCAGCCCTGGTCTCCTTTCCATCGGTCAGGACAAGCCTTTTCCCAAATCACAACAGCTGGCTGGAGCAACCCCCACCTCCTCTTTCTCACTATGACTTTTCCCTTGGAGCATGATGATTTTTAAATCCTTTTAGGCTCAAAGCCCAGTAAGCAGTAAAGCCCAGCACAAAGTGATATTTATTTCTCATAACTATTTTTTTTTATATAAGAATCCAATAGAAAAATAACCTCAGCAGTATTTGTCATAGCCAGAAGTGGATTTGAAGCCCTTATGAAGTGAATGTGCTGCCTGCTTCCTAACAGAGTTAGAGGAAGAGCCTGCCCTAAGCCCAAGCTCCTGCCCTACTCCAGCTGTAGTAAGGAGTGACTTCAAAATCTTTTGGGGAGCTGGAAACTTTGGTATGGACAAAGAACTCAAATGAACAGCCACAATGGCTACAGAGTGGTTTCCTTAATTAGAAAATTGGCCGTGTTCCTAAGGAGGAGGAAAACAATGCTACAGACTGCCAAGGCAAAGAGCAAGTAAAAACTGTAGCACATGGAGCTCTGGAGGAAGCACAAATGGGCTCTATCAGCCCCCCAGATCCTCCAAAAACCACTTGTAATTATTAGGCTGCAAACCAAGCATGGTCCTGCTGCTGAATCAGAGCAGCACAAGCTTGTGAATATGACTTGGCCATAATCAATTCACTTTGACAAGGCTCAAAACACTCTCCAGGCAATTTGAGACACCGTAAAACACAAGGAACTGACAGTTTCTGACCTCAAGATGTCAAAAAGAGAACTGCTGTCTAGTTTTGATGAGCTGTCACTCCATCCCCTGGACATCCCTACTGCAGCTAAGCACTTCACATCGTGGGCTGCAACCACACCGTGTGATCCACAAGTTGACTGGCACGTTCTCAGGGCATCAGTCAACCCAGGTGCAACAGCACCCCAGAATCCCTGTCAGTCCAGCAGCAGGGGTGGGTGGGTGGTCTTCAGAGATGGAAAATACTAACCAGGAACGCTGTGTTGCTTTTTCAAACAGCAGACCAGATCCCAAGCACAACCAGCTCTCCAAGAAGAGACATCTCAGAGCATGCACATCTCTCAAACCAGCACAGGGACAAGGCTGACAAGTAATTGTACAGAAAAGGGAAGAAGACTACAGAAGAGAAACTGCAGCTTTTCCCTGTGCTGGTCACATGTGGATGTGTCAATCCACCCAGCATCTGACACCTGTGATCAGAAAGAAGCTGATACCTGTCACGCTGAGACAACTGAACATCCTGCTATGGAAATTCAAACTTTCAGTGCCAAAACAGCGCTCCCAGGGAAGTGTCAGTGAACAGGGGGACTGGGAAGGCAAAAGGAGCAAACACTCCTCGGCTGCAGGAGGAAAGCAACATGCTGATGCCTCTCCTAAGCACAGGACTGTGGCCAAGCAGAAACACGGGTCATGGACCGTTTCCAGGGGTGCACTTGAGATGCTCTCACTGTAACTGAAGATGAAGCTGTGGCCTCCCAGGGCTGTGGTGGCTGAGCAAGGAGGGCTCAGGTTTTCCTGCCTCAAAGCAACCACCAGGATGAAATGAAATGAAACACAGGGGTCTGGCTGCAGGCAGGTGACTGGACAGCAGTGGCAGCGGGAAGGGTGGGCTTTTGGAGTGTGGCTCCAAAAGGAAAACCTCAGAGGACACCCTCGAGATCCTTTTCCATGCAGGAGATAAAAGAGGATCATCCCACACTTGACGGGAGATTATGGGCATCACTCCAGGAGATCTCCAAAATTACCTTACACTGACACCCAGGAGCTCCAGGTGGCTTGACACAAAGCAGCAAAGTACAGGTTACAAAGTGCTTAGGGGAAAATTAAAGGGAAATCTTAGAATCCAGGTTTGGGGTTTAGTTTGCTTAAAAAAAAAACAAACAAACAAAAACCTAAACAATTTTAACTTGCTATTCTGCCAAACTGATTGAAAATGCTTGCTCAGACCCAAGGGGCTCACGACCCACTGATCAAACACACACTGTTGAATTTGTATGGACTCGAGTCAAAGGATTTCTAACACCAGGAAGGGTCAGAGTCACAGGCAAACAAAGCAAGCACGTAACTGCACCAACGTGAGAGGAGGAGTGCACAAAAAACTTGGAACACAAACATTTTGGGACTGTTACCAGCACTGTTCTCACCAGGCATGGAATACTTTCCTGGAAACTGGCTACCTTGAGGGAACCCTACGTCCCCTGCAGTATTTTGGTTGGCTCACTGCTGCTGATTCCAGTATTTTCCCCTTTCTTCTGCTCTCCTACCTTCTCCCCTCCTCTCCCACTTCTCCAGATGTGTTTGCAATGCAGGAGAGCTGCTTCCTTTGACTTTGTGGGGCAGCTTCCAGCCTTGCCTACACCCAGTGGTGTGTGCAGCTCTGAGTCTTTATGAATACAGTCCTCAAACAAACAGGGAAGACGCATATTAACTTAGTGCCTAATAACTTCCCAGAGTGGGACTAAAGGAAACTGGAGATTTCCCAGGAAACTGTCCAGAGCACAGCCAGATTATCCCATTACAGGGGGCACTGCAGAAAGGAATCCTGTACTCCTGGCACCTGGCAATTCACGACCAAGCCATAAAACAACCAAAAGCTGGGTGGGAACTGCATTACAAACTCTTGTGTTCCCGATCCAGCTGCAGCTCTGGAGCCTGAGGGCTCTGGGAGGAGTGGGAGAGGCTTGGCAGAAGGAGTTAGAGCAGCACTCTTCCTTACTGCCATCTGATGTGTCTTCCTTCCTGGAGCAGAAGCAGCTCGTTGTCCCCCTGGGAGGGTGGTGGAGCATCTCCTTTGGCTCTCACCAAGTGCTCTGCAACTTCCCATACCGTAAACATGAATCTGCACAGAGCAAAACCTCCAGAGCATCAAGCCTCGCAGGAGCCAGTGCTGTTCCTCCCCATCCTTCCGTGAGACCTGCTTTCCATATGTCTGTGCCCCTGTGCCTGCCTTCTCCTCCACTGTGGAAGGACAGGCTCCCTCTCCACTGATCCTGTCCCTGCCTCAGCCCTCCTGAGGGCTGCACACCAGAGCACCTGGTCTTTTCCAACCTTAATTTTAGGATTCTGCTGCCAGCTTCCCAAACTTCCTCTTGTCCATGTGCCACCTCAGAAGGACAAGGCAGTAGAACAGATCTGCTTCGGATTTCTCTCACAAACCTCTCCCTGTGAGTTCACAAGGTGATTTTTACTTAGCAAAGCACCCGTTTTTCACCCTGAGCAATATCTCCCCTCGGACAAATATCTCTGTTTACAGTCTGGAACTTTGTCATATCGAGCCGTGCCCAAATTCATTATCCCGCCACGCTCCTGTTGTGTCAATATTATATGATGGCCATTTCTCTTTCTCCTCCTCAACTGCTACCATGATTCTCAGTGCCATCAGCTCTCCCCAGTGACCTCCTTTGCTTCACTGCAGCCCATAGTGCCACTAATCTTAAAATTATCCCAGAATACGCAGAGACAAGCCAGTTCTGATGTATTTTCTGC
The DNA here is from genome assembly GCA_013396755.1 of Sclerurus mexicanus. Classification (NCBI taxonomy): domain Eukaryota; kingdom Metazoa; phylum Chordata; class Aves; order Passeriformes; family Furnariidae; genus Sclerurus; species Sclerurus mexicanus. Next base: position 123,357 of record VWZF01006588.1, read on the forward strand.
TACTTCTGAGGATCTTCTTCAAACCCCTCTGCAAAACAGACAGCTCTGCCCTTCCTGCCAGACTCCATCCCTCCTTCTCCAGCAAGAGCCACTGGTCCCTGCCCTCTATTCATGCTTTTGTGGTGGAACAGCCACTTCCCAGTTCTCTGGACACTTGCAGATTTCCATGCTAATGCTCCAGACTTGGTGTGGCTCAATCAGGTTCCAAGTCTCACTTTTTGCTCTTTCCCAGCTACCACTCAGCTGTGCCTGGTGAAGCATTTATGGCAACCCAGCCATCTAGAATGGTCAAAAAGGCACAATAATTTATCAGCTAATTTTGCAGCCTCTCCACAGCAGGGCACAGTGGGTCTGTATCTCGGAATAATTTTAATTTTCTGAGTTATTTTTCAGACTAGATCATGAATAGGAGCAGTCTGACACATCACAGTTTTAGGCTGAGCAAACAAAAAACGTGGTAAGTTGCCTAACCAGAACAAAAATATGATGATTTAACATAAAAATATCAGAAATTAAGAAAAAAGGAAACATTCAACCATATGCACAACTTAAACTCTTTTAAATGGCAAGTGTCCAAAGCACAATGGTAGTTCTTAACACACAACCACTACTGCACCTCAAAGACCAAGCAAAACCAACCCAAAACTGAACAGCCAACAGCAAACCGAACAGTCAACATCACCGTCAACCGGTACCACATTTGAAAGCAATTTGAGCTTTAATAATTCAACACAATTTAATTTGCTGGTAGTAGGGAAGGTGGAATTTGTTTTTCTTCCAAAGGATGACGTGGATGGATACCCTATCTCTGTAAGGTACACCCCAGTTTGTGGTAAGTGCTGGGCTTGAGGCCAAACACACACACAAAACACACACAAAGTGTTCTCCAGGTCAGACCCACCAACCACAGAAGCCGAGACCAAGCAAGGAATCCTCCAACACACTTAACATGCAACGTTTGAAAGCGAGGCACATCACTGATCTTTATTCTACCCACAAACCCCCTACTAGAATCTTGTTTCAGAAATTCGCAAACTTTCAAGTGTTTGGTGGAATTCCCTTCCTGCCTCTCTTCAGCCTCTTAATAACAGTCCCAGTGCTAATGACCCAACTCGGGAGCGTACAGAGGGAAAACAGAGCTTCATGAAATATTGATACACACTTGGAAATTTGACAATTATCTCCAGAGCTCCTTGGTAAAACCTGAAAGCAAATAAATAGCAAACATTTCCTGTACTCATTAAAACACTGAAAAACAGAGAAAGGAACCTACTCATTATCCATTTGACAAATCTATCCTATTATTTTTAATAATGCACAGGCATTCAAGGCATGAAACGTACAGTTTCTCCTGCTTAAAGAAACCATTGGGTTTGTAGATCTAATTTTAAGAAATGCAATAAGTCAGTGATGTAGAGCTGGTTCGTTTTGCAGGAGAAGGTAAAAATCCTTCTATTGAAATCAATGACAAAATTACTACTCAGGTGAAAGCAAAGCTTCACTCACTACCCTATTTTGGAAGCTGCTTGTTCAGAAAGATATCCTACAAAACTGGAAATATTAATTTTTTTGGCCTTTCTCACGGAAGCTTCGGAAGCAGAAAACTGGTGTAAAACAGAGCTGATGAGCCAGGGCATGGTGCTGGTGGTCCATGAGATGTATCTCTGCACCTTGCTTGTCCTGCACCGGGGACGTGATCCACTGGCTCACCCTCTGGCCAGAGCACAGAGCCTGGGCTTTTGGGATGAATGGAAAACTCAGAGAAAACCCTCCCTGCTGAATAAATACGAAGCCTAAGGGGAAAACTTCCAATGCAGAGCATGACAGGTTGCTCAGCAGGGCCTTGGTGTTATCAGTTCTTAGTAATTCTGGTTTCTGGCCCTTGTAGTCCTGACTGCAGATGAAACAGACCCACAATCGCTGCAGACAAGAACAAAATGGGAAATTAAGATTCTTAAGCCTAAGTGTTTCAGCTGGTAAGAGAAAAATTCCCACTCTCAAGCAGATCCACTCAGCATGAATTTAAAGACAGGGAAAGCTAAATAGGAAAGATCAATGGGAATTGCTGGCCAGGTGGAATAACTAAAGCTACATTTGAGCATTCCTGATTACTTCAGTGTCCCAACAGGATGGTCTAGATACTGAGAAGCTCCCTGCTGTCCACACTGAATACTTTCTTTTACCTTTCACAACACTAATCAGGTTCCCTTTCATCGACAAAGCAAAGTATATGCATGTGCATGAACCACTGTACTTTTCAACACTCATTTAAACCTTTATAACAAAGCATTCAGAGGAAGGCAGAGAACACAACAAATGACTGTGTGTGACACCTCCATTCCTGGGTTTTTTTCCACTCAGGGCATAACAGTGAGAGACTCCAACAAGGGACTGGGCCATCCTAAGGCTGATAATCTATGGGGTCAGTAAGGGAGAGTGTGGGAGGCAGCTTGAAACCGCTCAGGGATTTTCAGCGTTAGAACAAGTGTCAAGAAACGTGTTAAGGTTAAGACGACCAGCAAGGAAAGCAGGGGGGCAGCAGCAGGCTCTTGCAACCCATCACCCTCCAATTCCCAGCGCTCCCTGGCATGGAGGTAACACACCTGGAGATACCACCGTAACACCTGGAAAGTCCATGCCAAATGTTTCAGTTCTGATCCTCCTTTTCTGACTCTTTTCATGGAAAACATACCCCAAATTATCTCTCATCACAGTGTTTGCTGTCTAAGCAAAGTCCCGTCTGCTTATTTGCTTGCCAAGCCAGAACGACAAGCTCAGAAATAATAAACTGCTCGATAACCAAAACAAGTCACTTCTGGCAAAAAATGACGGCTGAAGAAGGACTGATCCAAATGGGTGACAACTCAGACACTGATTATAGTTTTGAGAGTTTTTCTCCCCATTTTCATGGGTATACATATCTGCATATATAAATAAAACACAAGACTGCCATCCTGGCTGTTCACACCACTGTTGACCAGAGATCTCCACCAGCCCCAACCATTCGAGTAAGCTCTGCTGGTTTCCTTCTTACAATCACAACCTGCTTGTCTCTCAGCTCACAGAGCCTAAACCACCCCCTTTCCCAGGATCCATAACGCCTTTGGGAACTGCAGGAACAGCACTGTACTGTCACTCTTCTCCCAGCCCCTCCTCGCCTGCCTCTGCTTTCAATTGCAAGAGGAGGCGACGGGCCATCTTCCTTGGCCATCCAACATTTGCTGGCTGAGATGCACCCCAAGGCCTGGGGTCTCCCAGGACGGAATGCCACAGGAGGGATGGGAATACAAGCCTTCACCACTAACACCACTGCTGTCCAAACACGGAGCACGCCGCTCGTGCATCTGGTGGTCGCTTGCAGACACTCTCTGCAAACAAGGAGTGGAATTTATGCCTGGCAAATGAGGGTAGGTCAAGGGCTTCCGAACTCCCTGAGACCCGGAGCCATCACGCTGGGGAATGAAGTGTGCCAGCCATGCAGCTGGAAGCTTTCCACAGGCAAGGGGCAGAGGGTGGCCCTGCCCGGGAGGGCTGTGCCATGGGACACACGTTTAAGCCGATTGTTGGCCCCGACAACCTCTGCACTGGGGGAGAGGGCGGAGGAAGGAGAGCCGGGCACTAATCCTCTCCATCTGCTCTGGAGCGGCTAATTGGATTGGGAGTGCAGAAGGCAAGGCCCCCGGACAGTGGCCAGGCCAGGCACGGGCACTGCGAAACCTCACGTGTGCCTCAGCAAAGCCCAGAGAGCCGCCCTCTGCCCAAACCCCTCCGGAGGGCTGCACCCAGCCAGGGCACCCCTGCCCAGCACCTCTCTGCTGGAGAGGAGGAACTAAGCACTGCAAAAACAACACCCATGAATGCCACCCCCAGAAGCAACATTTCATCTTTATCAAAACACTGCAAAGAGCAGGAAAAAAGAGATTAAAAATTAGCATTCTTTACCAGGAGCCAGGGGAACGCTGTTGGCATCAGGTTTTACTCAGGTGCGAAAGTCAAGAGCTCGACTGCCAGCTGCCATCTCTAAACCTTACTAATACCAGTCCTACATCTGCAACATTTATTTTGCAGTGGGGGCTTAACTATGCCGGTCTTCTGCTTTTCAAGGATTCACCTCGGCACCTACTTTGCTTTTAAAATAACAGGCAATTCAGTTGTGCAGCGTTTTCATTAAACTGGGCTGCAGCGTGATGCTATGAGAATGACAAGGAGAAGAAATATAAAAAATATTTAATACAATAATGATCAGAAACCTTTAAAAATTTTTTTCCCCCTCTGTGAACATGAAGTTTGTAGCTATGGAAACTACTTATGAGAAAGCTAAAAAAAATGCCAGCAAATATAGTCAGAGAATGATCTGGATATATGAAAGTCCTAACAATGCTCGAGAACTAGAGACACGGGGTGAAAGAAAAGTGTAAATTGAAGATGACAACACTTGAGCATCTGACAACACGTTCTCCTCCGACAGGCCAAATTCATTTTCATTGCCATGGCACTAAAGTCAATGAATTGCAACTGGAGTGAGTTTGACACTTTATATTGCTTTTGATAAAACCATTATAAAAAGCCCATTTCAACCTTTAAAAAAGTATTTTAGAAGTGTATTCTGTGCAATCAGTGAATTGTATGTGCATAAAGGCCAAGATAGTCAGTGTTATATCAAGGTAGCCAACAGCACATCTCACACATTCTGTTCTTCAGCCATTCACCCTGTTAAGGTGGGCAGTTCCAATGACTTCAATTTCATCTCAATCTGTATTTTTATATGGAAGTTACAGTCAAAGTCGTTACTCCATGGTTTTGTCAGTGAACACAGCACTCACTCTACCTGGAGTAACACACGAGCTGGGAACGGCTCCAAGGACATGCTATGGTCTGTCAGGTCAATGTGCAAATTAAATCAGATTTATTCAGCACACGGAGCTTCCTTTGGAGCTGTTTCAGTCTGGATTGTTAATTGAGCTGCCTTACATGTACACATTGTGATTACATGCTGCAGTCTGTACACAAAACACGGGAAGAAAACCTGAAGTTGATTTCTGAACCATCCACTGTACTGGGCAAAGGATAAACCAACATCAACAAATGCTCAGGAAACTCACATTGTGTATGAGATACCTTGCTAAACTCTGCCCAGAGAAAGTTATGGCAACTGAGCTTAAATAATTAGCTTAAAAGAATTAATAGCTTAAAAGAATGGGCAAATGTTTCTCCTATAACCATCCCTGATGGGCTCTTTTAACCATTCCTGAACAACCATCAAGGCTCTTGCTCCTGACTATGTCCTTTCCTCTTTGGAGGAAACATGAAGAGTTTCAGCCTGTAACTGATGTGTGGGTAACACAGTTTTATCTGTCACGGGGTGGAAAATACCAATAAAAGGCATCACAATGAAGTGTTAAAGAGTATAAGCAGAGCTGAGCTAATCACAGTGAAAGGCATTTCTATCTGGGCTCTAAGCTGATAAAAGAGAGGATGAATCTCCCTGGTGCTGGAGAGAATGACTTGCCCAGGGAAGGCAGCTGCCCTCCACCTGGCTTTCCCTGCTCAGGGAAAGGTCAGGCTCTCAACCAACTTTTACAGCCAAGTAATTTTGCTCCTCCCTCCTGATGATACCCACCCAACTTGCATGGGGCAGCCCTGCTCCTCACCCCCATGGAAAGCATCTTCCCCTCTGTGATCATCAGCTTTCATATCTTCATGGGTAAACCACAGCTTGAAAAACCATCCAAGACATGTATCTGCAATGAGTCACCATTCCCTAAGTCCAGCATCAGAAAAACAAATCTGCACCAGCCCCTGTTTGGGAGAAGTCCAGCCTAGCTACAAGAAAAATACAAGACTTCGTATCTGCCAGCCGCTCTAAGACTAAAACATTGGATTAAATAAATGTAAATTAAGTCATGTAATAAAAATACTAGCAAACATAATAAACCGAAGATGCAACATTTTGGAGGCGGAGCTCCAGCAATCTGATCAGTGGCCGTGAGACACAGTTTGTCCTCGCCAGCTTTGCTGACCTGGACTATTTATTTCCCTTCCCTCCCACCCCAGCACGAGGCTGTCACAGACAGCTCTGGCACAGCCCAGCCACTGACACGTGTCTGTCACTCAGGCCAGGTGTGACCAGGTGTGTTCCCCACTGGTGATGCCCTGGATGGCAGGAGCAGCCAGTTCCAGGATGTTCCTCCCCGGGGAAACCAGCCCTGACAGCTTCACAGGCAAGGTCTCGATGCCGAGGGCAGCGGCTTTGGCAGAGCTGTGGGTGGGGAGTTCCTGGGATGGGAAGCCGGATCATCTCCAGAGACGTAACTCCCAACACCACAGCAATGGGTTTACGGTGCTCATTCACAACCTTCTGCTCACACAACACCACAATTCCCAGGAAGGGCAGTTTACCCACCTTCCTAATAATTATTTTATGAAATGCAAAGCAGTTGCAGGAATAAATCTCGTTGCTGGTTTTCCCTCATCTGACCGTGCTGAAGCAAGAGGCCCATGGGCATCCACCATGTTCCTTCATCCCCCCCCCACAATCCTGCCTCTACCATCAGAAATACCAGGCAGGTATCGTATTGCAAAGCCTCTGCCCAAACTCCAAAGCGAACAGCAGCTCTTCAGAACGCACAGGGAGTGTCAAAAATCGGCACAAAATGACAAACTGGGTATACGGAAACAAAGACTACAACGCACAGTTCAACAAGACTTTAAACATACCCAAAATGATCTATTTTAAGGCCTTATCCATATAACAAGCTTCAAAACAGGACTGGACTGTAATGTGCACTTTACAAGCCTCTGCTACCCCAGAAGACATTAACCCCCACCGACAGAAAACATTTGCAGCCATTTAGACACCGAGTTTAATACTGAACTTGCTTTCACCTTGTGACTCAAGTATCCACAGCCAAAGCTACAGCCAGAGGAAAGCTCATCGCTCCTGAAAGCACATCCTGTCTCTTCCTGCTGGCAAATATGATTTTCCTGGATTCAGTCAAGTTTCTGCCATCCACTCAATGCTTTAAAACATCTTAACATATCTGTAACCTCAGCCTATCCCCTCGTGGGTAAATGTGAACACTCCTCCTCAACACAGCTCAAACATCCACAAACCACCACGCCTTCCATTTTTAATCCGCATCCTTCCACGTGCCGTGTGTCTTACCTTGGCTTCTACTTTTAAAATACAGTTTTAACAGGAAGAAAACCTCTCAGGCTACTTTGGAAAAGAAAAAGGGGAAATAAAAAAAGAAGACAATTTTACAGGTCCTACTTCAGCTAAACCTTTCAGGGCCTTCAATGAGAAGATAATCTTTCTGTGATTATGGCCAAACCCTCTCGTTGCTTGGCAACACATAATTAAGGAATATGTTTTCAGATCCGCTTTGCAAGCTGGCCATTATCAGATGAAATTACTGGAGCAACAAATGTCATCCTCATGCAAATGAGCTGGTCGTAGGGGGAAAAAAAAAAAGAGGGAGGGTTGAGTAGCAAGAAAGAACTGCACAGCACAGAAAGGCTGCTGGCTTCATCTCGCCAGTAATTCTCGTAAAGAGGGGGGGTGACATGGAGACTTTTAGAGAATAGGGTTTGCAGTTTATCTGCAAGACACAGGGAAGGAGGGATCTGTCTCCCGTGGTGGAAGAGATCACTCCCAAGCCCTGTGCTCTGGTGGTCCTTCACCCCAGAGCTTTCGCTGCGTCGGTATCGACCTCTCCATCAGACGCACCGCAAATAAATGAACATATTTGTGTTCCCCACATTATGCCAGTTCGCCTTTTTTTCTGCATTTATTTAAAAATACTGCCTGGATGTACTGCTTTCCCATCTGATCCATGTCAACACAGAACATGTTGCCTAATATTGAAGCATTTTTCAGAAATCAATACGTTACACCCGCCACATAAAGGACCATAAGCGTGAACAAACTGGCACCTCCTTCCTGCCTCTGTAATTATGGTATGGCAGGGAAAGGGGCGCGCCAAGTGTCTGCATCTTGACAACTTTATCATTTCCCCTCACAAAATCATCCTTTATTTAGATTCCTGTGGAATGGCATCACCAGCTTGGCACCGTCTCGATGCCTATAAATGGTATCCTCTTATTAAAGCTTTGTGTCTGTGTGTGCCGGTACGGCACATTGTTCGGGGCTTGTTTTGCATGGGGGTCCAGCTGGGCTGTGCGGGGAGAAAGCTCCCTGCTCATTGAGCCTCTACCAGGAAAAACATTTCAAGGGATTTCTTTCCACCCTTTTCTCAAACAAGTCAAGCCGCAAATAAATGGATTTGCTGAATTTCCTTACACTTAGCGGGTTAGTTTCTGTCAGGCTCCGAGCGTTATCATCAGTGTACGTCTCCAAAGCAGAGGAACGGAGCCTGCTCGGATTATCCAGCTTTTCATCTGAGCAGCCCAGGGCCCGAGAGCTTCTACAAGGGGAAGGGAACTCTAGGAGCCACCATTCATTTTTATTGTTCCAGTGCTTAACGACAGGCTTTTAGTTTTAAGCACAGCCCTATTACTTTAACAGCTCTATCGCTTCACTTACAGGCATCTCGAGAAGGAAATCAAGGGGTTTTATTTTGTATGCCTGATAAAACAGCAAATTAATAATAAGAAGAAAAGCCTTAGGTAATGGCCAAAGGTAAGTCGATTCTCGAATAACACCATTAGCTATCTGATGAATTTAGTCAAAACAATGCCAACCATTTCCTCGGAGGAACACATTTGCGCCTGATAACAGCGGTAAAAAGTCAATCTGCAGCAAACCCTGTAGTCCTAATTGCTCAGCCAGCGCAGTATCTAATCTTCTGTTCTCCACAAACAACGGGAACGGCAAGATTAACCCTGGACTCATTATCTGAGATACCGCTCACGTTCAACTGAAGTTGGCTAAACAAATAAAATATCTGGAGTTTAACCAGCATCTTTAGCTCTGCGTGGCCAGCACAGCCCCGTGGAGAAACCCCCTTCGCCTCCTTCCCTAAGCGGGAAACCATCTAACATTCAGGCACGAAACCCCGAGACCTCCGACCGTGGGGTTTCGGAGGGGTAAATCAAGCAACAACGAGGCCGGTCTAAACTACCCCTTGGACTAGAACCCTTGGGTAGTTACTTGGTTCTGGCGACGCCATGGTGGAGACGATGACGGGCGGCCCCGTGCGCCGGCTGAGCTTGGCGTGCGGGGACAGCTGCGCGGCGAAG
>VWZF01006588.1:133105-223751 GCA_013396755.1 Sclerurus mexicanus
CCGCGGCCTGGTCCCAGGACAGCCTGCTGCCCGGCGCCCCGTAGCCCGCCAGCGGCCTGCCCGCCACGTGGTCGCGGTAGCACCGGGGGTCCTTGGGCGACCGCGCCGACAGCGCTGGGTCGCTGTAGTAATCCTGGGGCGGCAGCGAGCCCCGGCCCGCCATGGGCGCCGGCCGCTCGCAGTAGGCGAAGTCGGGCACGGAGCCTTTCCTCAGCGGCCCCGGGGCGAAGGTGGCATCCTGGTAGGGGTACGGCTCCTGCTTCGGCTCCGCGCCGCCCTGCAAGGCGATCTCGCCGGCGCGCAGCGGCGCCTCGTACCAGCCGCCCTCGCCGCCGTAGGTCAGCGAGCTCCTGCGGCCCGGCGCCCTGGGGTACTCGAAGGCGTTCTCGCTCTCCCAGGCGCCCTCATACCAGCCCGCCGCGTCCCAGCTCTGCGAGCGCCCGATGTTGGGGTGCTTGCTGGGGATGGGCATCGCCGCCGACACGCGCGAGAGGAGGCGCCTCGCTGCCCGGCGCTCCTCCGGCACGCATCCACCTCGGCGGGCACCGGCGGGCGGCTCTGCCTCGCCGAGCGCCGGCTGAATTATTAATCCCCGGTAACCTTAGGAGGCAGAGCGCAGGCCGGGCCCCCGCCCGTGCGCGGCCCAGATGCTTTATCCTCTGCCGCTGGGGACGGCGCGCACATGGACAACTGGCCGAGCGCGGCGTGGGGATTAGGGGCTAAATAAAACCACTAAAGCCCTCGCTCCATGTGACAGCATTGCAGCCCGATGAAATCTCACGCACTGACCCAGCCAGCAACCTCAATGCAGCTTTTCCCCCAGGGAATGAATGATTTTTTTTTTTTTTCCCTTTTCTTTAAAAGGTTGGAGTTTTTAACGCGTGTTTCATCTGTTTTAGTTCCCTCCTTCCTCGTGGTTTTGGAAAGCCTACGGCAGCTCCCACCAGGAACGGGCGGCGGGACAGGGGGACGTGCCCGTATCCACTCGTCCACACACACACACACACGTAAAAATAAAAAAGAAAGCTCCAGTGTCAGCTCAGTCTTAATCCAGCCTGATGAAATGCTAATCCACCGCACACAGCTAAGGACAAATTAAACGGGAGCCGGCAGACAGGCCTAAAAAGAGGCCAGTGCGAGACACTCAGGGCTCCAGGAGCCAGAAATCAGTGAGGTGTCTGGTTAGCACTTTATGAATATTGTAATCTGCGCTGGAAATTAGGGTTTTTTTGTTGCAGTTTCAAATTAGCCACGCCAACCGGGCTCCAGAAGGAGTCTTTATATTATCACCATAATACGCAAATCCCTTCATCATCCCAGGACAGAAAATTGTGGAGGTGTAATCTGGAATGTGCAATTTTAAGACTCCAGCACAGGTCATGGAAAAGGAGGGGAGGATCAGAGGATCTGAAGGTTGGTGTTACAAAGCAAGCGTCCATAGTAGACTTGGTCTATTATCTCCAGCTTCCTTTGGAAAAACTACATGTTTATGAGATGGGAAAACACTCTGAAACATCAGACAAAACTCAATTTGTATTGAGCAGTATTTCAACATTCATAGGGATTAAGCTTTTTTTACACTAAGGAGTGGGCAAAAGGATTTAGATGAAATCACACCAGAGAAAATTGTTATTTGGGAATGTAATAAAAATTTCCATATGGAGTCATTGTTTTCAGAGGAGATACTAAGAAAGCTCCCCAAAACACACAATCTAAATTATGACACACTCCTTATCCTCAGATTCTCCTTTTCAAATAAGAATGGGTCAACTGTTCCTTATTTTGCTGACCACTGCTAGGCAGGCAACATTTTCCTTGTTTAATTAAAAAATTCCCATGGAAATGGTTTTGCCTTTCTCTGCCACGATCACAAATTTCATCACCTCCAACACACCCCTTTGGGGACGAGCCCAGCAAAAGCAGAAACAGGCACCTTCCCTGGTGTGTTTGCAAGACAGCTCGAGCATTTTACCCAGCTAATCCACAATAAATGTTTAGTGCACAAGCCATCACATGATGGACTATTGTGCTATTATGATAGCTAAATCACTAATACAGTCTAATGCTTCTACTTGCCTATCATACTAATACCTCTGGGCTATATTTCTGACCCAAATACTGGCAGGATCTTGGAGTAATCCCTAAATTTCTTTATTGCAGTAAATATTACAAATCTTCTTCAAACATTGTCTCCTCCAACTCCATCCTCAAGAACCACAGTCGTGAAAATTATGTTGGATATTACACAGACGTGCAAAACATGGGCCCCCAAAAGATTATTTATGCAATTCTCAGAGAATATCTGATTGGCATTATATTGAATTAACTAACAAACGTCAGGCACATCGGAAAATGTCTTCTTTTGTGAGAGTCAAGATGGGAAGACACATTTGTGGCTTACAAATAAAGCAGAGAACATTTTAACCAACAAAAAAACCCCCATTTTATTACAACAACATTTTGCTAAAGAATAAAATGTATTCCCAACTGGACGCGGCGAGATCTGTGCCATTTGTTTGTTCTGAAGCAGCAGAAGAAAGCTACCAAAAATGTATATGACAAAATAATAAAATCCTGGTCTATAGATCAAGGGCATCTTCCACCATTGAAATCACTAATGAACACAGTCACCACGTTAAGCCCTGGCTGACAATGGAAAAAACCATGCCATTGGGAAAGGAAATCTCAAAAATGCTCACTTTCAACAACAACAAGGCAAATCAGAAGGGAGCTTGAAGAATTTACTATCCCCGAAAAAACCGAAAGCTCTAATAAGCCCTTGGGTCACTTGACAGACACACAATAGAGACCTCACCCAAAGCAGCAGATTTGTAAGTGGTGGCCGTGCCCTGCCCAGTGCACACATGGGGGACAGCAGGGCCCGGAGATCCACCTCCCAACTCCATCCCAAGCACAGGAGCACATCTGGGCTCTGAAACCCACCCTTGTACCAGCCCACCCTGGCAGCCCTTGGGCAGAAGATGTGCTCTTCTCCCAGCTACTTCTCAGGAGCCAGGAAACTGCAGACCTGCTGCTGGAACACTCATGCATATGGAAGGTGTATCCCATGCGTGCTGACCTCAGTGGAACAAATCAACTATTCCTGTGCTCCAAGCCTACAAGACTTGTACCTTTCCCTGCAGCCATGGGGCAGATGTCCTCCATGGAGGGCTCTGCTGGTCCAATTCTTGCTGATCAAGAGCCACCACCAACCCCACAGCCAGAGGGGAAGACGTGCCCAGGAGCCATGGAGCTGGGCAGCCTCCCGAGCCACCACGGCAGCAAAGGAAACGTGAGCCAATAAACATGAAAGAAATAATCAGAATGAAATATTTACGATGGGCAGGAAGGGTCTTCTATTTGTCCTTTTTATGGCAGTCTTAAAAGCAGCACCCAGAGAGACTAAGGCAGTGCAAGCAGCAGCTGAGGTGAGACCCCTCCTGCAGTGCTGCGTCCAGCTCTGGGCACTCAAACATAAGAAGGACGTGGACCTGCTGGAGTCCAGAGGAGGCCACCAAGATGATTAGAGGGCTGGAGGAGCTCTGCTATGGAGAAAGGCTGACAAAACAGGGATTGTTCGGCCTGGAGGAGAGAAGGCTTCGGGTTGATCTTATCACAGACCCTGAAGGGGTTCTACAGGAGAGCTGGAGAGGGAGTTTGGACAAGGACCTGGAGAGACGAGAGGGAATGGTTTCCCACTGCCAGAGGGCAGGGTTACATGGGATATTGGGAAGACATTCCTCCCTGGGAGGGTGGGCAGGCCCTGGCACAGGGTGCCCAGAGAAGCTGTGGCTGCCCCTGGATCCCTGGGAGTGTCCCAGGCCAGGTTGGACGGGGCTTGGAGCAACCTGGGCTGGTGGAAGGTGTCCCTGCCCGTGGCAGGGGGTGGAATGAGATGGTCTCTAAGGTCCCTTCCAGCCCAAACCATTCTATAATTCTATGGAACTCTCATGACTCTGTACCTATTTCCGGGTCTGGATTCAGCAGTGGCCAAGAGAGGACACGGAGGCACCAGGGCACAATCTGACAAGGAGACAAGGACTATGGAACAGGCAGAAAATTTATTCCCCCTTTATCTTTTAATTCTAGAGTTATTCAGAAAAAAACCCCAACATACACAAGGCAAAAAAAAAAAAAAAAAAGCTGATCAAAAGATTAAATGCTCTGGTATTTCAGATCACATGAAAATGCAGACTTTTGACTTAATACCCTGATTTTCAGTTTAGCATTGATCAAACACACGGTAAATTTGTCTCTGACACAATGACCACGGAAGTCTGCTCTGAAGAGAAGGTGATGACAGAGTGAAGAAAGGTGAGCTCATCATTTAAGACACCACCCTCAAAACCTCAGGCATGAAACCCGAGTCTGGAATCCACTCAGAGCGGATGTGAAACAAGCAGGGCTAGAAGGTGCTGTGTTCTACATGTAAAATCCAGGATAAGAAACCAGGATGGTAAATCTGTAACACAACTGTGCAAACAACACTTTTTGGTGTCTGTGGCCGTGACTCAGGAGAGGCTGGACATGACATTTCATTCACATTGAAGTAAAACATTTCATTACCTATTCAGAAAGCAAGCTGCTGGAAGAATTGCTCCATGCAACAAAACAGTACAGATAAACACTCTTCAACTATAAAATTAAATCTTGTTTCTACTGGAAGAAAACATTTTTAATGTAGTAAAATGCTGATGTTTTCTCCCAAATTATTTTCTTCGGGGAGAGAGTGGAATAGGAACAATGTGCCAAATTAATTTCTGGTAAAGACTGTAAGGTGCCTCAGCATGGGAAAGGATATTTCTCTTTCAAAGGCAAAAGAATCCTGCTCCTGGTAGTGAAAAATCCTCTAGAGCACAAACACATCTCGTGTTAATGGACGGGGCAGGTATCAGCACAGCCAGCCTTTACACCTCACTCTGCCACTGTCAGAGAGGAAATCCTGAATTCCTTACCCTCCATTCCAGCAGGAGGGACAGAGGAATATACACCTATCACAGTGGGATGGTGGTAGATTAATCAGTGTTTGTCATATGTTTCCAGGTGACAAGGCACAAAGCTACCAGAATGCTCCTGCCCTCACAGCCTGGGCTTTCAAGGACCACGTGTATTTGTGCCTAATGACCCCCAAAGCTTGGGAAGCCCTTCCTGAACCTCCTCCTCCCACTTTCAGCTTGCAGGATGCCAGGGAAGTAGAAAAGACCTGCTGGTGCTAAGCTACACTGTGGTATTCCATGGATGCTATGGAGAAGAAAGGAATAGGATGCAGTGTGAGTAATGCACCCCCGCACGTGCATGTACACAAATTTAAAAAAATTCAAAAATTGAGAGAGGAAAAGGAAGAAAATGTTCCAAATCCTTGGAAACTATTGCATTTGCTAAAATTTGGCTCTGCAAACATCTCCCTCGCAGTGGCAATAAGCACTCAGCCTAGATGGACTTTTTAACAGTCTCCTGAAATTAGGGGAGCACAAAGAGAAAATTAGCAGGATTGTGCTGGAATCATTTTCAATAATCAAAGGAGCAGCACAGCATCTGAAAGCACTCAGTGCTTGAAGCCCTGCCACATGCTTCCACCAATCTCCAAACCAAAGGCAGAGATGCTCTGTAACTTCAACGAAACGCTCCCAAATACCAACTCGCTGCGTTACGACAAAGCACTCTTAAGATCAGCCAGTCAGGAATCAATCACTGCCTCACGGAACTCTGCATTTCGATGACTTTAAAGCAAAAAAAACCAAAAGCTTATGGCCTTGGTAACCCGACCCCCCAGAGCTGGGACAGAAAAGTGCCACAACCATTGGCGTGACAGGCTCCAGGAACGCACGAGCTGCCTTGGAATGTCCCACACAAACTGGGATCAGGAACTGGGTTCAGTCACCGTTCCCACCAGCTGCACACTGAAGGACCCGTGGAAGATAAAAGGTCACTGTGGTACCTACACAGATGTGGAAGTATGGCAGAGGAGTTTGCCTCCCATGCCAAAGCAAGCAGACGTTTCCTCTGCCAAGTGATGACACAGTGCCCTTCTGAGTCGTTTCCCAAGAAACTCCAGAAGTTCCACAAGCCAATGTGACAAGAGAGGATGTGAAGCTGTGGACCTGACCACTTGCTTTTCCACTACATTTCTGTGCCTCTCTCTGCTTGGAAGGGGTTTGATGTCGGAGACGTTCTCCTTCCCACCCTCGTGGGAGCCCCCCGTCTCACATCACTCCACCCCACAACTGTGTCTGGAGCCATTTCATGCACCTTGCACTGAAGAGAGCCCTACCTCAACTTCCCCCAGGACCTGACGGAACGGCTGGAGCTGTGTCAGGGCAGGGTCAGATGGGATCTCAGGGAAAGGTCCTTCCCCCAGAGGGTGGTGGGCACTGACCAGGCTCCCCAGGGCAGTGGGCACGGCCCCAAGGCTGCCAGAGCTCCAGGAAGGTTGGGATGATGCTCTGAGGCACAGGGTGGGATTGTTGGGGTGTCTGTGCAGGGCCAGGGATTAGACTTGATGATTCTTGTGGGCCCCTTCCAACTCAGGATATTCTATGGTTCCTTGAATTACCTTCCATTTACCTCAGAATAAGGTATGTGCAAGAAGCAGCCCAATGAGCATGTGGTGACTTACCACCCCCTGTTATCCTGCTCCTCTGGCAAAGCCCTGGAGGGTGCCCAGGGAATCTGTGGCTGCCCCATCCCTGGAAGTGTCCAAGGTCAGGTTGGACGAGGGCTTGGAGCAACTTGGGTTGCTGGAAGGTGTCCCTGCCTATGGCAGGGGGTGGCACTGGGTGGGCTTTGAGGTCCCTTCCAACCCAAACCGTTTGTCATCTAGGACGAAATCAAACCACAGGTATCAAATGCAAGAAGCCAGTAATCATCTAAAACACACTTGCAGCTAAAAACAAGAAGCCCAGCTGTAAGACACACTTGGAGCCATTGGAATGAGCCCTAAAAGCTCTTGAAAGCTCAATCAGAAACAATTTCACCTTTAAGTACGGGAAGACTCCAATAAAAGTTGGCAGAAACAGCACTGTCACATTCCTGCATCAACAAAGGGAGAATAAAAATATCAGATGTATCCCCACACCACAGAGCTCCACACTCCAAGGACTAAAAACACAAATCAGTCTGGATGCTGAATGGCAGGCGAAAAGCAGCAGACAGGGTTCATTGGGCACAGCCCTCAGCCATTGGCAGAGATCTAATCTATGAATGCTCTTAAAAATAATCCTCTAGAAATCACATCAAGCACCTTGTCTCCAAAATGGGGTATTAGACTTTGAGGTCAAATCTCATCATTTTTAATAAGAATTCGGGATCAAGATTTAAACAGCATGTGTAATGAAAAGCATGGGAATTATATCTGTCCCAGAAAGTAGCAGAGAAATCCACTGTTAAATGAATATATATTGTAATTCTGCACTCCGCCATGCATGCCTGGGCTTTGCATAAAAAATAATTAATTACGAGGCTGTAACACGGGCCTGAGGAGATAAACAGGCAGGGGTGCACGGTGTCTCTGCCTTAGTTCCCCTGGTGATGCCAGAGCTTGAAATGCACACCTCCCCTGCAGACCCAACGCAGACGAAACCACAAACCAAACAGGAGGAAACATTACTTCAGCTAAAAAGAACCTCAACAACATTTACGCCTCGCTTTTTTTTCAAAAGCCTGGTCTTTTGCATTACTGTATTGCAACGATCAAATCATCAAACGTGAGACGTGTCCTACTGCGCTCCCTCACATCCCTGGAGATGGTTAAGGGGGATGGCTGCTCCCCAGCGAGGATGACCCTGATAATATCTGTTATCATCAGCAGGCAGCAACACCGATTTCAATCAAAAAAGATGTAAATCTATAACTACAGGCTACTTCACCAACTGAGGCTGTTTACTGCGAAGTTTTGAGGTGCTAGATGGCAGCAGAGAGTGTTATGTTTTAAATAAAAATTAAAAGGGCAATCTAAAAGAGAGACAAAACAAATTAATAGTGTTAAGCTAACGGGCTATATATAAAAGTGTCACTAAGAAATGACCAATGTCCTTTCATTTTAAGAAATGCAAAACCAACTCGAAACTTGCTCTTTGAAGAAAGCTCTCAGATAGAAAAGCCATAATGAAAACCTTCACTGTTTTGGCACTTCGATCCATTACATCTGTTAGTGGAGAGCAAAAAACTATAAAAGTTGTGTAACGTGTTTCCCTGCAGCTTTATTTTAGTATAGCCAGATGTCCTTCTCCTGTCAAAACCTTTACTACCAAATATTCAGTGGAATCAGAATAAAATCTAAAGACTGGTCCACATCCAAATATCACCAGCCTCTGAAAAGGTGTAACTTAGAAGTTAAACACAAGGGTTTTTCCTGGTATTTTGAAGGAAAATCCATCCTGTTCTCATCTGTCCCCAGGGACTGATCATTTCTCATCACATTTTTGGAAGCAGCCAACTTCCACCCCCTGGGTGCTGGAGTGCTCTCATACTCTGGAGCAGGACTGCTCCAACAACCCCTCCACGAGGCTCCTCCTGGCATGTTCTGGGAATGTTATCACTTTCCTGAGCAATCTTTAAATGCAGGGGAAGATTTAGAGTAAGGAGAAAAAAAAACCCAGATAGGATGACAACATGTTAATCCCTAAACCAGTTAATTTGAATGGGAAATGTGGTAAGGCTGGAAATGAAGTTGATGGTATTGAAGTCATCAGCTGTAATTGTTTCTTAATTAATGACACGAAGTTGTAAAGCATGTTACATGGAACCTTGTCTGGGGGAAACGGAAAAATACAAGGCAGAATTAAGAGACACACATTAAGTCACCATAAATGTGGGTTTAAACTCAAGCTGAACACAACAGAAGTATTATTTCCTATTTTGGTGCACGCAGCACTCGAGTCCAGGGAAAGGGGAGCTCTCCTCCTTGCAACAGCCGAAGTTGCACACCAAATTAATGGAATTTTTGCCTGCAACCTTATCTAAATGTGTCTTACTCTTTTCTAGATGCCTGGGGGATTTTGTCAGGCTGGCTTTGGATCTGGCTCAAGTCCTACATCTTGTCATGCACATTCCCCTATGGAATGTCACAGGAGAAGGGCTGCCTAGGAGTGAATATCCAGGAAAAACATCCCCACAGGACTGGGAGACTGTTGGAGCAGCCTGTGCATCCACCCTTCATCCATAGGATTCTGTCCACATTTTTAAAAAAACCCCTTAAAATTCTACCAAAATCTACTGATGACAAGGAATGCCCAAACTCACCACGTCTCTATCAGTGAGCGGGTAACTGAGAGCATTATTTTCATTGGTAAAAAGAGGTTGTAATCCAGCTTTTGTAGGAATTTGAAGGGATCTTTTGAAAGCTCCATAAGGGCCAAAGAACTTCAACTGGACTCTGGGAAAAGCAGAACCATCAGGAGCAGGCA
This sequence comes from Sclerurus mexicanus, assembly GCA_013396755.1. Classification (NCBI taxonomy): domain Eukaryota; kingdom Metazoa; phylum Chordata; class Aves; order Passeriformes; family Furnariidae; genus Sclerurus; species Sclerurus mexicanus. The sequence goes on from VWZF01006588.1 coordinate 142,510, forward strand.
GAGCGATTTTCAGTTTGCATAAATCAGCACAGGGTGCAAGAGCAGAGGATCTGACAAACCAACGCTGCCTTTTCTCTAGGCAAAATGTGTTAAGCAACCCTTCCTTAAAAGCCTGATAGTTTATGTGCTTTGAGGTGGAAACAAAAAAAAAAAAAGAGAATATAAAAAAGTTTTGTTGGGGGGGGGGAATCCTTGTACTGCATTTTATATTCATGCAAAAAAGGAACTCAAATCCACTAGATAAAAAAAAAAAAAAAGAAGTCTATATTTATTCTAAATAAGTCACTTTATTCAGGACAAGCAGTTTCTTCTGCACTTGATATCATATTTAACTCATTGTTTCTCATCAAATGCCTGGTGGTGATAAGGATTTCCTGAGATAACAAGATTCTATTTCAAAGCAGTAAAAATAAGTATTATCACATGCCACTTGGTGTGCAAATTTGCAAGAATGGAAGAAAATTCCTCCACCCAAATATCAAATGTACTCATTTTGGCTAACGATATACAAAGGAGGAAGAACTGGGGGCAGCCACTTTCCAGAGGTGTAGTTTTAAAGCACATTTTCCCATCTGCTCCCAGCAGCAAGTCCCTCCAGTTTTTAGCAGGAAGGGTTATTGAATGAGAACCTATTCCACAGCCTGTTCCTAGTGGTGTGAGCCCAGACCTCAAGGACACACTGCTCAAACACTGCTGAAAACCAGAACTGTTACAAATCTTCAGGGGCACATTTATTGAGGGTTGGTTTGGGGTTTTTAACGATAAGAAAGTGCCCCACAAGCAATAATTGACACTGTGATTGTTAAGTGCATTCCTACGGAGGAGAAACTGAAATAAGCACCAGGTAAAAAGCACCCCTGCCATAGATCCAGCTTTGTATTTACCACAGTACCTACCATTACACAGCTTATTTATTTAAACATTTACTGGACGTGGTTGGCATTGAATTCCAGCCCAGGTGGAAATGTGGAATACAGGATTTCTGCCCACCCCTGAAATGACTCAACCAGCCTCGTGCAGCCGTGGCAGAGATAATTTTGTTCATGCTGAAACTATCTATTCCTACCCCAAATTCCCCCCGCCATCCCACAGAATCATGGAATCATTTAGGCTGGAAAAGACCTCTGAGATCATCAAGTCCAACCTTTGACTGATCACCACCTTGTCAACCAGCCCAGAGCACCGAGCGTGTTCCTTGGACACCTACAGGGACAGGGACTCCACCATCTCCCCGGGCAGCCCCTTCCAACCTGACCATTCTCTGCATGAAGAAATTCTCCCCCGTGTCCAACCTGAACCCCTCCTGGTGCAGCTTGAGCTTCGTCCTCTCCTCTCACAGACCTCACCAAGGTTTGCAAGACAAACTATTGCACCAAGGGCTCAGCCTCATCCAAGAGGCTTCAGTAACCACAACAGGATCCCACTCCCCCCGAGGAACAAGGGTGTGTGGAGAGTCAGGGCCACACACAGACACCACAGTGGCTGCAAGGCAAACACAGGAGGAATTCCTACAGGAACTATGAATTACTGGTAGCACTGGAGAAGCCTCATCCAAAGAGGACACCAGGGTGTCACTGAGAATGGAAGCCACTAAGTCAAAAAGCCAAGGGCCTCATGCATTAGGCACTGAAAAGTATTATGTGGCTGTGCTGGCATTTATTGGCCATCAGACATATCAAAGGACATGAAAGAAAACAAAGACTACGAACAGCTCTACTCTGCAAAGAACAGACAACTTTGGCGGCACAAACTGACGCGTAAGGACATGATTTCCCACTGGATAATGACAAATCCTGGAGCAAAAACTGTCAGAAAACGTCTGGGCTCGCTTGGCTTTGCAATTATTTTTTCACTTTGCTTCTTGCTCATCCCAAAGCTGCCACTTTTGGGGCACGTGTTGAAAGTTTAACTGACTCATAAATGTTAGTGCAAACTTTAACCTATAAAGCCAGACATTCAAATTGCACGGCAGTGGTGCTGAAGGCAGCACTTGGGATCATCAGAGAGCATCCAGTGTGTTGGGACACCCGTGTTTCACACACAGACAAGACACTGCCATCCCGTACCCTGGATGAGCCTTGTCCCCGTTAAGTTTCTGCATTCCATGAGGAAATGACACACTGCCACAGCACCTTCTCCTCCGACTGTTCCCGAAGACACAACTGTGGACGGGCTGCTCCTCGCTCCCCGTCTAGCTCTCAGTGCTGTTTATTATTTGTTTAACCATATTGACAGAAGCCCAGCACAGAGAGCAGCTGAGCAAGCAGCAGGCTGGGCAGCTGAAGGGAGGCTCCAAGCTATTCCCTTGCACGGGAATGCCTTGTGGGAGCACTGACTGCCACGGGAGTGATGGATGCCCCAGGAGTTTGGGGTTTCTTGGAGGCACTGGCAGACACCTTGTTCTGCCACAGGTAGCACAGAAAAAATTACATCTAATCTCTCTCTTGTTGTTTCCCAAATCAAAGGCAGGCGAGCTCCTCGCCCTGAGGGATTTGCTGCCGTTTCTTTCGAAGGCTGTGAAATCGCACCAGATTTGGGAAGGCTCCTGATGCACAGCAACTTGCCTGCGAAATTCAGTCCCTTTCCATCCCCACCGGAGCAGGCAGGTCTGGCAGCTCCACACCGAAAGGCTGCAGGACTGTGGCTCGGCTTTGTTTCAGACACAGCAAAGCCAGCATCCCTCCCTCTCCATCTCCCACTCCAACACAGCTCCACAATTTTTGCTGGAACTCTATTTTTTTTTTTTTTCATTCACCCCGAGGTAAAAAACTCACCATAGAATGGAAAATTTCGGCTCATACAAATGTAAAATGTGGCAAAACTACAAACTAATGGGAACAGGATCCAAACGAGGGGCTGCTGGACATGTCTGACTCCACACAGCACCAGCGGCTCCACCTCTAAAGCATATTTTGACCCACTATGGAATAAGACACAATTCCACAAACAGGGATTATGTAAACCACTCCGCATGTATTATTTGCAAAAGCCCCAGCCCTTCACTGGGTCCATCTTTCCACCCACATGGAACCAATTACAGAATAGGCACCCAAAGTCTCTGGGACAACCAGAAGAGAAAGAAACGGGTAAGCCAAGACCACTGTGAGCACACTCCGACTTCTCTTCATTCAGAGGGCACCACCAACCCCCTTAATTGTTAACACACTTCTCCAGTGTCTTTGCTGCAGGCTGCTGCCCGAAAATTCCTTTATCCCCTCAAGTCTGGACTTTTATCCCACCCGTATCCTTCTACAGATCAAAACTGTTACCTGGTGCAAAAAGCTCACCTCCTGGAAAACATCCTGCTCAGAGCAAGAAGTAACGCTGTCATACAGAGATGGCACAATTATGTACTAAAAAAGCCCAGAGGAGCTGGTCCAGCTGAGTCAGGCAATGAGACTGCACAGCTCCTCTCTCTGGAAGACTCATAAACCTGCCTGTAAACGCTGTGAGCTGGCTTTTTAAACAATATCGCCTCCTTGCCTGGCCTGGATTATTTTTCCACATTTAACACAGTAATACAAACACTGCAACTTCTTAATATACTCTTTTAATAGCAGGACAGTTTGTAAGCCACTTCCCCCAGCACGTGCCTGGTTATGGTTCCAGTGAGCCCCTCTGGCAGTTTGGGCGGTAAGATTACAATGAGGGTGTTTCTGCTCCAAACCTGCCCGGGGTAAAGTCCATTCCCAGCCAAGTCTGCAGGGTTTGTGGTGGGAAGAGTAAGAGGGGTGGTGTATGAAACCTCAGGAGAAGGACAGGAATGCACCTGTGTACTACCACACATCTGGACTCTCCTCAGGTAAATGGAGCTTTGTATCCCATTCGCTTTGGAAAGGGAAAAGCTCCCCAAGTGCTTCCACAGAACAGGAAATCATTAAAAGCAGCTTTTTTGGACCACACTGCCCTCAGCTTGGCGGAGCAGCAGAGATTCTTCTCACTGAACACAATTCTGTTACAAAGACTCCTCTCCTCAGTCTGCTGAGGTAGCTTCACAATTTCTCATCATCTGTCACCAATTATTCACATCCTCTCAAGAAAAAACCAAGAGAAATGGTCAAAGTGCACAGGTGGAATTGCCCTTCCTCCCCAGCGCTCTTCCGTGCTATAAGCCAAGATTAGGAGCCTAGAACAAAAAATAGCCTTCTGAGAGGCCATTATAGTATTCAGCTGCCCTCCAAGTCTACTATTTTGGCAAATCCTACGCTTTTAGCACTTTCCAAGGTGATTTTTACAATGCTGCTCACACTCAGTTCTTATCTGTTGCTTCCAAATACAACACACCAGCATCTTGTACCGGTGACTCCCAGTATTTCCATCAAATTACAAACCCAGTGGCAAATGACAAAGTATACTTTAAAAACTTATGTCTCCTGCACGTTTACAGATTAGAAAAGAATATCTTTGGACCAAGAAAGAAGAAAAAAAGCTCACATATCAGAGAAAAATAATCTAAACTTCAATCACATCTAAAGCTCCGTTAGCAGGTCTGTCGTACGATCCTTTTAAATTTCTTGTACACTCAGCAACTAGATCTGATGGTAAACATCAAACCGGGAAGGCAGCTTTTGAAAATCCAGGCTCAGCTGATAGAACTCTTTTAAGTCAAGTTCAAAGTAAGTTTTGAAGCTGAGACAGTGTGCTACACCTGAGTGTTTATGACATTCAGTCGGAGAGACGCGCAGCTCTACACGCCAGCGTACCCTGCATACTCCCTCCTAACTCACCTCTGCTTTGTCTCCCCCTCTCCAAATTAACAGAGCAAAATTCACAGAGATCAGCAACTCAGGGCAAGTTTAAAGCAGCAGCAATGGAGAACGAGCAACACATAACAGAAAAACCAAGGCAAACCCCACCCGTGTCCTGCTGCTGAGCGTTTCACCCTCCCTGGGAACTCCACAAAGCCCCGCATGGTTTGCTCGAGCAGACACAGCACAACTGCCCTGTGAGTCCCGTGCTTTCATCCACCAGCAAATCCTACTGCACCTCCTTGGCATTCAGGTAACACTGCAAATTGTTACCCTGTAGGCCGCTATCCATCTCCTTAAGAGCAGATGAACACTGGAACTCCTGAAGAGACACAAGACATTCTTCCTAAAATAACACTGCGCTCTGCTTTTGTTGCTGATGGCAAAACCTGCACGAGTGTTGGAGAATTACTGGAGAGTACACCAAAAAGTCAGAGCTTGTTTCCCATCGCTTCATTTCCGTCATGAGTAACTTGCACTACGTGAGCTGCAATAGAAAGTGTTTCCTAAAAACTTATTCTGCTGGAAAATTGAAATAGAAAGAAGTCACCTGTGCTGTGACACTGTAACACACCATCAATGCAGAATTACAGCAACCCTGCCTGATCACCACACACCAACAAAAGAAAAGCTGTTCCAACAATATGCCCAAAGTCATTAAAACAACTCTTCAATTTTCCATGTATTTCTTATAGGATGATAGTCAATATTACAGGAGGCCACCTGCTGTCACTCTCCTTGGGTGACACTTGCCTTGGACACTGCCTGGATTAGGAAGGGAAGGGTGGGATATGGCCCCACTCTCTGTGTCCCAGCTCCTCCCCAGCCAGAGGAGACCTCCAGAAAGCACATCTAACAGAGCACAACGTTCTTCTAAAGACAGCAGAAATTGAAGCCATGTTTCAGATTGGGACTGACCGGATCAGCTCCATCAAAATTAGGATAAAAGGGGAAGATCTGGCAATTAAACAAAAATCCTGTTTGTAGGACTACACATGACTTCCCAGTGAGTAACCACATGGTATGAATGTATTTTGAGCCTACAGAGAGGACAGGGGATCTAGTCCTGGATTGGATCTCTGTGTTTAAGTGCTTAAAAAAAACCAAGGAAAAATTAGATATTCTACCCCAATCATCTGCCAGCTTCTATAGAAAAACGAGAGCACACTCTTACCTTCACAAATTCTGTCCAGTCGCTGCCGCTTGACTTTGTGTTTATCCACAAGTGCCATTCTTGACAGTATTCTGCAGCCTTCTGATTCAAGGAGCAAAGCAGTCCCCCGGGAACTCAGGAAAGCTCACGGGAGTCGGCGTGCATTCCGCCACTGTGGGTCCTGCAGAGAGAGGAAAGGGCTCGTCAGCACTCGAGGGCTCCCCATCCCTGGGAGTGTCCAAGGCCAGGCTGCATGGGCTTTGAGGTCCCTTCCAACCCAAACCAGCCTGTGATGCCCAGCACACCAGGTGAGACCTGCCTGTGCCCGACAGCAGAGCAGGTTCTGACTGGTGACCCTTGAGTTTGGTGCTCCCAGCCCCAGTGTCCCTCTGGTCACACATCTGACACCACAAATCAAACTTATGGCTCTCTTTATCTTCCCTGTGACCCCAAAACTAGCCTTGTACACAAGAACTCCGAAGCACTGCATGGGGTTCCCAGGTTTATTTCTGTCTTAAGGATCTATTCCCAGCAGATAAAAACCAGTGAAGTTGTTTTGTAGGCTCACAGATGCCGGAAGATTGTTCAAGACTGTATAAAAGAGTGAAAGAGCTTTTGCTCTGCCAATACTTTTACACACAAACCACTTTCATGCTTTGCCTTGTAAAAGTCATCAATGGACCTTGAATTTGCAACAAGACCTTGATGTATATTCTATCTGTCACCACATCCTGTCCTTGCCCTCACATTTGAAGGGTCAACATTAAACTTTGGGTGCCAGAGCTGCCACTTCTAGCAAACACTCTTTGAAATGTCAATGAGATAAAGCAATCCACAAAGCTAAATGTGTGAGTGATTTACAAGAAATGCAGTCCAAAGGGACAACAGCTGAAGGTTTTCTGCATTTTGGTGGCACAGAGGAAGACCCCACACGGATCCTCCTCAGGTCTGATGCTTTTTGCTCCTACAGAGAGCCAGAGCTTTGTTTAATCCCTGAATGCTCCGACCTGAGCTCAGGCTGCAGTCCCTGAACGTGCTGCTGTGGCACCTCCACCCAACAGCGTTTTTGTAAAACCCAGGTCTGAGCTTTTGATGTCAAACCCAGGTAGGAGTTTTTGTTGTAAAACCCAGGTAGGAGTTTATCAAAGCAAGTTCCACAACGGCATTTATGAATCAAGACATAGAGGAAAAGACCTCATGCTGACAACCGAATTCAAACAATTTGACACTACACACAGTAATATTTTATCCTACCACCAATTCAATATCCTCTTTTATTTTTTAAGGTGAAGACAGACAACCCTGATAAAAAAGACCTCCCCAGGGAGGGATCCTGCTCCAGAAAGAAGTCTCTGCCCCTCACCATCCATCCACCACCCACTGAAAGGCACCAAAAGAGCAGAACTAGCGTAAACCTGCGATTTCTGGAAGCAAAGCAAAACATCACCACGATTCAGAGGCCTTGCAAGGAGGGGAGGAGAAGAGAAAGGCAGGGATGAGCAAGAAGAGCAAGAAATGCTCTGCTGCAGCCTGCTCTGCACCAGCACACGGCTCTCCTAAAAACAGGGCAAAGCCTCCCCAGGAAACAGAGTTAACCAACTCAACAGGCTGAGCACACGAGGGGTAAAGGCTCTAACAAAGCCTTTCATGGAGATTATTGTTATTATTATAAATGGTTATCAATTATGCATCGCATTGATAGTTAATTTATAAAAGGAAAAGCCTCGTGTTGGTACAACTGAATTCCGACTAAGGGAAGATTGGTGATTTCCTGGTAGTTAATGGCCAATTTCCCAGCAGTGCCACTGCAGCATAATCGCTGAGATTTATAGCAATAATTAACTGATTTTTTTTTAAAATGTGGGGATGCTAAAGAGCACGATTCCCACTCGCATTAAAAATTAATGCAACGTTCTGAAAGAAGCAGAAAACTTCCATTCCAGAGGCAGAAGCTTGGTACGGTCAGAATATTTCATACAACAAGAATGAAGCTGTTAGTGCAGCTGAAGCCAGAGTAGCTAATGGCATTTCCACGTACACCCATGAATTTTTGCCTCTCTTACATCCCACTCCACTTCCAGAAAGAACTACCAGGTTATAAAAAAGTCATGCCAGTAGAGAGAAAGTTATCATTTTGTTCTGAAAACACTCAAATGGTCAATTACCTTGCGGCCGCAATTGTCCTACCCCTCATTTTCCCCAACAAAATCAATATGCTAAGTGTATTTAATTTTGACAGAGTGCATTTCCTGATGGACGAATGCATCCATTAAAGTTTTTTGCTTTCCCCTTGCCATCTCAATTCCCTGCATTACTCCCTGGAGGAAAACTTCCTACAAAAGAAACTAATAACAATCAGAGAAATTACTGGCCATATTATCGGAGTCCCTCAGTTTAATGTAATGCCCATGAATGAACTCCTTCCTAAGGATGTTAACTGCTCCATCTCTGTCTGACAGGTGTCCACGACATAAAAGCCCATCTTGAAAGAACTTATTAAAAACGTGGCAGGAGCTGCCGAGCAGGATTTGGCAGGGACGGATGAAACGTTGAAAACCAGATGTGAGGGGCACAGAAACAAGTGGATATTCCCGTCTCCTCGCAGGGCTGTAATTAAGAAAGCACTTCTGCCACTTGTGGGATGGAGGATGCAATTAGTTGCACACCCAACTTCAATCTGTCCTCGACGATTCCTACAGCCAACCCAATCTCCAAACGATCACAAGGCTAAATGTCCCCCAGAATAAAATAAATACAATCAGGCGAGGCAGAACAAAAATCATGGTCAGCAATTAAAAGACAAGAAAACCTCATTGTCTAAGGAAATTTGAGAGGGAGAGGCACACGCACAAAAATTGCACTTCATCTTCAGCAAGATTAGGAAACAAGTGAAGTGATTTACATACAGTAATTGCATGGCCGTGTTAGCCTCCAACAGTGTCTTTCAAAATGTAAATTCTCCTGAAAACCCTCAGACACGATGATAGCCCAGCAGTTATTTATTTATTTAAAGAAGGAATGTACTCAGATGCAACGTTTTAGGAAGAAACCAACCCTGATGTAACACAATTAAATAGCTTGTGAATGCTGCCCGTTAAATACCACAGTCCATGAGCCAGAAAATGAGAGCAGAGAAAGCTGTGTTAGGGCTGATTTTCCTTCTTTTCATGGAAAATGGAGAGAAATAAAGGTGATTTTCCACAATAAGATGCACTGTTAGGCAGAAGTAAGAGAAAGGCGACTTAATGAAGCACGTGTTGTCTTCCAAGCTCTCCCTCAAACTGCTCCACGAAGTGCAAAAGCTCCCATTTCCAAAGAGCAATGGAAAATTCCCATCCTTCCTCACGTCGCTGGGTTTTCACGTGTACAACTCCTTACTTGGACAAATCCAGTTCAAAGGTTTTGATGGTGCTGCCAGACATTTCTTAGGCTCTCAGGAAAGGAGAGGGTTCTGGAGAAGGTTCTGTTCTCGTGATTACTGCTGGGGATCAGTCCCCTCAGCTGGAAGCAGAGCAGGATGCCCAAGCGGAATTGTGGAATTCGGTACCCACTGATGCCATGGGCAGCTCTCCCCGCATCCTCCTTTGTGTTAAGGTCCAGTTTTCCAAAGCTCAGTCACACCCGAACTTTGATTTCAACGCCAGAACAGCCCTGAGAGCTGTGAACTCTCCCAGCCCTGCTTTAGCATCGCTGGGTGTTAAACACCTCCAGCCAGCGAGCCACTCCCACTGCCCATCCTTTCAGACCTTGTGGGGAGGGCAGGAGGATGGGAAGCAGAGTTGGGAGCAAGAAAGGAAAGGCAGAGAGAAAAAGCAAGCAGGAGACACACAGAGATAATGACAGGGGAGGGAAGCGGACAAAGGAGACGGCACAATGCGGGAGGAACACTCTGTCATCCTTCCTCCTTAAGTGGGATGCTCTCTAAAGCCCTGGCACGGCCGTAGAGGAGGAGGGAAGCACATGGAAGGGAAGGGACAGACAACACAACCCTGGAGATGCTTTTTTTAGGATGTCTTCTTTTAAAGAAAAATGAAACAACAGGGAAAACTCCCAGGGTCAAGACACCATTAAGCCAAATAGTCCAGCACGAACCAAAAATGGATTAAACATTTACACAGAGAGCGAGAGCAAACACAGGTTTTCATTACCTTAAAATAAAAAATGTTTGGTTTGCTTGGGTTTTTTAATAATGCCTGAGGGATGTAACCCCCCACACTTAGGAAGAGGAATCACACAGTTTCTGTGTGGCCAGGGTTTGGGCTTCTGCTCCATTAAACACGCTCAGCCACTGCATGGGAAACGGGATGATGCTAACGGGGAAAAAAGGGTTTTTTCCAATCTCTGGGAGAACTACCTTGGCTGTAAATCACACCTTGGTGCCAGGCACTGTGCTGGGTTTGGCTGGATAGAGTTAATTTTCTTCATGGTAGCTGGTGTGGGGCCGCGGCTTGGATTTGTGCTGGGAACAGGGATGTTTTTGTTGTTGCTGAACACACAGAGTCGCGGCTTTCTCTCCTTCTTGTACTGCCCCACCAGCAAGGAAGCTGGGAAGGGACACAGCCAGGACAGGTGACCCCAGCTGACCCCAGGGATATCCCAGACCACATGGTGTCATGCTGAGCATGTAGAGCTGAGGGAAGAGGAAGGAACAGGGGGATGCTCGGAGTGATGGTGCCTGTCTTCCCAAGTCACTGCTACACGATGGTAGGCAGGGAATGAAATCCCATTTTGCCTTGCTTGCATGCAGACTTTTTACTTTACCTATTAAATTGACTTTATCTCCACCAACAAGTTTTCTCACCCTTACCCCTTCCAATTCTCTCTCCCATCCCTCAGGAGAGAGTGAGTGTCTGCATGGGACCGAGTTGCCAGCTGGGATCAAACCACAGCAGTGTCCCAGCAGCCTGTATCCCCCCCAGGACCCTGAACACCCTCACAACACTGAGGGCAGGACTCTTGCTGCAAACCCATCATTAATTAGCTGCAATGCTTCTCCTAGTTATTGCAATGATTCTGCTGCCACAGAGCATCCAGCGATGTTTCGCATTAATGCTTCTCCTTGGGAAGGGATGGATGATGCCACGGGCAGCAGTAAGTGATACTTCTCTGGCTGATTCACTTCTTTGTCAGCCCACACACCTAAGAACCAAAGCCTTGCCCCTGCACTGCCTGCCTGGTGCCCTCCCCAGAAAACTGCTGGGGAAGGCACATTCCCCAAGTGCAGTAGGAGCAGCTTAAACGTGGTCATGGAGAGCCAGCACCTGCCCATGGCACATAGAGAGCTTCTCATCGCACAGAAAAGGAGAAAATCACCCTGTAAAAATCTTCTGCTGAAGAACTGGTAACAATTTTGAGGAACTTGCTATTATATGAGTGAACAAAATGTGCCATAACGGCATATGAGCCTGCACATCTGCTGCTAAATTAAACACGGCACATAATGATGCAGACCACATCTTAAAACACTACGCAACGAGATACAGACTGTGCTAAAATAATGAGCCTTCAAAGAAGACACAGAGAGCCTGATCCTGCATTCCTTACAGCCCTTGAAAGTCACAGCGAGGATCCCTCATCAGTTCTACTCCATCAAAGCTACTTGTTGACTCAGGAAAAGAGGAGTCACAATTAAATAGAGGTGCCCTTCAAAGGGAAAAAAGACATATGGGTTTGTAGCATTTTTCTTCCTCTCCACCTTAATGATGCATAAAGCATGAGAGAGGTTTATGTTTGGAACTGGATGTTAAAAATGTTTCTTTAAGAACCATATTTCAGGTTACAAGTTGCTCTCCAGATTGGGTTCTCAGCAGCCAGAAAGATGTTATGAAGACTCACTGAAATGAAAATACTGAAGTTGTCACAATAGCCATGATAGAAAAAAAAGAAGGGAGTGAGACACCTATTCTATTTTCAACTTTCTACATTAGTGATTTGCTCTGGACTTTGAGAAAAGAGATCCAGACATGCTCCCTTGTCAGGCAGGAACAGCCCTCCACAGATTCTCTGTGAGTTTTCAAGAACTAGGAAATACCAGAACTGGCACTCCTTTGGTTCCTAAAGCTAAAGTACAAACAACCAACCCAAACAGGCAGCAAGAAAATCTCTTTAAAGAAAACAACTATCATCTCTCTTTCTGGCATCAAATGAAGCAGGTCAATGCTCTGCTCACCCTGCCCTCAGGGGCTGGGGGTGGGCAAAACAATAACCAGGAGCTGAACCCAAATTATCCACTTAGCTTCCAGAGTGCCTAATCCATTTGCTAATTAATCACGGGCCTCCTTCAGCCTCTCTTATCTTGTTTTTCTAAGTATCTGACGCTGATAACGCGCACACTGATATTGCTAAAGCACCTAAGTGGCTGAAAAACTACCCTGAACTTTTCAAATAAAACAACAGGAAGCGACACGTGAACAATCTTACAGTCCCTGCCATATTGGAAAACACAGTCTCACTCTACATTTTACCAGAATTCCTTACATTGTTTGTTATTCTTTTGCACCAGCTGCAAAGGTTAACATGGAATAAGGTGAACCTGAGCTGTCTGCACATCTGGATAACGAAAAGCTCTTCTCTCTGAAGCCATTAGTTGCTCCTGAACCAAAATCAGCACAGCAGATTAGAAATCCCGCAAAGAAATGAGTATTTGCCGGGCTGTTGGATGAGTTATGCAGTTCCTTGTCCATTAGAGGGCATTTTATACTGTGGAGTGAAGCGCCGGCACGGAGCTTGGGAACAGCATCACTAACCCCATCTGGAGCTGCTGGAGAGCAGTTTCTGTCGACTCTCATTTAGTAATTGCCACTTTTCAACCTTTCCATATGCTGTATAGAGACGAGCAAGCAAGAGCAAGGACAAGAGGAAAATAAGATGAAATAGCTATGAAAAAAGTCCTGGTTAAATAAACCCTTTGGTGCACAGCTATTGTTGCTTCCAAGGTTTGGTTTTGTTCCATTCGCTTCTCACCCCCTGCCAACTCTAACACAGCAAACTTCATCCTTTTTACTCTCACAAACAGCACTTTATGTTTTAAGTGTTGAAAATTATTAACCAAGAAAAACTGCAGTTTGTGCCATGGCACCATTACCCATCCCTGGAGCTAGAGGGGAGAGCTCAGCCATCTCCGGAGCTGAACAAAGGCAAATCCAGCCTCCTCCGTGCCAAGAGGCAGGACATGGCCACTTACCTTCAGGCAACTCTTTCTAGCTACTCCTAATACTGCTAAATACGAACTTAAAGCTGTTTTCAGCTTCTGCTGGCCAGGAAACCACACAAAGCCACCCACTCCCCTGCTTCAGTGGTTTTCCTCTCTCCATCTAAATGCAAATCAAATTAGGGAAGAGACAGATATCTCGCTATACATCTCTAAATATACGTATGTTTGTAATCAGGGTGGCCAAACTTCCTGAGCACAAGCTGCATACCAAAATCTTCAGGAGGCCAAGAGCCACATCCTCCCAACCTCCGTGCCCCCCTCCCCCCGTGTAGCCTCGTGTCTCTCCCATCCCTACAGCTCTGTGTTGCCAATCCCCCAATCCCTCTTCCCTCGCTGGTCTCAGGGCTGGCAGCACTCGGTGCTCCTGCCTTCCAGGATCTATTACACATCTCTATGGAGTATATATGTCCACAGTACTCACAAGTTACTCCTGAGCTCCTCCTCAACATAAAGCTCAGAACAGCAAGCACAGCAATACAAAGACCACACAAACCACCCCAGTACCAAGGCTTTTTCTCAGGTGCCCAAAATAAAGGACCAACATGACAACCGAGACCACTTGTCTTTGAGACCGTCTCAAGTCCTTGGTTCTGTACGGCTCCTCGTTAAAAGATGTAATAAAAGAAGCAATTAGATGAGTGCATCCTTATAGGCAAAGCCATGGGATACCCTGGGAATACAGTTTCCTGGGTTGTAACCAGGTGTTGCTGCATCAGCTTGACGGGACAAGAACACGAGGGCACCCACACTGCAGCCAGCACAGCCCCCCTACAGAAGTGTCTCCAAGGCTGGACTCCTACCTTTCATTCCTAATTTCTTCCATAACCAGGATCAGACAATCAAATCTGACACAAACACTCAAGCGGCTTCAGAAATGAGCAGTGACAAAGGACATTCTCCCCAGGTCCTGTCCCACAGGGATCGCTCCCACAGGAGCCAAACACTGCCGCAGGGCCATGGCTGTGCACCATGGAAGGTACCTGGGTGGCCTTAGCCCAGTTCCTCAGTGGACACATGCCCTTATGCCAGGAACGATCACACCGGCCCCAGCTGAGGGCCAGAGCAGGAGATTCCACCATTCACTCAGGAAGGACCTCACTCACCCCACGGGCAGAGGGGAAGCCCCTCACGCCCCAGCAAACCAGCAGACTCAGCCCCGCTCTAGCACCATGAACATCCCCACACGGCACAAACTCCTCGGGTTTCTCATTACATGACAGATATCTCAAGCCTTTCTTTCCCAGTCAGATCTCACAGAGACTGTCTCGGGATCTCTGCCTTGACAGGGAACAGCGAAAAGAGACAGTGATACTCTTCTGTCTCCGGGAAATCTTTGGAGCTATAGTTTGCCCTTCTCTTAGTGCTTATATTTACAAGCCACTCTTACATAAAAAGTCCTCATCTGCATTGACTTATTTAGCAACATGAAATAAAATAGCCCGAAGCTATTCATGTTGCTTAACATACTTTTTTTTTAACGTAGATGATGCTCTGTGCAAAGGAACATTCAAAGCGGAAAACTCTGTTTTGTTTGTAACACTTATTACTATCACCGAAGAAAATATGTTCTAACAAGTCTCCGAAGGGGGAAACACGTGTAATACCTTTAACAGCTCAGCTAATTCATCTTTTGCTGTCCAACTGCTGGCAAAATCTCAAATGGAAAGTCTCAGAATAGAAACGTGGAAAACCCCGTTTCTCGCGGTCCGAGACCCGTTCCCACTATACAATCTCTTTCCACCGGAGTGAGTCCTGTTTGTTTTCAGCACACAGCAGCTTTACTCGACAAAAAAAAAAAAAGAGAGTTCAAGAGTTCAAGGCTACGTCTCCATTCAGGCGTACACCCACAATGTGAACCCACTCTCCAGCCTGTGCTGGAGGCACTCCTCTCCCCTCCACCTACCCACAAAAGGGCCTTGTCTTAGGGAAACGAGGAACGAAGGAAGGGGCACGATGCTAAGAATGGCAGCGAGGAGAAGAGCCCAGCCAGGTGTTGGAGAATCCAGGACCAAGGAGGGCTCGGATCAAGAAACAGGATGGCAATGAGGATGGAGGGTGGCTTTTGGAGTCATCAAGGGTCTGGGGAGCCTGGGGGACCCCCCTGCAAAACCCATGCTCCAGGCAATACTGAGCTCCATGGGGTCAGGCACAGGCACAGTCAGGATGGAAATGTGTGAGTGTTTCCATGAAGTCCCGTGAGAAGGAGCTCGTCAGGATGTGGGGTGGCTCTGGGACAGCTCTGCCTCCTCCCACCCCTCCATCCCTGCCTCTCCCTCCCTGTTCCTGCAGCATCGCTCACACCGGGGGCAAGAGGGAAGGAGGGAGGTTTGGACAACAGTAATAAATAAGATTAAATCATTCTGCCCCCACTAACCTTCAGTCAGACCATCCTCTGCAAGCACCGGGTTTGCATAATCTACACATCCTTCTTCCAAGCCTTGCTGTAGCAGGGCAATTTTGGGATTTAACAACACTCAGGTTATTGACCTAAATTTATACATCTGGAGCCATAACGGCCCATTGTGTGGCCAGGCCTGCTCGGGACGCCTTAACACACAGATTATTGATGCAATGAACTGTGACGGCTCCTACAGAGCCGCGATGGTTTATTGTAGCAACACCTACTCGGGGTCCCTTTAATGCACAGATCGGTGACACAATGGACAGAAACGGCCACGACTTGGGGATGCATTATCCCACGGATCACTGAGGTGACAGCCCGCAGTGGCTCCAGCCTCCTGCACCAAACACACCCAGCCCCCTGGTTCCCAGATCCTGGGGGAGCGAGGCTGTGAGCTCCACGCAGGGACGGTGCCCCCCCTACCCACCCAAACCTGGACGAGGTGCCATCTGCAGAAAGCAATTTGCTACCGAAAATAAGGATTTATAATGAAAGCCCTAGTGGGACCAAACTTTTAGCAAGAATAGCCACGGGCCTGCATTATAGATCAAGGCTAAAATCCTGTATGAGGAATACATGGAAATTAGCCAGAAAAAAAAAAAATCAGAGTCCAATTTTCAGCATTAAAAAAAAGGAAAGGAAAACATTTTGTGTTCCAAGAGAAGGTGGAGAAGCAAGTGCAATAGGAAAGTGCACAAATATCTCTATCTCTTCTTTCTTTTCCTCTTGAAGAGCAAAAATAATCTTAGGAGGCTATGAGCTAAGAAAGTTGCTTTTGCAGGGAGACCTCGGGCTGGGAAGAGGAAAATGAAGACATTAGCACTAACCAAGAGTTCACACAAACAGCAGTGAGCAGTTCAAAAAGCTGCAGCTGGCTTTCCACTATCGCCTGCATCTTCCCCACCATTTACCAGCAGCTTTTTTTAACACCGGTGACACTTCACATTCAAAACTGCAGTTAAAAATAGACGGTCGGTCCTCCCCCTTTAACCCTGCGAATTCCCTCCCCTCCTTTCAGCCTCCCCACACCCCCACTGGGCTCTCCTGCTCCTCCTGCCCTGCCATCAGCCACGGGGTGATGGAGGGGTGAGGGGGCCTGCCCAGCTGCAGGTCACAGAATCATGGAATCATAGACTGGGGTGGGTTGGAAGGGACCTGAAACACCATCCAGTCTCATCCCATCACAGGCAGGGACACCTTCCACTATTCCAAGTTGCTCCAAGCCCCTTCCAGCCTGGCCTTGGATACTTCCAGGCTCCCCACACTGCTCCCCAGTGGGAGCATCCCTCTCTCATTTCATCCCAAAGGAATGAAGGCAATGTCTCTACTCTGTATCTCGATTTCCCTTCCCACCTGTTTGTGCAAATGACGTGAGTCTAAAGCTTTAAAAAAACCCCAACAAACAAAACAAAACACCCAACACTCATGTTTTCTCTCTGGCCTCAAACCCTGCAATCAAGAGCTCAACCGTGGCGTAGAGAAAGAAATTCCTTTGTTATCCCGTAGCTACTTAAACGCTGAACCTTCAAAACCTCCCCAGGAAACAGGTCTGGTGAAGGGCTGCTGCTGCTACAAGGAGCCCTGCATAAGAGACCTGAAAATCAATATCCTTCACCCAACTTATCAAATTTACCGAGGACATTTATACAGTATAATTAAATAGAAAAGAGATACAAATACAAAAGAGTATTTGCACGGCACTGAAGAGCAATTGCATTATCTCTGGGACAGAGGACACTTTGACAGAAAAGAGGGAAAACGCCATCTATCAACCAAAGGAGCTGCAAGGAGCGCGGGGAAGGTCTCTGCTCTCATAGCTCGCAGGGGATGTTTGGCACTTAACTAAAGACAGCCACAAAATAAACACACCAGCACATACACCTAAGGCATCTCTGCAGGTCCTGGTCACTCAGGCAAAACGATACCATCAGAGTCACACTGGTGATGGAAAAGGTCCAAAACACTCAGGCACCTCTCAGGCTCCTGCAGGGTCTCCAACACATGTTGGGGCACTTCCCCCTCGCTTGTGTGCGAGCAAAGCAGACACTATTATGTTGCTTTTCAGCATATGAATGTACCACGTAAAATTGATTTTGCCCAGTAATCTACTTGGTAAGCCAGCGATGCTTTCCACAACCAGCAGCCGCCTCTGCAGACTGGCAAGATAAAATCTTCTCTCTGCAAGGTTAAACCTGGGAAAGGCTGAGCGCCAGCGCAGGGCAAACTAAAACACCGTGGAAAAGGCAAACTAGATTATGTGGCTATTTGTTAAACAATTCTTCTCACAAGGGTCGTGTTACCCGCGTGCTTTGTGAGCGCTCCTCGCTCTCAGGTACGGCCGGAGGAGCTGGCTCCTCGCTCCCAGTCCCGACAGGCAGCAGGGAACACACACCCACTGCTGGGCAGGGGACATCCCCCTCCCACGGGGACCTTCCAGCTGGGAACAGCCCCCGCTGGTGCTGGGGAGGAGAGGAAGGAAGAAGGCAGGTGTGTTTGCAAAGGCACCCAGCTGAGGGCTGGCCTCCACCTCAGGTTCCAAGGGTCGATCTCCAAGGCTGCCTACAACAATTAGGCATTGCCTAATTACACCCACTAATAAAAACCAATACACAAGATGGGCAGGATCCCTTCCCTGCCAGGCCCCCGAGGGGAATCTCAGCCATGCACTTTGCAATATACTCCTGGGGAAGAGCGAGGATCAGGTTAAAGGCTTCTTTGTTGCCTCTCTTGTGTCTTCGCTCCTTAATGTGATTCACACTCCACTCTATTTTGAGCAATCCTTTATTAAAAATGCCTGTGAGTCATTTTCTCTAAACTTGAAACTATAAAAATGGTAATGTTTGGGTAATAGGAATTTTTAAGATTTTGCATTCTTCTCTTTTTGATGGAACAGGGAAAGGAGGGTAACCTGACTCATAGGAAGAGGTTTTTTTCCCCTTGTCCTGCACAGCCATGCTGCTCTTGGATAGAAATCACATCTCATGGAATAAAGCTTCTGAACATCCTCCACCAAGTACATATGGGGAGTACTAAAAGACCAAACACAAATTATCTCTTTAGGGAAAGGCAAAAACCCAAACCTGTGAATGCCTATCAATTTCTGTTCAGCATGGTATTAAAAAGGAGCCTATAAAGGCAAATCCATGAAGTTTAAATTAACATAAATCCCTTTTCAAATGGCGTAATGCAATAACTGAAAACCACGCTGGTGATTATTCATATCTCAAACGTCCCCCACCTGAAGAGTAAAGAAAACCAAAAGGACTAGGAAGGAATTCTCCCCGGGAGGGTGGGCAGGCCCTGGCACGGGGTGCCCAGAGAAGCTGTGGCTGCCCCTGGACCCCCAGAAGTGTCCAAGGCCAGGCTGGACAGGCTTGGAGCAACCTGGGCTGGTGGGAGGTGTCCCTGTCCAAGGCAGGGGGCTTGGACTAGATCTTTAAGTTCCCTTCCAACCCAACCCAGGGTTCTAGGATTTGTCTCTAATCCAGGAACACAAGCACAGCACAGCAAATAAAGGGAGCCACAAGCACCACAGAGGGGCTTTTGTCATCCCAGACACGGACACACCTCACCCTCCTTGATGACGTCAGTGGAGACACCACTGCCATGTCAACTTTGCAAAAAGGCTCTTCTCCAAGAAACTGATGGCAGGCACAAGTCCCTAAGCAAACTGGAAGGTGGCAGGAATGAGGAAGCTTTACTGCTCGTTCCCCCACATTGGCTTCCCAAACTGTTTCAATTCCTGCAGAGATCTCCACCCAGCAGCATCCACAGGTGGCGTGGAAGGGAGGAAGACAGCATGGCAAAGAGGTGACACCCACGTAACCTCCAAGTGGAGCAGCCTCGGGATGGAGCTGAGATCCTTCTGATTCCCCTGGGCAGGACCAAGATCCGTGGGACAGAGAGGAGGAGGCACAAGCAGATGCCAGGATGGCTCCACACTGACAAAAGACTCAGCACCAGCACTGCCATCCTTTTTGTGCTTGGAGGAGATTCCAAGACCTCACTCATCCTGCTCAACCACCATAAACAGGGGCAAGGGTGATGGACTTACTGCTCCAGCCGTGCGGTTGCAGGTCCAACCTGTGTGAGGACTGCTAGGGAAAATATTATAAAGAGAAACTCACTTCCCCAGCTGCCTGACAGAGCCCATCAGAGGAAACATCTGCCATCCTCCACTGAGGACAAAAATGAGGAGGAAGTGGTTGGTCCATCCAGAGAGAAGAAAGCCAGGAACATTAAAGGCACACGGGTGCTGACCAAGGCAGGAGAGCCACTCCTGCAGGCAGGTCTCAGCAGAACAGGTTAAAAAGGCAGCTTTACAGAGAGCCGAGCACGAAAACGGCAGCAGCCCACTTGGTGAGGTCAGGGACCACGGTGGCCCGCGGTACTTGCGAGAGAAAACATCTGTTGGTGTTAAAAGGTCAGCAGGAAATGAACGCTATTGACTTCATCCCTTCCACCGCTCCTCGAAAGAGAACCGCGCACGGCTCGGCGTCCCCGGGGCAGCCACCCCACCCGGGCAGCCCTGGGCAAGAGGGGCAGTATGGCCCTGCCCTTGACAGACGCTCCATCCCTCCCTCTGTCCCTCCTCGTGGGCCACCACCCCGCACGCTTCAGGGAGGGAAAAGTCCTCCGCGCCGGCTCAGGAACGCGGCGTGAAAATAAATCCGTCAACATAAAAGCGAGAAAACAAGAAGTTTTCTTCTGAAAAACAGGAAGCGTTAAGGTACAGAGCGGCTCAAAATAGCGCCGGCTCCCTTTGTGGACAAAACACGGCTCCCAAGGGTCGTGCCTCCCTGCCAGGTTTTGTTTTCCCTGCACACAGCCGGGCTCACCTCCACGGCTGCCCGGGCGCTCCATGTGCGGCTGGCACCGCTTCCCACCGCCCGCCGGAATGGGATGAGGAGGGCGATGGCCACGGGCCTGGCCATGCTTCCTGTGAGCAGCACGGGGCTCCCACAGGAAACCCGGACACGAAACCAGCCCGAGCGGGAATCAGGGCTCGCTCCCGCATAAAGGGACAATATTTAAGGTTGGCGCTCCCTCGTTAAAACTCAGTCTGAAGTTCTAAGTGTGTAGGAAACCAGTTTCAAACTTCCCCTCGCGGACCTGTCCCACGTAGGAAAGCTCAGTCAGTGTTGGCCAAGCAGGACAAGTCATCGACACCTAAGGACAAGTCTAAAATGGGAAGGCTCTAAGTCCGAGCCCTGTGCCAAGAAAAGGTTCACAACCAAGACATTACAGGACGGCATCTTTTGCTGAACAGAAGAGGGAGGAAATTTCACACTCCAGCTTTCTGTCAGGGGTGTGTGACCTTTTCCCATTGCTCAGTAACTCCCCAGGTCAGGCTCTGCCTCTCCCTCCCCACAACCACAGAATCAGAGTGGGTTGGGTTGGAAGAGACCTTAAAGACAATCTCATCCCACCTCCTGCCATGGGCAGGGACACCTTCCACCAGCCCAGGTTGCTCCAAGCCCCGTCCAACCTGGCCTTGGACACTCCCAGGGATGGGGCAGCCACAGCTTCTCTGGGAACCTGTGCCAGGGCCTGCCCACCCTCCCAGGGGAGGATTTCTTCCTATTATCTAACCCAATCCTGCCCTCTGGCAGTTTGAAGCCTTCCCCCTTGTCCTGTCACCATCTGCCTTGCCCTCCTCATTTGCTCTGCAGAGGTGGAAAGCAGCACCATTTTTGTTTTTTGGTCTTAATTAAAAAAAACAAAACAGAATAACACTCTCAGATGAACTAACATAGACTAATATGACTGTACTGAAAAGCAGGATGAGACATCACCCCTTTCCACACCCCCAGCCTACAGACCAAGGCTGCCCCCAAGCCCTGCCTGCCTTCTCCTCACACACCACACTAGACACCAAGGGGCCCCTATCGTGAATAGCTAATTACTGGACCACATTAAATTATTACTCAAATTAAGATTTGTGGGCTTTCCCCTCGCCTAACAATACCCCTTTGAGAGCAGCACTGCAAATACACTGGAGCAGGAGCAGCAGTGTAGCTCCATGTGCAATTAGGCCAGCATGTGGATCTTATTGCTCCGAAGGACTCCTATTTGATTTCCCGCACCACCAACTGGTGAGAAGTTTTCAAGTCTATATACAGAAGAATTAGATCACTCTTTGGGGTGGTCACATCTGGGGCTGGAAAACCAGATGGAGCGCGTTTTTTTCCGAGTGCTTTGTAATTGAAGCAGCCACCAAGTTGCTAAGGAGCAGGCAAATACGATCCCTGCTCCGGGGCACCCGCGGCAGCGCCTGCCAACGCTCACACGCACCGCCTCGAGTGCCAGCAGGGAGGAATGGCCACACGGGATGGGGCTTGGGGAACACCCTCAGGATGGGGCTCGGGGAACACCCTCGGCAACGCGGACCCACCGCAAGCGAGCAGGAGCTCTGTGGCTCCTGAGCATAAATATCTGCACCCACGGTCGTGGCGCCACCCAAGGAATGAGGGAGATGCTTGCAAGAGTAGGTTGGGAAAATGGGGAATGAAGGGGAAAGAAAGGGAGAGAAAGGGAGAGCAGGCATGGGCAATATGGAAACGTCAGTATTTCAAAGCACAGAGAACCTCCCGAATAGAGAGGTGGCCACCACTGTGTCTGGCAGGCTGATGGACCCTGTGATGGGATAAGCCATGTCTGGAATGGGCAGCACGGCTTTGAGAGTGCCTTGTGCCAGCCACTCCGTCCTGGCTCTGCATCAGACATACCCATGGATCATTCCCACCCTGAGTGGGGACTGAGCTATGAGTGCTGCCCTTCCTGGGCAGCAGGAAGGTGCATCTCACAGAGCACAGGATGGTCACAACCCTTTCCTAATCAAAACATGTTTTGTGGACTGAAGTGAAAGAGGGATGAAGTGGTTTTAATCAAAGCTTGGCCAGCAGCATTTCACATGCACACAGAGATCTACAGCCTAATCACAGAATCTCAGAAGGGTTTGGGTTAGAAGGGACCTTAAAGCTCATCTCATTCCACCTCCCTGACATGGGCAGGGACACCTTCCACCAGCCCAGGTTACTCCAAGCCCTGTCCAACCTGGCCTTGGACACTTCCAGGGATCCAGGGGCAGCCACAGCTTCTCTGGGCATCCTGTGCCAGGGCCTGCCCACCCTCCCAGGGAAGAATTTCTTCCTAACAGCTAATCTTATCCTGCCTTCTATCAGTCTGGAGTTATTCCCCATTGTCCTGTCACTCCATGCCCTTATCCAGTGTCCCTTTTCAGCTCTCTTGCAGACCCTTTAGCTGTTGGGAAGGGCTCCAGAGTCTCCTCAGAGCTTTCTCCCCTCCAGGCTGCACAACCCCATCTCTCTCAGCCTTCTCCATAGCGAAGGTGCTCCAGATGGCACAGACTTTGCCAGGAATTGCTTCTTTAGAGACAAAAAAGGGCATCTATTTTCCCCAGTGCTTAACCACGTGCCAGGTTTCAAAACCCGTGGGTTTACAACCTCCTTATCAGCAGCTGCCACGGAGCACGGCTCCCCAAGATGCAGGAAGCACACGGAAACCCCACTTTCCTTTCCTTTCCTGACATTTCTTTTCCTCCTTGGAACCCAGAACACGCCACAATAAAGTCACGGGTCAAACCATCAAAATGAGGCAAAGAGAAATTTCTCCTTCAAATGCTGAGTTTGCAACTGGAGGAGCAGCAGCAGCAACCGGCAGCTGCCCACGTGGCATCCCTGGGGCACGGGTGGCGAGGGAGGGACGTGCCCGCTCCTCCTCCCACCAAACATTCCCAGAGCACGACCATTTGAGAATTCATCAGCAATTCCAGCCCGAGCAGCAACACCTTTCAATATTGGTTCGGCATTTTTTTCAGAAGGAAGCAACAAGTACAAAAACAAATATACGTCCAGAGTCAGCACTTCACCGCTCAAAAGAATACATAAATGACTCATTCTCATGCGCACTGCCTGCATATAAACATGCACCTTGAAGGTAATCCTGTGGGCAGCACTGAACCAGGAGGGCAGGGGGATGGTGGGGACATCAGAGCTTAGAAGGCAGAGGCAATGGGTGGAGAGGGAGCTATCAGGGAAGGAGACCCTACAGAGAAATCCCCCCCTGAAAAGCACATGCAAGCACTTGGCTCTGCTGTTCTATCAGTTTCTTGTTTTCAGGTTTTGTGCACGAAAACACAGAGTTCTTTCTGCGAATTGCAAATTACTGGCATTTTGAATTGGTGTACGAGGAGGACTCTGCTTCGTAAAGGGTATTGTTGTACAGGCATTTTAATAATCTTAGAAAAATTAAGGGAATATTTTCCTTTGAAGACGCAAAACTGACACTTCAGTATCGCATTTTTCACATCCAACTCCACACTTTTCCTTCTCAAACCAGTTCTAGCCCGGCCAGCCCTCCTTTGTGCTGCCTAAACATCCGGGGGTATAACACAGGCTACACGGACCAACTCTTCCAGCTGTGACTGCAACAAACTCCTCCACAGCCCTGGAGCTTCTGGAGCCACTGGGATTTTTGAAATAACAAGATGAAATATCTGGGTGACTACACAGCCAACTTCCAGCAGCCAGTCTGAAATTTCTGGCTGGTAGCGCACCACGGGAGCGCAAGGTTCAAGTGCTGGCCATCACACAAAGTGTTTCACAATGAATTCCCGCTGCTTTTCAAACCCAGCTGCCTTGTTTAAAAACCAGCGCAACCCTCTAAGGTATACAAATAATTAATTTCAACCCAAACTCTGAAGCAGCAGCTCCCAAACTTTCTTTCCCGGCTGCGACCTCATTTTACAGCCCAGCAGCTCCGCGCAACCCCAAAGAGCAGAATAAATATGGAACAAAATGAAATTTCCATCAGGCTCACAACCTCGTTCATGACTTCCCCGAACCCCATCTGGGAGCCATCACTCCACTTTGGGAGCCGACACAGTTGTAACACAAACGATGCAGAAACACAGACCCACCTGCAGACACAAAGCAGCGGTGCCCGTGGAGCCACCGACGGCACGGATGGGAGACCAACACCTGACGCAGAAGGCTCAGGATCTACAGGCACATTTGGGGTCCTGGGATTACCTTAGAGACCCCTGTGCTGCTGCAGCAATGACAAGGAGGATGCCTCAAAGAAAAGCATTCAAAACCAGGCTGGATGAGGCTTGGAGCAACCTGGTCTAGTGGAACGCCCTGCCCATGCAGGGGGTTGGAACTATGTAAGCTTTAAAGTCCCTTCCAACCCAAATAATTCCATGATTCTATGGTAAAATTCTTATTTACCCCACAGGCTCAATGATGTCTGTGGGGTTTTGCCCAGCAATACCCCCAACTTCACCCCAAAATCCAAACTGTGGGTGCTACTTAACTGCATCATAAATAAATCCCCTTCAGATTCCCTCCCTTGGTAATTTTTATTGCTACAAGCCAAGTTTAAGCTTGTGGGGAACTCTGGTGCTTTGTGCACACTGCTGAGGATGCAGTCAGTGTCACAGACATAAATTAGCACGTCAAGTGACCTGCTCCACTATGTGAGTTGAGATTGGAACTGAGGCATTTTTGGTTCCCAGATCAGATCCCGCACAATCACAGCTCTGCAGCCAGCAGCACAAACGGGGTGTTTCTAGGCTGGATATCAGAGAAGGGAAAACAAACAACTGGAATCACCTCAGAAAAACTCGATCTCCTCCTCCCTTACTCCAAGTTCACCATTTTGGCACCATCCCCGACGGTGGTGATGTACGCAATAAAAAAGGCAACCAGCAAGTTCATGCAGAGAGGGGGTGAAGCAATGCAGGTCCTGGGGATGGATGTTTTTTGCCATCTTCCATCTTCCTGACACGTATTTTAAAAGAGGAGAAACCCCCAAACCGGTTTAACTGGAGGGTTGGATTGTGAGCTGGAGCCACTGCACACACACCGTGTCCCAGGGCTGAATGGTAAATACGAGGATATTCCCACACATGTGCAGAAAACCAAGGATAAAAATTCAGTTCTTTGGCTCCCCATTGCTGTTAAAATTAATTGCCACGTAAAATTGCTGATTCCTACCAAATGAAGCTACGCAATTTATCAACTCAAGGATAGAGCAAACTCACTCGTGGTTTAAATGCGTTATCTGAGTTATTGCAGAATCCTGCGCCAGCGACAGTTTTATGGATAATGTAGGTTTTGTAAATTCATTAGTACCCGACCAACTTTCAAAGCAAACAAAGACATTAAACAAACATCACAATACTCTATTTACACACAGAAGAGATTTCCCATCCCTTTCCAAAGCCACGCTGGGATACTTGGGAGGAAAAATGGGAAAGCAGGTCTGCAGTAACACCTCACGAAGGGAAAATGTGGATGTTCACTCAGAGCAGAGCCAGGGAGAGCTGAGCCCAAACCTGCATTTCTTGACCTAATACACGAGAGGTCACTTGTTGGCTTCGGATTCAGCCCCTCCAAGAAGCTGAAGGATCATTTCTACACCACAGAAGGAGACTGGACCTGCTCCAGAGCCCTCTGCGGTCCATGGGATATTCCCACTGATTTCAGCAGGCTTTAGATCGACGGCGCGGTGTCACCTCATCAAAGGGACAACGTCATCGGGAGTCTGCCCCACTTCAACCAAAGCTAAAAGCACTTTCGGACCTGCCCCTGGCTGAATCCCACTGCCCTTTTCCTGCTGATTAAATGTTTTCCCTCCCAGCTCGGAGAGGAAAGAGCTGTCAGGCTGACACAGGACCTGAACACGTGGGAGAAAGAGAAAAACTGCATCTTTGTGACTTGCTGTCGAACCAAAGGAGACACTGAAAAAAAGAGGAAAAACATCTTCTGGACTTTCCTACAACAAGAGATGCTAAAAACAATATCAGAAGGAAGCACAAATTTTCAGCCAGTACCGCTTCTCCTGAGAGAAATCTCATGATGGAAATTGTTTTAACCTATACTTGCTGGAAGAAGTGACTAACATTGCTATTAAAAAAAAAGCTGTTTTTCTGCACTTTTCCATTCTGTTTACTCTGTGCATTTATCAGCAGCTTGTGTAGAAGCAGCCTCACTCTTTCCCCTGTGCAGGCAGTGAGTTAGTCACACTTTCCCCTGTTGTGTAGCTCCTTTAGTCAGCAGCAGGGAAGTGATAAAGATGGGGAAAAAAAAAACTAAACAAAAATAGGAAAACGCAATTGTGAAAAAAACACAGAAATTAGCAGGAGGCCCTTGTAAGCAGATGTAATATTCAAATCGATTTTGCCTGCTTTAATTTAGGAGCCTGCAATCTGGAAAGGAGCTGTGTGCCTCTCCTCTGGAGGAAGTGCACGCAGGGTACAGGGGAGGGAGGGCAAGGACAGAGCCACAGGAACTCCTGGTGCAGAAATCCAGGACGTGGCAAAAACATTTTAGAGGCTGGGAGGGAAAACTGCTGCCAGAGAATAGGTGTAAAATAAGTCCCTGCACTCAGGCTCACCAGGTGTTAAATAATCAGCCCGAAGCAGGAACAGCCCAAGTTTTGTGACCAGTGTAATGTAATTATGCACCACTGACTCGTTCTTGGGGGTCCACCTATTTAAAATGCATTAAAGAAATAAATCACTGCTGACTGTGTTCGTCCCCCTTCCTTTTTAAGCTGGGCTGGGGCAGTAAATCTGTAAAAGGAGCGAGTCCCGGTTTAAATAAAACCAACAAAAGCAGTAACAATGGGAGGCTACTAAACTTTATTTCCAGATTCACTGCCTCGCTTATTTTCCATTAAATTATTTGCTACAATAGGTACATGAAGTGGCAAGGATACCAAATCACCCTAATATACCTTTACAAAATCATCGTCCTAGACCTTCTGGAATCACAGTTGAACAGTTTCCAGTCTCAGGACTACAAACCCCATGGATTGCTCACAGGCAGAGCAGGGGGAGGCTGAGACTTGGCATTTATTAGGCACGAACCTGCACTGACCTGCTTTCACACAGTGGAAAGCCTAGGGAGGATCCTGCCCCAAAGACTTGGAGGTCCAGGTCCTGCAGACACCTGCTGTGCATGACCAGACCTGGCTCCATCACTGCAGAGAGGGGCACGGTGTGGACATCAGCCAGTTCAACCAAAACCCAGGGGAGAAAGGCTCGTCTCCAAGTGCCATCAGCTGAACCCATTAGTGTTACCACAGTTTCATCTGTCTCTGTGTGTGGACACCTACACCCACGGCCAAGCCTCTAAACGATGGGGTTGATGTTTCACAGTGTCCAGGAGAGGGGGGAGGAAAGGGGGGACAAGGCTGTTCTGCCTTCACTGCACTGCAATTGTGGGGAGCAGCTCAGGGTGCAAGTCCCATCGCCCTGATCCAAGGCTGCCCACCCCATCCTCGTGTCCCATTTCAAAACACAGTACTGCAAGGTATCCTCCTGGCTCCATGAGGGCAAGCGTTTAGGACCAAATGGTAGCACGCTTCCACATAAAATCAACAAAAGCAGATCTGAGATGCTCCCAATGCAGAACGCGGTCAGCAGGGATGGGAAATGGTTCAGCTCACAGAGAGCTGCCCCTTCCCAACACCTCCCTGACCCGCCCCCTGGTCCAGTGGAAGGGGCCCCTGCCCACGGCAGGGGGTGGAACTGGATTGTCTTTAAGGTCCCTTCCAACCCAAGCCATGCCGTGATTCTGTGACATCCTTCTAGGAAAGCCTGAAGTCACCAGCAAAACAATCTGGAATCAAACCGCTTACAAGCTTGCAGAGAAAAACGCTTCTCAGATGTTCTTCCCTCTCTGCTGTTAGTCATCGACCTCCACAAGTGCAGAGACCACTGAATCGAGCCTGGTCAGGCACTTCAGAGAAATGTTTAAGGAAAAAATTGCCAGCAAGAGGCTGTGCAATCTCATGTGAGCGTTTCTGTCCCTGAAACAAATCTTAATTCTCTAAGGATCATCTCACATGCCAATGGGAAGCTCAGTAAGGGATGAGATATTTAATCTAATCTGCTTTCAAAATAATTTTGTTGGCATTGATTGTACTGAATTGTATCTATGGGAAAGAATTTAAAGTAAGAGCAAATACATATATATATGACCCAGACAAGTAAGTGTCTGTGCCATTACTGCTGGCTGATAATAACAAAGAACAATAACCTCAATATTAACCTAAGGTAAAACTACCTGGTCTCGGGAGCCAGCACACAGCTGTGTTTTTAAAAATTATGACAACACACGTAACATTATAAAGATTTTCTCAAAAATGGCCTGTACTTAAAATCCTTTTGCTTGATTCTACCCCCGTTCCCCCCAAAAAGCACCCCTAAAATCTCAGCTGTCTCTAAGCCCAGCTGTTTCCTGGCTTTTCTACGCAAATTGTTCTCCCTGGATTTTATTGTGTGCATGTATATGTCTCTTAAAACGCACTCGAGTTTGAATTAGGGGCCCTACTTCCATCAAAGGGTATTCTTGTAAAATAAGCTTCCTCCTCCCAGTATCTGACACGGAATTATTATCCCATAACTCACGGGTGTCCAAGCAGTTCTGTATTAAACACAGCTCTGGAAAAGTCCCAGAGGGAAAAGCACATGAAGGGACATGGCAAGTGACTCGAATGTAAACCTGTAAAGCCAGGAATTCCACAGCTCCCTGCCAAGCCACAGAGCCCACACCATGTGCTGGGTGAGGATGTGTCTCCTGCCTTGCTGCTGCATTTCTACCTTTCAGGATTAACTAAACACTGATTACGTTATTGTGTAATTAGGTTCAATTAAAACTTAGCTTAAAGCAGGGAACACTTTCTTTTCAATTCCAATCAAAACCATTTACTTAATTCTCAGTTTGATATTGGCATCTCCCTCCAGCATGACAAATTTAAAATTATTACTGTATGACAGTAGGAAAACCAGAAAGCAAAAGTTACTGCGGGAGCTGCTCCGACAGCTCACAATTACCAGAAACCGTGGAGATTTCTGCTGCTGCTTTTCATGCACGTTCCTTCCCCACTTTCCCACTGGCTTTCAGGCTTTCTTGTACCTCACCAAACACAAAAAAGAAACTCAAATGGTAAAAAATTGCCAAAATTATTTCCCCCCCTCAACTATCTCTGCTATTAAACTGCTTTTGCTGAATTCTGTACCATCCACACTGGGGTTGGTTCCCAAACTGACCTGTGTTTGGAATTTGCTTGATTTTTGTTTTCAGTAGAAACCATAGAATCATGGAATGGTTTGGATTAGAAGGGCCCTTAAAGATGAACTAGTTCCAAGCCCCTGCCATGGGCAGGGGTGTCACCCACCAGACCAGGTTGCTCAGAAACGTAGGCACGTTGCACAGCAAACACCTGCAGAAACTCAAAGCCTAGAAATACCCACGATACTTGGAGCTTTCTTTAAAACAACAAGGATTCTTTAACCCCCTGTACCTACGGAGCTCACCCTACAAACCAGCATCCTCTACCCACCCCTCTTTGGACAGCCAAGGCTGCAGAGAAGTTCAAAGAAACGTAGCAGAACTGTACCATCAGCACTGAAGTGCTCTAATTCATCTTATTTATCAAATTTCGGCCTCAGGCCAAAATATTTCTATGGTCAAACCCAAAATGCCATTAGATTCGTGACAACTGCTGCCCTAACATGCACCGTGACGGTGCCAGCCTGGAGTTTCCTTCTGTGGGTCTTGAATATTTTATGTGCAGCCTTTGCAGTGTGTGACTCAAATCCCATCCTTAGCCATGGGATTAACTCATGGGATATCCATGGAGTGACAAGTGTGGACACCATCCGAGAGCAGAATCTGTCCTGTGCTGTTTAGGAACTAAACTATCATATGTGATAATAAAATATTTATTATGCTTTACAATGCTGCAACTGCCTGGCTGTACTTCCTCCCCTCTCCATCAGAGAACACTGGAGCCCTCTGCAACTTCTGCTCAAGAGTTCTCAGATTACACATCTTTATTTTTCTTACAGATTCCCCTACAGGATTGTGCCCCTGCAAGGAACCATTTGGCACTTCAGGCACTTTACCCAGAACCCCAGAATACTGTTTGGTTTTTTCTCTTTGCTGCCTCAATTTCTCTGGCAGAGTGTCCAGAATCAGTTTCCTAAATACAAATATAAACCCACAAAATACACCCAACAGAGGGAAAAGCCACATCATCCTCTGTTACCCAGCGCTGTACCAGTCTCCAAAGGAATCCATCGTGGAAGAAAATAATGCAAGCCCTGTGTTAGGATTGCTTAATCCTGCTCCCAGTGCAGACCACTGACATGTGATGTTGGGATGGAATTGCTGGCTGGGAGGGTGGGCAGGCCCTGGCACAGGTTGGGCAGAGAAGCTGTGGCTGCCCCTGGATCCCTGGGAGTGTCCAAGGCCAGGTTGGACGGGGCTTGGAGCAACCTGGGCTGGTGGAAGTGTCCCTGCCCATGGCAGGGGGTGGGATGAGATGGTCTCTACGGTTCCTTCCAATCCAAACCATTCCGTGATTCCACGATATTCCCGTTTTGGTGCTCTCAGAAACAGCTCCATAAGCCGGGAACCCACTTGAAGCAGCCGAAATTCCGGCCACCACTGACAAGGCAGGGCCAGGCACCAGAGAGGCAGCACCAGGGAGATCCTCGGCGTGCGTTCCCAAGGCCACCAGAAAACCCAGGAGGCGCGGGGCGGATGGGGCTGCTGGGAGGGGCAGCATCACACCCTGCCCTCCCTCACTGGGTATGTTGCTGTTGGCACCAAAACAGAGAGACCTGCAGGGGATGTAAGGAACTGAAATGGAAAAACCAGGAAATAAAACGTAAAAAAGTGTATTGTGAGCAAGTGATTGAAGGAAGTAGCAGAGCCCTTAACAAATTGGTTATTTGTCTGGTTAGCTGATGCAGAAGTGGAACAGGAAATTAATTCAATATGCCCCAGACTTACATTCCACTATTATTTTCTGAGTTTTTTTCTCCCTTTTTATTTTTTCATATATTAACATAAACCAAAAAGTAAAGCATTTCTGGGCAAGCCAGTGTTTGATGCTGATGAGGCTTCAATTAACAAGACCTAATCACTATCAGAGCTAGACTACAGACAGGCTTGGAAATAAAAGAACAAGACCAGTTCAGGAGAAAAGACCCTCTTCAGAGCCCACCTGGCTGCCAGCAGTTCTTGATTTGCTGAAAAATGTCCCAAACCAATAGGCAAGAGTCACACTCACATAAACCTTTATGAACAAGTGCCTCACAGGATATGGCAGCCTGCCAATAATTCTGCTTTAAATATGAAAATGGATCTCAAATCCAACTTTCTAGATACAATAATGGCACGGGAGATTGATGGCATCGCTGTGCTGCACAATGACTATTTCAAACACTTTTGGCTGCAGTTACAAAGCCCCAGTGACCTCCAGAACTACAGAAACTGCAGGCAGCGTCAGAAGGAAGTAAAATTAGTGATGGACAATGAAGAAGTAAAGGAATTCAGTGCTTTTCCAAGAGGTACTGACTGCAGTTCACTCCTCTGCAATGACACCAGCACAGAGTCAAGTTTAGAGAAGGAAGAAGAACAATCCAGATTTCCATAAATGAAATCCAAGGAATTCAAACAGAATGGAAATGGGTTTTGTGCTATCAGAAGACTCAGGTTCCCCCAAGCATTGAGGGGAACATCACTCGCCCACTACGCGGTCATGGCACACGAGTGGGCAGGAAGAAGACGGCAAAAGGCAGAAAAGAAAGACAAAAGGGAATGAAGCTGGAGGAAGAAAACAGGAGGAGAAATGAGAAGCTGAGACCAAAGCTGAAGGCAGCGTGGATGGAGCAAGAAATGCCAGAGAAAGACAACAAAGCAGAGGAGGCTCCCCCATCACCCCTACTGCTGACTCACACGTTTGGGGTTACTTTCATTATTTCCCTGTATTCCAGCAGCATCTGGCATCTGCTGCTGAGATCAGAGCCTCTTGTGCCAAGTGGGAATCAAGACCTTTCTGCTCATCAGCTGAAAACCCAGACAGACAAAAGGGAAAACGAGAGAGGAACCTCACCAGCCCTGCCAGGGGTGACCAGGAGCTGCAGCAGCAACAGAACCCATCCAAACACCAGCCTGGTCACGCTGGGAACACACAGAGAACACCTCTTTTTTTTCTAAGCAAGAGCTGATACTCTCAAGCTGCTTTTAGAAGCTCTCATGATCCACCTGCCCCTCAGAAAGGATGGGTCAGGTGTTTGGTTTGTCAGACACTGCCTACACCTGCTGTACAACCCACTCATGCTGCCACCAGGAACCAAGCAGGCCCTTCCAAGCATCCAGCACAGCTCCCAGCTGACATGTAAACTCATCTGACACCCATCAGGCTACAATAATCCTGTGGCTGGAGCTCCCAGGCTCAGCCTTGGACTGCCTTGCACCCTCCAGGCTCTGCAGTTCCCATTAACTCGTGCCTTTAAAAAGTCAGGAGAGCATTCCTCTTGTATTGTGCCATGGAGCTCTGCAGAACTAATTATTGTGCAAATAGAGCTCTAAATCATTAACAAAAAAATGTTGATTATAGCATCTGCAATCATTACTTGGCCCATTACTTAAAAAGCTGGATGCAATAAATAGGATGGGGAATAGCTGGCATTACGCTTCCAGAGCTCAGGAATCTGGGATGTCAGAAAACCAGCCCTGCCCATAACACTTGGGCTCCGTGAGTACTTTGTAATCAGACCAATACAATAAGGCCTTCATCCCCAAGCACTTCAAAAAACCACCAGATATCATTAAAAGAATGAAAACACTGTGGTATTTTCTCCCAGGCATTTTGTCTTTTCTTCCTATTCTTTGGAACGCTCGTAAACTTACATTTTTACATTTCCCCATTAGATTTCTTAGATAAATATTTTAACCAAGTCAAAATACCACAAGTTGAAATGGGGATGGCTTTTCTTTATTAGCTTTCTTCCACGCTGGCTGCCAGCTCTGGGAGACGTCCCTTCCACCGGCGGCTGCCACGGAACACGCGGTGGGAGCACAAGTGCCCCCAGCTCCCCACTGCTGTCCCCTGCCAAGGGCACACAGCTGGATCCCACCACCACTGCAGTCTCCACGGGAGGCATTTAGAGCAGGATACCATTTGTCATGTGGCCTCCTCCATTCCAATTGTGGCTGCCCCATCCCTGGGAGTGTCCAAGGCCAGGTTGGACAGGGTTTGGAGCAACCTGGGCTGGTGGAAGGTGTCCCTGTGATGGCAGGAGGTGGAACGGGATGGTTTTTAAGGTCCCTTCCAACACAAACCATTCTGTGATTCCAAGATCTCCAGTGGCACCAGAGCGCAGAGTCAGGCTTGGAAAGCACCTTCCAAGGAGAACCTCATTGTGCTGCCCACAGGACAAACAGGCACAGCGCTCCTGCTGCAGCTTTGCTGTTACCAGAACCGAGTGCCCAGATGCTCACCGCTCACCCTGGAGAAACACGGGCATCTCTCAGGCTTTGGCAGGAGCTTTGATCCCAAGCCTATCTGGAGCAGCCATGTGCTGCAGAACGAGCCCTCGCTGGCTGGCACACAGTGGCCCGGGCAGTTCATCCCTGGCTACCTCCTGCATGGCCACAGGCTGGCTCTGCAGCACACACAGCTGCATTCCAGCGAGCCCA
The DNA here is from genome assembly GCA_013396755.1 of Sclerurus mexicanus. Lineage (NCBI taxonomy): Eukaryota > Metazoa > Chordata > Aves > Passeriformes > Furnariidae > Sclerurus > Sclerurus mexicanus. The sequence continues at coordinate 176,552 of VWZF01006588.1, forward strand.
GCACACAGACACTGGGCTTACAGCTAAAACATTACAGAGGTCCCGCTCCCCCAGGGCAAATCCCCAACAGGGGCCTCACCAATCGACCCCCTTTGGGCCGTGAAGCTCAAGAAACTTTCTCCTTCAGCTAATGTAAGCTTCATATAAGATTCAAGCTAAATTTATCAGTGTTGTGGTCAGCAGCACAGGCAGCACCCCTGGCAGGGTCTCTCCATGGAGACATTCCTAACACCCCTCTCTGCTGAGTCCCACCTGACACACACAGTCTTCTTCTGTAAGTTGCTAACCAACACCCTTTTCTTAAACATTCCTCATTTGCCTCAACCAGTTGTCCCCTCAGAGCTCTCCTCCATCCTCACATCCTCACTGTGGCCACATCATCCCTCCCCTTCTTGCCTGATCAGGGGTTCTGTGCTGGCTCCTCTCCAACTCTGCTCTTCAATGCAATCATTTCACTTAAGAGCCTGGCAAGCTGGTTTATTTTTCCCCCTCCCCTGTCTCTTCCACACAGCTTCAAAGCAATGAGGAATAAATTTCCAGTATGATGAATAAAATCTTAAGTTGCAGCAGCTCAGCTCGCCCATAAACAGGGCACTTTTTTGAAATAATGACTAGAAGAGCTGGCGTGGTAAAAGACTGCATGACAGAGGTGGGTGGAAAGGACAGAGAACGCAAGTGCAGCTTCCTCAGCTGCCTCTCAAGAAAGGTGACCAATGAGTCAAAACCAAGCAGAAAGAGGGAACTTTTCTGAACTTCTCTTCCAATTACGATACAGAACCACAAATTAATTGAATCTCTCTCTGTTTTAAACCTTGATCTTCACCATGCTAAAAATGAAGTGGAAGGTAGATGGAGCACAACACACAACTGGGAGCAGGCAGTGCTAACTGGAGCTGTGCTCTGCTAGTTGGGACACGCTGGTCATCTCCAGGGACACATCCCCAAGCAAACAAAATAAAAGGGACAAAAGACAGGCCATCTTTGTGCTAATTGAACCGTTTTACAGAAAATGACCAGATCTCCCTGCAATTGCAAAGCTCAGGCTGATCTCAGATGCACCACGGGTGCCACTAGGTCCCTGTGGCCAAACCAGCCAGTGCCACCCCCAGCCCGGTGCCACCAGAGCCGAGCTGTGACTCAGCTCCCCCAGCAGCTCTTCTCTTCCTGCCGCTGGCGTAGCCACCAGAAAGGCTTTATTCCTGCGGTTAGTTTATATGCTGCAGCTCATTAACATCTCCTAATACCAGAACTTGAGGCTAATTAGGCATGGCAATCCTGAGGAACATATTCTCCGTTCATCTTCCCAAAGCAGGATGCTCCTCGGCGGCCCAGCTGTAGCTCCACATGCTACCAGGAGGGTATCACCCTGGAAATAAAAATACTCCAGGATCCCACACATTACACAGCAGGGATCCCGTACTTGTTAGCTGATGGCACAATTTACAGGCTGTTTTGCTTAAAAATTGGAAGCATCTCTGTCATCAAGGCAGATTCCTGCTCAGCAGCCTCAGGGAATTTCCCCAATAGTTATCAATACACCAGGGCTTTCACAATTAAAACTACTGACTTGAAAATGAGGGGGCAAAGTGGTTAGAAAACTTCGGAGACTTAAATAAAAAGCATCTGACAGAACAATGCTAGTGGGAGTTTTCTCCCCGTGGCTCCGAAAGCACAGGAGCAAAGAGGCTGCAGGGTCTGAGACAGGTTTCACGCACAAGAACTACTCCTAAGGGCAGGCTGTCCATCTGCAGATCACCGGGGAGCAACACCCACTACAGCAGCAGGTACCCGAGGAACACCAGCAGATGTACAATGGGAACTGGGATCAACACCAGAGCTCCTAAAACCTGGTTTCCCACACGTCTGCTGCACCAAACACGTGCTGACCAAAGCTTGCCCAGAACTGGGACATTTTAAGGCTTCCTCTGACCACTGGATGCCTACATTGCAGGTTTTTTCCTCCAGTGCAAACGTGTCTGCAGTTGTTTACTTCTGTCTGTTTTCAAATATCATCCCTCCAACACCTCCACCCCGGGTCTGCAAAAAATCACTCTAAGGGTTTGCCAGCTGTGAATGAAGAAGGCACTGGCTAAGTCTGTCTGGTCTCCCCTTCAAATCCCATCATTTCCTTTCAACATCTGCTTTTTATAACTAAAGGCAGCAAAACTTAAAAAGCATTTTTTAAATGACAGCAGTAGAAGGTACACACGATTACAAAAGGAGCCCACGAATGCACAGAGAACCCTTCCCTTGGTCCTTTCCCTTCGATTGCCACAGAACAGGGAACCCTGAGGATTCAAAACACAACAACAGAGAGCAGGATGACTTCGTGCCTTCCCCCTCTTGAAAAGACATTGCAGCATCTCTACAGACGATGAGAAGAGCCCTGTCCATGGGTGAGGACAAGGCCTCCACGAGCGGGGACTGACCCAAGTGATGGAACAGCACCTTCCCCTCTGAATTACCTGCAGCAATTCCAAGGCTTTGGGTTTTTTCTCCTCCTTTACAAATCCTTCCCCTGGGTACTGAGGGAGCCTCAACACTGGGAATGAGAGCCAGGTTCACTGGCTGAGGCAGCAGAGAGCTGCCTTCAGCTGCCCTCTGACTTGCATTTTTGGAACGGAGTCACTTCCAAGAGCTCCTACAAACCTGCTCCACAAATTACAAGCTGGAAACATGAAAAAATTCTGGACAGAGATGAAGCCTCCACCCAAACCCTAATGCGAAGGCAGCCTAAATGCAAACTCTGCCTCACCAGACACCTCGACAGCAGCACGTTTACCCACTCTTCCTCTGGAGTTCTTTCACATCACCAACGCGCCACTCCAACCAAATACAGAGCTCCGTGTGGGGACAACACGCCCAAAACTCCCAGAGGAAAAACAAAAGAAGGATTTTCATTTTGGGCCAGCTTGATCCAAACTGGAATTTTGTTTGTTTTGAGCCGTCCAAGCCATGGACGCGTTGGAGTCCAGCAAAGCCTTAACCCGTTTGACTAAGCAAGCAACACATCCACCCTCCGGGCACAAAAGCGCTGGGGTTTGGCACCGAAATGCAGGCTGGGGCTCCGAATTTTGGCTCTGCACACACACCAGGAGCTACGAGCGGGTCCCCGCACCTCCGCAGCCTCGCCAGCCCGCTCGCAAGGAGCGGCGGCGCTCTCGAAGGAGCACAAAGCAGAGCAGGCTGGCATCTGCAGGGGTGCCAGGGTTTTGTTTACCTCCAAGCAAACCTGGCAGCACGGCCAAGCCACGCTCGCGCGCTCCGCGTCGCGGTGCGCGATCCTTGGCAAAGGGGTGCGCCTGGAGCGCGAGCCGTGCCACGGCCGATGCCGATTCCCCGCGCTGTTTTGTTCCCGTGCTCTCGCAGGGGATTAGCTGTTGGCAGAGCGGCGGCGCCGGCAGGAGATCCACCACGCGAGCTGCTTCCTGGCACCGGGCTGGGTTGGCTGGAGCTTCTCCTGACTCTTTGCAGGAGCAGGGGTTTTTTAAAACATTCCTGAACCCTCGCAACGGCTGCCGCAATGGGCGGCAGCTCTTTGTGCCCCAAGAGCCCTCCAGCACCCACCCTGCCGGGCACAAGGCATGGAGCAGGACCCTGCACCGTGGTGATGGCTCGTTAACACACAATTAGTGCCCAGCAGGATGGGGACCTTCCTTCTGACCTCCTGGCCAGATGTGCCCCCACTAAACCACACTGCAGTAAGACGTGACACACACACTGGGCCATGAGACGTGACCTACCCAGGATAACTCTCGCCCTTGCTCCATCACCAGTGTCCTGAACAAAGCCCATCAGGGAACCCTCCTTCCAAGGATTTATAACAGACTACATGACTTTAATCTTTTATGGTGGCTGCCCCACCCTTGAAGCGTCTGATGCCTGAAAAACTTATACTTCTAAACCTCTAAAAATCTACAAAATACACACCAAACCTTTAGACATCATGTCCAAGGCCAGGCTGGATGGGACTTGGAGCAACCTGGGCTAGTGGAAGGTGTCCCTGCCCACGGCAGAGGGTTTGGAAGATGGCCTTTAAGGTCCCTTCCACTCCAAACCAGTCTGTAACTCTGTGATTCTGAAACAGCCACTGAAACTGCCTCTGCAGAGAAAGCCACCTTGGGGGGAGCACATCCCTCAGCGACAGGGCTGCTTGCTGCCACCACCATGCTCAGAGCTGGGGCAGCATTACCAGGGCTTTAACTGAGCAGGGATTTCTCTCCATCTTCACTTGAAACAATATTGTGCTGTTCCAGCATTGTACCAGTGAACTCACAGTGACCCTGTCAAATAAACATTCTTCCCAAGTAACACTGTTTTAAATATATTCATTTAGGATCCTTATTTGAAAACACTGGACAAATTAAATGCCTGTAAAATTTGACTTTCCAGTATTTTGTGTTCAGATAAACTCCTACAGCACCCTCTTCCATGGCAGCCAGCCCATATTTCCAAGTAACTACAATTTAAAAAAGCCAACTATGCTTTTCAGTATCTATGCATTAATCATTCCTTCCAGTTTTTTCGAGTTCAAAGGAAAAAGCATGAGGAAGAGGAATGTGTGTGCAATATATTCCCCTCCAGAAAAGCTGCAGCCTCACCATCCCATATCCCAGCTCCTACCACATCCCATCCCCAACCAGGGATCCCCACCCGCTCCCTGAGGTTTTCTTATCGCTTCCATCAAGACTGGACTGCGAGACGCATTTCTGTATGACAAAGGAATGGTGGAGCTGGTGAAAACACTGCTGAGAGGAGCCCTGTGCTCCCGGAGAAGTCACGCTAATTGAATGTGACTTCAAAATATTTCAGATTCTCAGCAAGGATTTGGTAGCAGAGGAGAACACGCTGTGATGACCCGTATTTCTGACACAGTATGAGAAGCAGTCTCAGTACACGCTGCCAGAAAGTGTCAAATGGGCTAAAATATGCTTGTTGATAGAGAAGCAGATGACTCTTCCAAAGGCAGGAGCAGGGAGGAGGGGGCAGGTCAGGATTGGGCCAGCTGAGGTGGTGCAGGGCTGTCCAACATTCCCGGTGGGAAACGCAGCCCTGCGGAGGACCCGATGCACGCCCCCGGTTTTATTGGATTCGCCTTTGCTCTCGTATTTTGAGAAAGGTGAAATATGTCAAACATTAGTTTACAAACCCTCTCACACAAATCCTCTTACTCACATGATCTTTCTAAACGGCCCCAATCTCTGCGACTATGCAGACACGGCTACAGGCTGTGACTATTGACAGGACAAGAGCGAACGTCCCACCTCAGAGAGTGGTTTTAGATGGGATGTCGGGAAGAAATTCATCCCTGTGAGGGTGGGCAGGCCCTGGCACAGGTTGGGCAGAGAAGCTGTGGCTGCCCCTGGATCCCTGGGAGTGTCCAAGGCCAGGTTGGACGGGGCTTGGAGCACCCTGGGCTGGTGGAAGGTGTCCCTGCCCATGGCAGGGGGTGGAATGAGATTGTCTTTAAGGTCTCTTCCAACCCAAACCACTGTACTATTCTATTTCTCTCCAAACTTCCCAAGCTGCAGGGGTGAGGAGCAACCTCCCCCCACCTCACACATCAGACACCATGGGCACAACGGTGTTATCCTATTTTCCATATCTTCTCACCCATTCTCCCCACGGTCTAACATCCTGTTTGATCCTTTGGGGCTGCCCCCTGAGCAGATCTCTCCAACAAGCTGTCCACAGACCCTCAGTTCTTTCCCCCCAATGGTCCCAGTTCATTTAAAGCACAGCAATGTGTGCAAGGAGCTGGGAATGCTCCTTCCCTGGCGTCTAACCTTGGGTTTGGAAGCAGTGACGTTCATCTGACCCTGTGGTCCTCCTTAATTCCAGCTCTGCCTCCCACCAGTGATGCTGTGGCATCCCCCTCTGCCTCAGTGGAGCCACCTCCCTGTCCACACCTTTCTTCCAGATTACTGATTAATACATTCAGACACACAGTCATGGTGCAGATACTTAGAGCAATCCACTATCAACTTATTCTCTGAAAAGAAAGCTGATGCTTTACTTGTTTTCTGTTCTAATCCAGAGCAAGATACTTGCTTAAACAGAGGATCTTTGAAAATCACAGGCTGGTTCTCCGAGATCCACCACTCTGCTGATGTACTGTTTAAAAACCAACCCAAACATTTGTGATTTTTGTTTTTCTCTTATCTCATTTTGTCATGTAGATATCTTTAACTGCATTTTTTTTTGAAGAGTCAGTACTTAGATGAAGCACACACCTGTCCTCCCCTCCTTTTTTCTATAAAAAACCTCCCAGCAGGTGAATCTCATGGAATTACACACGTTGAGCAGAGCCAGGAAGGCAAAAACCCTGGTGAGTTGTGTAGATTGGAGGCAGAAAAAAAACAAGAAAAGGAGATGTCATAGAATCACTGAGTCACAGAATGGTTTGGGTTGGAAAGGGAACTTGAAGATCATCTAGTTCCAACCCCCAGGTCAGCACGACCCTGAAACTCGGCAGAGCAAAGGGGCTTCTCTAAAGGAACTCCTGAACATCCAAGTGTCCTGCTGTGCCCAGAGCAGGATCCACTTGGGTGAGAAAGGACAGAGCCACACCAGAGGTACCCTGAGAGCACCTCCCACAGCCACAAGGTTAAAATCTACAGATTTGTTGCTTTTTTAAACTCTAGCACACTATTTTAAAGATTTAGCACATTTTGGGATGGGTTTCTAGAGAAGGTTTATGAACGTGCTGTGGCCTCCACAGGTTTCTGTCCCCCAGGAGGAGGACACCAGCACCTCACCACAGAGCACGCTGAGCCACAGGATGCCACGAAGAGCCCTGTACCTGTCACTCCTCATCAGCACGCGCTGCCCACGTCCTGACCACTCATCTCCAACACCAATGCCTGGAAGGAGCTGAGCTGGTCTGGGCATTAATTGGGTCTGGCCTGTGGAAAACGCTGACACAGAACCTGCACGTCTTGTCTCGCCCATGTCCAGCCTCACCCATGGCTGCTCTTAACCCCCCGAGTCCATCTGAGTGAGCATCCCTGACAGCTTTGCCACTCATGGGTTTGTGTTCCTTTTATCCCACAAATCCACCACATCCTTGTCCTTCCAGTTGCACAGCAGGTTTTACCAGCCCGTCTCCTGCCTTCACCTGGGCCTGTTTCCATTTTCTGGAGACTAAAGTGCTCGGTTTCACCAATTTTCAGCTGGTTTTACCTGCTCATGAGCAATTCCAACCTTCCCTCCCCAGCACCTCCCAACCCATCCCGTTATGGCCAGCAAAGCAACCCTGAAGTCAGGCAAGAGCTGGAAACGCCCTGATGTTAAGATCTACTTAATAAGTTGTCAGCTGGGTCCCGTGTGTCTATTCTTGAGGGCATAAAGATCTCTGTCATCAGTCAAAACAGGGATTTACACCCGCAGCACAATTCCTAGCAGCATTTAAAGATTTTTAACGACCATCCCTTTGTCCCAGGGAGTTAAGCGCTGATCGAATGTCACAACGTGACACATGAATGCGCAACACAACGGAGGGTTGACAGGCAGCAACATTGTAATATGATAATTCCTCTTTGTCCCTTAATCGCCTCTGTTTTTTGCAGACTTGATTCACTTACCAACATGTGATCAATCACTGCCTTTTTCAGGGAGATAATTTTTTGCCCTCTATCTAAATGGCTCCTGTCAAAGGGAATCCAGTACTAAATTAAAGCTGATATGCCTGTCTCTGCCCTTTTGTTTGTTGACTTCTTCTCGCACACAATTGATTTTAAATAGATTTTTTTATGGGTTCATCACCATTTAAGTATATGTATTTTTAAAAATCTGGCTCCTTGAAATTAACATTAGATACGTACGCATTTAAAAATAGTCTGGAGCATATAATTTAATGGAGAGGAATAAATACAAGGGTACGTGCTGGCACGTGTCTCAAGTCCCCACTAGATATGGAGTAAGTCGCCTCTTTGGATCTTCCCACGTGCTCTATTTAAAATGAGAAGGCAACAATCAAGTCTTTAGATTTGTGACTATAACAAGATGATGGTGTGATTCAACGTGAAAGGAAGCAACGCTGAGATCACCAGTCATTCTGAGTCTGTAAGAAATCAGGATTCAGCTGAAGATTCCCCAGAACTTCTCAGACACATCTCAGTGGAGCTTGCCCACCCTGTGATGAGCATCTCCTAATGGCAGGAAAGAGGTCTTGAGTGGCACAAGCACCAGGGAAATGAGACTCTAACTTTGACTATAAAGCAGAGGGGTGTTTTTGCAGCTCTCTGGTGACCATCAGACATGTCCCAAACACACCTGCACTGCCTGGGGCAGGGGCAAAGCCACAGCTGCAACAGCCCAAGCCCCTCCAAGCAGAGCCACACACACGCAAAGCCCCCAGACACCCTGCTTGCTGGCTCTCCCCTCAGTTCCCTCAAGCACATCCACACTGCATTTGAAACCTCAACATTTCACGTTGTGCCCCTTCCCTCCAGCTCCTCTTTTTCCATGCCAACCTCTTCTCAGCTGGGGCTTCCACACCTTGCCCTGATGCAAAACCTCAGGCTGGTGCTGAAGCCAATGGCACAACACCCAGGGACCAAAAGCCAGGGGGAATCTGCTCTCTGGCTGCCGTGGCTGCTCTGCCCACGTCTGACTGGCCATGGCTGTGGGGCAAGGAAGCTGCAGGAATCCCCAGGGGCATCCTCACCCTGCCCATGCCAACCTGAGCACTATGTCCCAGCTGCCAGCCTTCCCCACCACTGCACGCGTCATCTGTGCTAATGAAATGAGTGATTTCAAGGCCAGGTAAGATGATGCCGATTGAATGACGGTGGATTTTTGGCTGTGACGTGCATTGTAAATTGTTCTGCGTGGTTTCAGCACTTGTCCTGGTTAGGCACACAAGGCACATTAGACTTTGCCAAGGTATCTACTGGGCACATGATAATCAGCCCTGATATATAAGGAATCACCTCTTTCAATACGTATTTTTTCGTCTTTTCTGAGACAAACACCTCAACAAAATGCTGGACTTAAAGCTCTTTCAGAAGTGGGACAGTTTCCCTGAAGGAAAAAACCCCGTAAACTGATGTTTTCATCTTGTGGTTCTATCAGCTTTTTCCTTCCTTTCTCCGTACAGAGGAAAAAGGGAAAGAAAACAGCTCTGCAATGGAGGCATCACCCCTGGGCGAGCGGCATTCCAGTGAGGACGTGTCCATCCACAAAGGGCAGCGGGAGCCAAGGCATGAAAAACACTCCGATAAATGAGGCAAGGGGGAGGACCGGCTCGGGAGAAAACCAACAAAAAAAGAGCTCATTTTTCAAAACACGCTATTATCACACAAACCATATTTTAGCGCATTTTCCGCGCGGCCCCGAGTCCCCCCAGGATGCGCTTTGTGTCTCTTGGCAGCCCAGGAATGCCAACGCGCCCCGTCCTCGGGGTGCCAGAACCAATCTGTTGCCAAGAGACACAAAACTGATAGCACGGGTGTATAAAGCCGCCTTTGGAAACGCACGAAACAGCCAACGACCTCATGTTCGGGTTTGACTTAGTCAGCAAGACGTCAAGGAAGAAAAATTAACCTTTTGTTACGAGGTTTGGAGCTGACCACTCGGATCCTCCTCCCGGGGAGGATGAGCCTTCCCGGAGCAGAAACGCGCCCGCGGCTGGCGCTGCACTGCACTCACACATCAGGGCTTTGGGCTTCTTTGGTGTTTCATTTTGTTTTGTGAGGAAAAAACCACAAAAATCCTGAGAGTTGGGGCACGCGGGGGAGCAGGGGGTTGTGATTTTGGGTGGCGGGGGCACCTTCAGAGGAAATTCAAACATCGGAGCTGGACCTTCCCAAGAGCCCTCAATCACAGAGCGCTTTGGGTTGGAAGGGACCTTAAAGACGATCCAGTTCCAACCCCCTGCCATGGGCAGGGACACCTCCCATCAGATCAGGTCGCTCCAAGCCACATTCAACCTGCTCCTGAACACTTCCAGGGGCAGAGTGCACCCACTCAGGTGGGAACACGATGAGGTTGCTACATGACAAGCATTTTAAGGCACCAACTGTAACACTCCAAGAGGTTCTTGCATTTAAAAATCCAGTCACCAGCAAGTTCTTCAAATATTTATGACTCCAACTGATGAGTAACCTACTGGAGATGCCACAGGTTCACCCTCCACAAACATTTCCCCGCTTTCGGTTCTGGCACATCTCTCCCTCCTCCAACCTGCAAACTGGATGCAAATCCTTTCAAAAGGAGTCATTTTTTCCCCCAGAAGTTTCCTGCCACAGTTACAACCACAGATCTCTGCCCTTCCCAGGCACAGGAATAAAACTCAATGCCTTCAGGATTCCTTCAAAATACAAAAATATCAAAACAACGCAACTGCTTCTTTCAGACGGGCTCTCTTTGGACTGCTGCTTTTCAGTTTGTTTCACTGAAGTTAAATAGTTGAAAATTAAGAACCTAATTAAGAAATACAGTAATTAACTGTAATTAAGTTACAGCAAGATTTGGGGTTTTTTTTCCCCTAATGTGGAGCATAAATTTTTACATGTTAAATTAAAAACTCCATTTAGAAACCAAAATGTTAGAAGGTTGTGAAGCAACTAGATATTAGTTTGATATTATCTAGGAAGGTCAAATTTAAATTACAGGACATGTTTAAAACATTAAGTTGTTGGTGTAGCTTGCGGCTTTTGCATTTCCAACTAATATACAGATACAAAAGCATATGGATATATAGATACCTCTGTATCTGTATCACAGGTGTTCACTATCAAATTACCTTCAGAGCCAGAAAATGCAGCATCTCACATTAAATAAGTAGGATTTCCAGGTGGTTTTTTTGTCCCAAGGACTCAGAAGCACAACAAGCCTTTACCAGGACTGAAGAGCAAGGAGAAACCCTGTTAGACGGCAGCCTTAGTGCCCAAACCCAAAACAGCTGATACGAACAGGTTGTGGGGTTTGGGGGTGATTGTTTTGGGACTAGAAATAAAACATCTTGGTATTATGTCACAAGAATTGCAATTGTGAGCCCCCGGTTGTGGGAAGAGAGCCGAGCGGTGCCACACCAGCACGTGGGCAGAGAGAGACAGGGGGGCTGGCAGAGGGCGAGCAGAGTTAATAAAATCCCTACTAGAAAACAGCAAATGAGATTAAAGGAGACATTCTGGCCATGAGGCCTTCTTTCGGCTGGAGAAGGCCTCAAAGCCAAAGTGTCTCTTCTAATCCTATTTTCTATTTCCAGAGTGCATTTTAATAACCCCTTTGTATATGGTACAATGACTTTAGCAAGTGCTATTTTAAGCAGATTTTCCACACTGGAAGGCAAAAGGGGTTAAAATAATCGCCCCGCACACCTCGCACGCGTGACACTTTGTTCAATCCGGTGTCGGACACCGGGACCGCACAATACAGGACAAGGTCCCCGCACAAAGCGCCTTTCAGGACCAGCAGCACAAGGCATGGAATGGGGGACACCAGGCTGAGGAGCATCCGACCCACCAGCGCTTGGGCCCTCCTCTTCCCACCTCGATGGGGACTTGGCTGACGTGTCCAGACCCCAAAATTCCTCCTCCTTTGGGCGAGGGGCTGCCACTGGCCACTTCCCACCAGGGTGTGGACATGGCTACCAGGAGGGTGCAAGAGAGGAGAGTTAGCTTGAGCGCTCTGTGCCCCAAAGGACAGCTCACCTGCAGCTCCATGTTTGTGTCCCCCAGAGGACAGCTCACCTGCAGCTCCACGCTGCTGTCCCCAAAGGACAGCTCACCTGCAGCTCCATGTTTGTGTCCCCCAGAGGACAGCTCACCTGCAGCTCCACAGCCAACAACCCACCGGCCAAGCTCAGCTTTGCCTTGGTAAATGTGCAAAAACCTGCCCCTGCATGATGTTTCCTTCACCTCCACGCACATGAAAACATCAGGAAATTGTCCATCCAGAGGGTAAGGTTAGAAGTTCCTCACGTGTGCACAAAACTCAGTCAATTTTGAATATAAAAGCTGAAAACCTGTTCTCAAGGAGCACACGCAAACAACCCAAGGGAGTGCCACCCGTGCTGGGCAGTCCATGTCTCTCCCTCCATGCCGTAGGTCACAGTGTGGGAGCTGGAGCTCCTCCATCAGCAACTCTGGCTTTCCATCTCCCTGCTCTCTCACGGTATGAGTGGTGGAATCGTCCCTGGAAGCGTTCAAGAAACGTCTAGGTGAGGCACTGGGGACATGGGTTAGTGGTGAATGTGCTCCTGCTCTTGCCCAAAACGTGTGAGCCCACGGAAAAGGCAATTTCCACGCCCAGAAGAACCCTAGTAGAACCCATGGTTTCTGCTAACTGAGGATGTTTGATGAGGCTCCCATGTAAATATCACAGAATCATACAATTGTTCGAGTTGGAAATGCCCTCTGAGATCACCGAGTCCAGTTGTTAATCCAACACTGCCATTTTCACTGCTAAATAACATCCCTAAGTGCCTCACCTAGACACTTTCTGAACACCTCCAGGGACGGTGACTCCACAACTGCCCTGGGCAGATGTTGCAGAATATCCAAAACATAAAACCACAGGCACAAAACTGCAAATAGCAAATTGTCAGAAGGTGAACGGACGAGCACGTTCAACAGCAAGTGGGGTGGCAGCAAACCCGTGGGAAAGGCAGGGCTGCTGAGAGGACAAGGACCACTCATCTGTGACAACGAAAACTGAACTGAAACAATGGAGGCAAACACAAGCTAGCAGAGAAACTCCTGAAACAAGGAATATGTAAAAGAAAAAGCAATTTTGTCCTCTCTAAACAACATCAGTGAGCAGTACCCAACCTGTGGGCAGCACACAAAGGACCAGCAGTCAAACTGAATTAAGTGGAGGTCCAAGCACGGTGGGCAGACACCACCAACCACCCAGCAGCTCCTCAGATGACACCCACAGGCTGTGCCCGGATGGCAAAGGCAGCAGAGAACGTCAACCCCTCACCAGCTGGACCACCAGCATCAGCTGGGAAATACGGGAGAAAACACCAACAGCCCTGAACGCCGGGTGTGTTGTAAAAAAAATTAATTATAACAATGACAGGTTAAGTACAGCTGAAATTTTTATGTATCCCAGTGGCACTTCATGGTAACCAATGCTCATGGCCAACAGAATAAAATAAAGCAGGTGAGAAATACAAAAATCTATGTAGCATGAAATATCTCTAAGAGACTTGTTTAGCAAAATTAACTAGTAGTTTAATAGAAAAAAGCTTGATGTATGAGAGTGCTCCAATTTCTTCATAGAAATTAACATTTCAATCCTGTTTTTATCTAGAAGTCATTAAACTGTGCAACATGAATTATTGGAACTGTAGCAGAGAATTAACTCTATTCATCAAGTAAGTCCAAACAGTTTAGAGTGCATCTGTAATGAAAAAATAGCTCCACATTTCTATCTCTTCTCATTAAAGTAAACCAGTTTTCCCTCTCTCAGTATATAAAACTGTCTTCTCCTCATGTAATTTATATTACCATAAGCCAGCTCACATTCTAAACTATTACACGCCTCCAATTAATTTTTGCAGCTTTTGCCTGAAAATTTAATGAGATAGTAGTGTATGAACCTGCTGACTCCAGATTACGTGTGTGCTTCCAATATTAATGTTGGCATAAAATAATCTGATACATACTTGATGAGAGCTTTTCACTATTGTGAGAGTAGTTAAGGCAATATGTAAACCAATTCCACTGATTTTCTTTCTCCTCCCACCACGTTTGGAATAAAAAATACCCCCAAAACCAGCTAAACTCATCAGTCTGAACTGGCAGAGTCCCGAGTTAAGCGCTCACGAGACAGGGAACATCACCTGTGCTTCCTCAGATGTTTTCAGTTTATTATTCACCTATTAACATTTATTTCAAGGCTATACCTACTTTAAAATGCTTTTATTTTTGAATGCTGAAGAAGGAGAGGGATATGGAAGTGTCCAAGGCCAGGCTGGACAGGGCTTGGAGCAACCTGGGCTAGTGGAAGGTGTCCCTGCCCATGGCAGGGGTGGAATGAGATGGTCTTTAAGGTCCCTTCCAACCCAAACCAGTCTGTGATTCTGTGATCGGATTTAAGCCTCCTGAAAATGAAGGGCATATTTAAATGCCCCCCAATGCCACTCTCTGGGTCTGAGGAGTGGGTGTGCAAGGCAGAGCCTCCAAGCACTGGAGAGGCCCTGGCACCCCAAATCCCACCTGGCCCCAGAGCACAATGCTTGAGAAATTCACAGTTGGCATTTGTGCTGGAAAGCCCAGGTGGGTTTAGAGTCCTGAGTGTTTCCTTGGTTGCTTCCTCTTTGCAGCTCATTCCATGGGCCTAACTCGTACTTAATTTTGAGAACTGTTCTTCAGCATATTAGACAAATAACCTTTTCTTCAGAAGGACACATTCTTTGAGACTAAAATTAAAGGGGAAAAATTGCAATATTGCTTTCCCTAGCGACTTCAATTTTACAACCTCATATTGGGCATAATATGATTTTAATATCTATGTGCCTGAGAGAAAAAACTGGCAAATGCGATGCCCTCCGAGATCAAATAATTTTATATATAGACTTCAAAATACACATTTGGCACTATTTGGTACAGCCCTGAATTTATATTTACAGGAAACTATAAACTGCTCGTGGTGAATCATGCAGGCCCTGAAAACATGGGTTTTGCAGCAGAGGGAAGCTGTGCCCAGGGAGCTGGCACAGCCTGGAGGCAGCGGAGGTGGGAGCCCAGCAGCTTTGGAACTCAGCCCCACTGCAGCCCAGTGCCCTCCCAGGACCACAGGAACGATCTTCAGTAGCTGCCCCAATTACACCACTGAACACCCACATTATCTCTGTGTTACACCACCAGAAAGAATTCTGGCTCCAGGACAGGGCAGTCTGGGACGTGGCCACAGCACATCACTGGCAAAGCCAGAACGAGTCATTGCACCTCATACGTGATGCTGAGATGCAGAGAGCCCCAAAACTCGTACCTCGGAGATGGGAACAACCAACCAGCTGGATAAAAGACTGCGAGAAGGGCTGGGCAGAAGGGGCTGGCAGGAGAAATAACATCCAGCAAGTGCAGAGGCCAGCGATGGCACACGCTAACGGCTCCCAGTGGCTTCAAATCAATTTACATTTAAAATAAATGAATTAAATCTGATAATCTCTGATACCACTCAACCCGTTTGCTCCAGGGCACTGAAATTCAAATATTCTTGAGTTCTGAAAACAGGCTTTCACCACGTGCCACATAAATGAAGACAAAGAGCACCAACCCCAAGCACCACCGCCCCACTTTACACGCAGCCAAATGGCAAAATCGCTTCCATGGTGGCCAAAAGGTTTTGCTCCTATGACTCCTGCCCCTCGCAGTCAATCAGCGTCTCAGGCAGTTCCAAAGAGAAACATTTTGGGTTTTGTTCCAGAAGCGCACACCCATCCAGATGACACCAAGCAAACGGCATAAGAGGCGCCCACCACCTGCACCCCAGTGCCACGCTGGATGGGGCCACACCGAAACCCAGACTACTGCACTGAGCCTGGCTGAAAATAACCTTTCTGGTTCAGCAGGGAGCTGATTTTCAGCAGGGCTATCCTGACACAGTCAGGCAGGAGGGATGCAGGAGCCTGTAACACGCACGTGGTGATGGAGATATATATATATATATTTACATCCATGAGATCTCTCTGGATTCTCTGTTAAGGCTAAGATTACCTTTACTTCACAGATCTTCAAAAATCAACCGTTCTTTTTTGTGGGTTTTTTTTCTTTACACATCCATGCCCTTACACTTAACAACTGCTGGTACCTTTGCACGTCAAAAGAAATATGTAATTAAATTAAGAGATGCACACACCCTTCCTTTTCTCTTGTCTCTTCTTGAATGCCACGCCAGATAGCAAATCAAAATCTGCATTTAAATAGAATATTTTTAATGTATGAAAGTGGGCGGCCTGAGGGTAAAGAGGTATTGCATTCACTCACCATATGCACAAAATTGCATTTAAAATGTGATACTATGTTTTAAAAATTTATTGGATTTTTTTTCCCCCTCATTCCAGTACCTTTGTTTTATTATAACAAAATCTGCTCCACAGAGGTTTTCGTATCAAAGCCTGCTAATAAAAATAATGTGATATTACATCATTTTATCAATTTAATCTTGAGAAAAGGATGATATTCAATCACATCTCATAAGTCACTATCTCTGGTAATTCCAGCCATTACTCAGTGCAAAATTCAAGCAGTCGGAATTCATTAACACGGGGCTGCTCCGAATCTGCATTTTTCAGACTTTGTCAGAAAAGGCAGCAGCCCGAACTCAGTGACCTGGATCTAACAGAGCCTTTGAGCCGAAAGGGCCTCGCTCCCCGAGCCCGGCTCCCTTCCCGCGCCGGGACAAAGCCACGCTGCCAGCCCCGGGTCACGGCCACGCCACCGGGGCGGGCTCGGGCTCCCCACAATCACACCCAGCGACACACGGTAGGGACGGAGTGTCACAGACCCACCGCTAGCACCTTCGGGAGAAGGGGAAGGACTGTTTTAAGCGGTGGGTTTTGAGGTAACTGATCAGATCATGGGATGGTTTGCGGTGGAACCCCACGCTTGTGCGGCAGAAGTCCCCAGCACAACCCTGCCAAACTCATCGGTGGCAAAATCCGGCCAGTGCTCAGCAAAGCCCTCGGTGTGACGATGCTCAGTACGTCACTCTGCCACGGGGTTTCCACATCCTGCCCCCTTTTGAGCCCCTTTATGTGCCGCCCTTCATCTTTTGTTGCCCACACAGCTTCCCTGCCTGGCCAGGAGCAGCATCCCACCAAAGCACTCCCAAGCTCAGGACCATGAGACATCCCCAGCAGGAACGTGCTCTCCTCTAAGTACTTTCTACTGGTCCCGTCCACAAATCATTATAAAAATAATAATTTATTTCTAATTAGAGCCTATTTTGCTGAGCAGTAACCTCAGCTCTTCCCTATACAGGCAATCTGAGAAGAGTTGGTACCACAGTGCCTGTGGTTAGTGCTGTACCTTGGTACAGTCACCGCAGAGGAACGGCATCCAGGCCAACCTCAGTGGCACTGGCCCTGCTCGCCTGGGAAGATCTCCTCCACACGGCCACACTCCTCAACAGCTGTGAAAACCACAGTGACATCCACTCCACTGCTCCGGTGGGATGGAGAGTTTGAAGCAACTACGGTGCTGTGGGTTCAGAGGCACCTGCAACAGGCTACAGGTCACAGAATGCCTTGGGTTGGAGGTGACCTTTAAAGATCGTCTAATCCAACCCTCAAGGCTGCAGAGGGTTTCCACCACCCACATACTCCACACCCCGGATACACTGGCAGATCCTACTTTACTTTCACCAAAGCCTGCAGTATCAAAAAAGCACTTTGGGTGGGTAAAATTACATTCATGTCCCCATAAAAATAAGATATTTCAGCACAAAATCATAAACTGTTTGGGTTGGAAGGAACCTTAAAAATCATCCCATCCCACCCCCTGCCATGGGCAGGGACACCTCGCACCAACCCAGGTTGCTCCAAGCCCCGTCCAACCTGGCCTTGGACACTCCCAGGGATCCAGGGGCAGCCACAGCTTCTCTGCCCAACCTGTGCCAGGGCCTGCCCACCCTCCCAGCCAGCAATTCCTTCCCAATATCCCATCTAAATCTCCCCTCCTTCACTTAACGCCACCACCCTTGTGCTGTCACCACATGCCCTCGTCAGAAGTCCTTCACTGACTGCACCTACTGTGGAGTTTCTGCCTCTGAAAACAGGCTGAAGGGAAATTAATTGCACCCAATGAACGCTTCCGTATCAGCATCATTTTCTAGAGAATTGGCTTACTCTGCCCAATTCTCACTTCAGACTGAGATCCTCTCCCGTTTCCTTCATCCTTTGGCAGATACCAGTAAATCATCCACCACGACAGCCACGCTGCAATACCCAAGGCTGTGCCTAAGAGCAAAGCTTCTCCCAAGAGAGCAGCTCCAGCCCCCGGCGCAGCAGAACCCACCCACGCCCACCAGTGACAGAGTCCTGCTCCTTTGGAAACGACCACAGTGCCCTGACAGCCACACAGACGGGAACCCACGGCACAGCCACGAGCCCTGAGAGGTGAAAGCCATTATTCGAGAGAGCAGATGAGGCTGTTGCAATTCCAGAATGGAATGGTAACGTGCTGTTGGTAGCGAGCGGTACATTGTTTTAGCGTGTTGTGATATTTATAAATATATGAAGTTTAAATAATCAGATGACAGAGAGTTCCTTTTCATCTCCTGAATGTTTATTATTCTTCACACATTAGCACTTTTTCCCCCAAATGTTATATCTTCTGCCATTTATAATTAATTTTAACAGCTTCTGCAACTTATCCCACAGGTTGTTGCTGTTTCTTTTAAACAGCGTGCTGCTGAGAAATTGATTTGTTTGCTCTGTGTGCCTACAGAAATCACGTTATGAAATATGCATAAATGTCATTTCTTGGGCTGCTTCTGAGGATTAGCGGAGAAGAAAAGCTTGCTGAGGAGAAGGAAGAGACAAACAACAACAAAGCCCAACTTAGCACTTCAATTCAGCCACATCCCTGGCCAAAAGCAGCTCCCTCACTGCCCCCGTCCAGAGGTGGGAAGAGCTGGCAGGAGATCCCAGTGCCATGGGAAGCACCTCCTCTCCCGGTAAACAAGACCCTGCCAGCTCAGAGGGGAGTTAATGAAACTAATTAATCCACAACCAAGCCCCTGTGCCCCCCAAAAGCCCCCTCACAGCCAGAGGCTGGGAGATGCCCCGAGGGGAGCCGTGGTGGGGCTGACCAGGCTCCACTACCACTCCCAGAAGGTCTCCTCACACCTCCTCATCTCACCTCCCCATCACACCTCCACTGGGCAGCCCAAAGCCCGGGGGGATGATCAGCCACAGCCATCTCTCACTCCTGCTCCACAGGCTGCTCCCAGTTCCACCACAGCATGGGAACCCCCAGAGAAAACCCTCCATTTATGTTAAGCTTTGATACAAGCGCGTTATTTATGGGTTTTTCCAACAGCCATCATTTCATATGCACGGGGCACTCGTTTTATCCCAGCAGATTGTCTCCCCAGCCCTCGGCCCTTCACAGCCCGCAAACAGGTCCTGCAGGTCCTTGCCTTCCAGCACAAACAACCCCAGCTCGGGAATCCCAGCATCCAAGGGGGTAGCACAGAGCTCACAGATGCCACCTGACATGGTCAGGCTTCCAAGAAGAGTTTAACTACAAACAAACCAAAAAAAGAGGCATCACAACCACGCAGTCCGATATCACGGAATAACCTGCGCTGGAAGAGATCCACAAGGATCATCCGAATCCCACCACGCCACAACACGCGCTGTGATCCCAGCCCAGCAAAACCCAGCACCTCAGAGGGACTCCGACCAACCCAACCTCTCCTCCAAGGCTGCCCTGCTGCCCAGGAGCGGAGCAGGACCTTCCCCCGTGCCCGTGGAGGCAGCGGCAGCCCGGCACGGAAGGCAGCTTTCCCATGCTATCTCCCACCGCAGAACAGATTGAGTGACAACTTCTGAAATGCAAACCAGATATTTTTCTCGGAGACTTCGTTAGACACATCACTCTCCTATATTATTACAGAGAGCTGTCAAAACAGCCTGGTGGGAAAGCTCTTCCCCAGACATGCACAAGTATAAATTGTCATAGTATAAAGTAAATTCCATTAACAGCTACATAGTCATTATTTTGCATAATAAAAGTAAAGGCTCTCTGCTTGTGATCTATGTATTTACGACCATCGAACCAACAAGCACTTTCTCTTTCCTGATGCCTTTGTTAAAATTACAAGATAATTGGTTGCTGTTGCAGATATTAATGTCTGATAACAAAGTGCCTAAGGCAGGAAAGCTGAAGTGGTGGTGAAACAGCACGAGTGACAAAGCTCAAACTTCTGCTCTCTGAGGAGGAATGAAACCAACTCAAAGAAAATAATAATTTTTAATTTGTAGCATCACAGACATTATTTGAATGAAGCATATTGGAAATTCTGGGCAATGTTTTTTAAAAATACGCTTTAAAAAACACGCTTCTTTTAATTCTGGCTACGAAAATTAAATAACTAAGATAATTCCAGCCCTTTTCAGTGTGCAGAATACCCCAGTATTCTGAAGGATGTAGAAGAATCAGCAACAAGTCCTAAGGTCACCTGGGTGACTTCTCTGCTCCAGAAACAAATGCATCCCCATCCACAGGAGAAAAAATAATTCTGAAATAACCTGAGTTCTCTGTGACTCGTGCCAACGCGCTCCCCAAAGCCCTGCACTCACAGAGCACGGCCATGCTGGTGGGAAGGGTGATACACACGCTCCCTGATCTCCGAGTTTACACACAGTTGTGTTTAGGACTAAAATTGCAGCTTCAAGCCTCGACCACGATGAGCAATTGGGAACCTCGCTGTTATAAATACCATGCCAATTGCAGCAAGCTGGGTTGGGGATAGTGTATATTATTTATTACAATTCAGTCTGTCATGGAATTAAGCACATTGAGCCAATTTCAATATGAGCATTAGGGAAGAAGAGATTACATTCGAATTAATAAAGTTGCTTTGAGAGCAAAACAATGTCATCTGGCAGCTTTTTTTTCCATGAACTGGCTCGCTGATAGGAAAACAAATAACCTGCAGTTACCCACCCTGTTTCTTCTCAGTCCCCTCTGTCCTCCTGCTGGGAAATCTGGGACATTTCTGCCATCTCCTCTGATGGCAATCACTCAAAAGCTCCAAGACCCCAAGGTGTAAATAAGAAAACAGACACAAACATCTGTATCTGTTACAAACAATTCCGTTCACTTTTGGTTTTTTAATTATCCTTCTGTGATGGACACGATACCATTAATTTAACTTCAACTTGCATTTCCTATTAGGATAATCTACAGAGTTATCTCTACAGCAGGAGCAAAATCACTTTATGGTGAGCTATATCACTTCAGAGTTAATTACATGCATTTTGGGTTTGATAAATGAAAATAGGGGCCATGATTAATTGAAGGACAATCAATATGATCCAGCTATTAGACAGCTTGATGAGGTATCCAGAGTATGAATATAATCTATAGTAATCAGCTAATTGAAGACTGTGGACTAAAAAGATTTTAGGAAATCCCAGTTTCCAATTCAAAAATATCCCAATAAAACGGACGAAGGAAGGATGTCCACAAATCCAAGAAATCTTTAATGCCTGTTTCTGTTTTGGTTGGTTTTGAACAAAAACCTTCTTACTGTGATAAAATACGTAAAACAAGATGAATTTTGTGAGCCTGTTTCTTATTTACATCCCCCCAAACACCTTGAATTGTATTCTACTCGTTTCTGGAGCTGCCAGAGATTGTTAAATAGTTTCATTAAAACCACTCTATTTGTCTCGGTTTAGCCACATCCCACATCAAATTAAACAGTCAAACAGTCGAACAAATGAACCTTTTCCATCTCTTTGGACACGAAACCAAGTGTGCAAACCAGCCACACACCCACGTGAGCTTGGCTGGTGATTCCAAAGGAGAGCTCAGGAAGGAGGAAAACAATCAACAGGAGCAAAGCTGGAGTGTTACACGCGTTTAGAAAACCTGCAAGGGGCCGGTGCACCCCGTAAGCCCACGGTCTGTAAGTGCTATTAGCATAAATGCTGACAACTGTTAATCTACTGTAACCCTGATTAATGGTTGCAGTTGTCCATTAATACCAGGCATTTTAACTTACCACTAGAATTGATTAGTCAGTTAAGAATTCAATCCTAATGCTCAATAAAACTGCCCTTTCTCTGCAAGTGCTGTATGGAATGAGGCGGTGCATCCAGCAGGAGGGGCAGAGGACAGGAGTGCTGTGCCATTCCCAGCTGGCACAGCCAGTGCATCCACCTCCATCCTTCCCACAGTCCTCCTGAATCCGTGTGAGAGGTGGAGACATGCACAGATCCAGCAGTTTTGGGGAAGCCACCTGGGCATGGCCAGGAGCAGCACCTCGGGCTGCGATGGGGCACTGGGAAGGATGGTCCTCCCAGGCTGGGCACTGCACATGGAGTCTCCTTCGACTGATGGGTCTAGAGTGATCTTGCCAACAACTCCTCTTCCCCTTAAATGCCAACCTGTGATTTTCTCCCTTTTCCAACCCATAATTTCCATTACTATTATTGTTTTCCTCCCCCCTGTGCCTTCGCAGCACCAGCCGCTGTCCAGCCCATACAGAAGGGACTCACCAAACACCACGGGGGAAATGTCACTTTGCTACAACACATTTTCCCTAAAATGTAATGCAGGGACACAGGATTTCACACCACGTTACTGCACTGTGCAGCCTGCAGTGCCATGGCTACAGATCTCTCCCAGCTCCTGCTGTAAACCCGTCCTTCCAGGGGACCTTTGCCATGGATACCTCAAATACCTGACGCAAGGATTTTTGCATCCAAAAGTGAAGTCCTGGGTTGCACCTGGAGCCTGGCAGCTATCAGGGATGCTGGGGAGGGAAACTGAGGGGGCAGCATCAGTGCAGAAGAGATGAACTGCCAAAAAATCATTTGTCATGAGAGAAATACCTTTTCAGACCTGCCTTCAAATTCACGTTGGACAAAGGAGGTATTTTCTGAACAGGTAAAGCCACGTAAGTAATTCTGAGGTTCTCTTTGTCAAGGAACAGGTGTTTTGGGACCAAAATCACACTTCCTTTCCTGGAGTACCGGGTCACCCTAAAAATCCCAGAATCACAGAAGGGTTTGTGTTGGAAGAGACCTTAAAGACAATCTCATCCCACCCCCTGCCATGGGCAGGGACACCTTCCACCAGCCCAGGTTGCTCCAAGCCCCGTCCAACCTGGCCTTGGACACTCCCAGGGATCCAGGGGCAGCCACAGCTTCTCTGCCCAGCCTGTGCCAGGACCTGCCCACCCTCACAGGGAACAACTTCTTCTGTACATCTAATCTAAATCTACTCTCCTTGAACTCAGGGCCATTCCCCCTTGTCCTACCAGTACATGCCCTCATGGAAAGTCCCTGATGACAGGGATAAATGATTGAAAAATAACCCTGCAAACAAGAGCAAGAACATGCTTTCAGCACTGGCAGCCCCAGCTCCCAGCTGCAGATCCAAAGATCCCAGTTCCACCTTTGCACGTGATTACAGAGCCCTATTACTGGAAAGGCCCTCCAAGCACACCCTCCTCCAGCATCCCTGCACAACCCTTGGAGACAGGAGCAGTAATTAGGAGCACCCAGGGAGCGCAGAAGCAGAGCCTGGGGTAAGACGCACACAGATGCTGTTTTCAATTAACATTTTCTAAGTGTTGTCAAAAGGAGGCTGAGGAGGTGCTGAGCTGACCGAGTCATGGTCCTATTCCAGCCAGATCAGCCAAAGTCTTCTGAAGTTGACTCCAGGAAGATGGCAATAGTGTCAAGATTGCAAAGATTTAGGTGAATTTAAGACTCCTGTCCATGAAGACTTCTAAGGAAGTTCAAGTTCCATGAGAGCTTCCACTAGGAGAAGGAATTAGACAACCACCATCTCACCCCACGTGGGATCGGCACCGTGCAGGATGCACCCCAGCTCTCCCATGGATTCACTGCCCACCAGTTTGCCAGGATGCTCCCTAACTTTCCCATATGACCCCTACACATGGGCCCAGAACAGTTACGGGCACTCTGGGTATATTCAGCTCCCACTGCACCCTCCTGGATCCAGTCACACATCACAGATAATGGGAGTGCCAGCAGCCTCTGGAGAGGGTCCAGGACCTGACACACTGCTCACTGTCCATGTCACTTTAAACATTTCAGAGGGACAGTAAAACTCGTTAAAACACTGTCAGAGGAAAAAAAAATACCAGGAGAAAGAGGAAACTCCAGCACAACAAAATACCTGGAAACTACCAAGGACTTTGGACTAAATCCACAGTTGATTCATAAGGACAAACCAGGATGCAGCCCAGATTTTTTCATTATTGACCTGACCAGCAGCCTCAAAAACAGCACTCCTGCAACGGCAGCACCCAAGGACATGATCTGATTTTCCGTGATCTGCAAGACAAGATGCTGTGGCTGTTTCTTCCTGGGAACATTCAAGGTCAGGCTGGACAGAGCTCGGAGCAACCTGATCCAATGGAAGGTCTCCCTGTGCCCAGCAGGGAAGTCAGACTACATGACATTTAAAGGTTCCTTCCAACCCAAACCATTCTCTGATTCCCTTCTCTGGTGCTGTGGGTCTCAGTGCACGAGGGTCCACCAAGGAACACCCCAGGACTGGTCCTGCCATGAGAACAGAACCAATGGCCAGGCAATGTTTTAGCTCCACCTGGTCTCAACTAAACACGGCTTAATGCTACAGAACCAGCCATCTGGAATATAAAGCTTGAAGAGGGGTTGGCGATGATGGAGCAGGATGGACCACAACTGGCAACCAACGTGCCCACACCCACCCCAGGGGCTCAAAAGCCCCAGCCTGTGCCCTCCAAACCATGCAAAGGGGCACCCACCAGTCCATCACCCACCACCCTGTAAGACTGCAAGGAGAAGAGAAGGCTCTGGGGAGACCTCAGAGCCCCTTCCAGTGCCAAAAGGGGCTCCAAGAGAGCTGGAGAAGGACTTGGGACAAGGGCCCAGAGTGACAGGACAAGGGGGAACAGCTTCAAACTGACACAGGGCAGGGTTAGATGGGATATTGGGAAGAAATTCCCCCCTGTGAGGGTGGGCAGGCCCTGGCACAGGTTGGGCAGAGAAGCTGTGGCTGCCCCTGGATCCCTGGAAGTGTCCAAGGCCAGGTTGGATGGGGCTTGGAGCAACCTGGGCTGGTGGAAGGTGTCCCTGCCCATGGCAGGGGGTTCTAAGCAAATGATCTTTAAGATCCCTTCTAACCCAAACCCTGCTGTGATTCTGTGAAACAATCTCTGGTGCTCCCACCCTGGTCACAATTCCAGCAGCAATAACACAACAGCCTCCTCTGCAAAGCCCTTTAATAACATTACTGTCTGCCAGGCTGGGCTTTAAGTATTAACACACAGGGAAAAGCCAAATAACTTAATATTATTGTGTGTGCATCTGAAATAACACTCTGCAAGGCCTCTCATATCAAACATTAAACCTGCTTAAGAGAAGACATTTGAGCAGAATCAATTATTTTGCAGTAATTCTTCATATTGAATGAGGCATTTTGAAATTGGAAAGTATATGTTGTCACAGCAGAACTCTTTACATCTTTAAAAGCTCATTTTCTGTCAAAGTTAGTTAAAAAAACAATAATATTAGTGTGAAATTACCCTTTATTCAGCAACAGACTTGAAAATGAATTCTTCCCATGTTTGCAGACAGCCATACTCACAACATTATACCAAAGGTCCTATCAACACTTCATTATAAACTTCTCCCCTTATATTGAGGGAATTAAAAAAATCCCTGCCTGAAGGGGATTGTTTTCATAAACTCACTGCACAGGGGTCTGGGTGCAGGCAGGAATGTTTATGGAAAATCTGAGATTAGAACATTTCAAACTGGCTGGTTTCAAGTTGCACACATGTAAATCTATAAATAGTCCAGGAAACGCGCGTATGAAAAGTGAAGAAATAACACATTGTGCAAAAAAACAAGTTTCTCATTACAATGGAAAATGAACAGGTTGTTCCATTTCGCTAAAAATCTAATTTACTATGAAGCTATTCCATTTTGCTGTTGGACTGCCACAAGTGCTATCTCCAGGAGCTTTAAATACCAGCTCGCACCCAAAGCCCTCGGAGGGGCTCTCCAGGCAGCACTGTTTGGAGCAGGGTGGGTTTACCCTCCCGGTGACTTCCCCAGCAGCACAGCTGGGTCACTGCTCGCCGTTTTGGGACAACACCTTGACGTGCAAACAGGAATTCAAGCACAGCCCAACAATTTCAAAGCGCTTAAAAGCCAGTGAGACCCAGCTGGGGAGTGCCTGCATGCACTGGGCAGGAACACGACAACGCTGGGCTCGATCCACCTCTTCGATGGAACTGGGCAGTGGGAGGGGATAACACTCCAGGGACACGTTCATAGGAGGAAACACACAGTGGGATGCACAGGAAGGAAAGAGCACTGAAAGCTTCCAAAACAATTCAGCTGGTGCAGCTCAGGGTCATGTCCTGCCATCGCCAGAACTTAGAGCTGAAGGATCAGACAGTGGCAGGACACTTCTACTGGGGCAATGCACCTTTACCTACCACTCACTCCCTGGGTACTTTTACTCCAGAATCACCTCGGAAACAGCAGTGGGGATGCACAACCTCAGAGCTCCCACGGCACAGGCAGGGTCTGGCAGGGGTTCAGCCAGGTTTGCCCCAGGGACCGTCCTCGCTGCCCCTTCAGAGAATCCCAGAATGGCTTGGAAGGAAGGGACCTCAAAGACCATCCCGTCCCACCTCCTGCCATGGGCAGGGACACCTTCCACTAGCCCAGGTCATCATGTCCACTCTCCCCATTGTGCAGTTCTTTGCTCTATCATACATGAGCACAAACATTTATTTCTGTATTTACTTTGTTGATTTGCACCAAGTACAGCAAGTGCAGGCCGTGTCCTGACAGGGGACAAAGACCACTGATGGGGGGGTAGTGCGTGAGCAAGAGCTTTACAGACAGCAATTAGGTCTGATGGAGAAAATACATCAGGCAACATTAGGATGAAAATCAAATTAAAACTCAACTTAAAAATTATTTTAATTTGGCTGACTCAGTTGGGATAATCCTACACTCCACAACATTAGGGCTTTGGCCAGCGTGGCCCTGCAATCTCCTGAAATCTCATTAGCTCAGCCAACTGCACTTTGCCTCCACTTCCTTCTAATTTTAGCCCGAAACTCTCCACAGCGGAGCGCACGCAGGGCGAACCCAAAGTTTAAACATCACGCTTTGCTGAAATGGAGTGCGAGTATATTTTCCTTTGGAAAAGGCAAGCTGGATTATTTTCCTTAGCAAATGAAGTTCCCAGGATGTTAATATTTCAGGGCAAGCTCCGCTTTCCCGGTTCAGAGGGAAGGGGACGAGCGGAGGCAGCGCCTGGCTGTCGGTTCCACAGGATTCCTCGGAAAATCCTGCTGACACAGCTTCCTCTTCATCTTTGTCTCATATCAAGTTAGTAGTCAATGTGTTATTTTAACAGCATGACAACAACTATACAGAATGTCAAATAGTTACCTTTTATCTGGAATTTTATTCCTGCCATATATTTCAGTGGAAATATATAACTTAATGTTGCAACATATTTCACACTGAAATGGGTAATAAAAAAAACTATAGACTCTGCATTTCCCCTAAAACATAAAGGAGGAATACACTGAAACAAATCTACTGCTCCCTACTCTTCGTCTTCCAAAATCGTCACACCAATCTATTGTGTCTGAACTATAAATATTGCTGGGAATATTTTCAAGGCTTTTTTTAATGAAACAAAATATAAATATAAAATATACTCTGAGTCCAGAATCTTCTGCCCAGCCTGATGGAAGGATGGAGACGGAGGACAAACCCTTCTGACCCCACTTTGATCCCACCACAGAGGATCAGCCTGAAGAAAGGTGCTTCCAAGTCCCAAGGAAGGAGAAAATCGGGATCTGGAATTTTTACATCAGCAGGTACAAACTGAAACTCCTCTATTACCTCCTCTACCATTCTGATACCACAGCAACAATGGACTCAGGAGCTCCTTCTGGGGTCTCTAAAATGCACAGAGAATCACAGAAGGGACACTTGAAAAGTCATCTCATTCCACCCCCTGCCATGGGCAGGGACACCTCCCACCAGCCCAGGCTGCTCCAAGGCCTGTCCAACCTGGCCTTGGACACTTCCAGGGATGGGCTGCCAAATGCCTCCCTCTGTTTGTCAAATCTAAGGCTTTTAGCAAACTGCAAACTCCTGGGTATCTCCAGAGGGATCTATTTCCCCTTCTAAGGAAACTGCAAACCAGGCAAGAAATATTCCCTGTCCTTTAGCAGAGAGATGACAGCTGGCTAATTAGTGAAATTATAGCTTCGTCAATATCCCTTCATTCACTCAACCCCTCTTGCTGTTAAAAAGAAAGAGCTGGAAGACCCAAACTCTTCTGGATATTTGGGCTTACTCAACAAAGGTCGCCAGGGCTGCTCCAGGGTGGGGGTCTTTGCATTGCTTACACTTGGCCACCTCCTACACCAACAATGGCACACAAACACAGCTGCTAGGGACACGAAGGGGACAGAGGAGTTGCAGAAGACAGCGAGAACAAGAGCTACCTTACATAAAGGACACTTGACACGTTTTCCTGCCAGAGGAGGGATTTACGCCAGGGCCATCAGGTTTTGGGGTTTTCCTCCCCCTCATCCATGCTGACACTGCTTGCTCTGTCCTTACTGTGCTCTCTGAAAGGTACCTCCAGCTACCAAATAAGTGGTCAGGCCATGCCTTCTGATGCAACCCAACCTCTTATGCCAGTCTGGGTCTGCCCCCCCAGCTGGACCTGCCTGGCACTGGTGCGCACTCTGAGAGCTGCAATTCACTCCCACTGCTGTAACTTTTCCCTGATCTGTTTTACTAATTCAGTTCTTGGTGAGGTTAAAAACCAGAAAAGGGAGGTATGACTGGAGCTCTACAAACCAAGACAGTACTGCAAGGCCAACACCTGAGCAGACTGCCCCACCGTCAGCTCAGGGCTCGGCACAGGAGGCTGCAGGACCTGACCTCCTCCAGATGTTTCCACTCACAGGATTCCACTGTGCTGCCCCTTGGCTTTTAGAGCCTGCCCAACATCCTGAAGCCTGGTCACCCTGAGACACGGGTGCAAGACCACAGGGCACCTCAGAGGTTTGCCCAGCCCTGCTCTATCCATACCAGGGCAGGTATGACCACACAGTTCTGACCTCCTGTGGGCCCAGCATGAGTTCAGCACCTGGATTTGCTCAGCAAAGCCATGCAGATCGCAGACATCATAATAGAAACAAGGCAAAACTGCTGAATTCCCTGGGTTTGTTTTTTTTCTGACGTTGATTTCTCTGCCGCTGCTTCCTCTCTCAGAGAGAAAGCCCAAGTCCCTGAATGCCCATCGGTCTTCTGGAGACCTGCTGGGCTGCTTCCAACATCTGCCCTTGATGCAAACGCCATGAAAGCTGGAGCACAGAGCACCAAACCCACCAGCTTCTGCCACCCCTTAGGACAGGTTTCATGGTTTGGTCCAGCAGCTTCATCAAGGTGACTTTGGTTCACCACAAGATAAACATCCAGGAGGACACAAGTCCACCCCTCCAGCTCCTCCACGGGTTTGCTCCCTTCACCCCAGCAAGACCTGGCCAAGCCCTTGGCTCTGTGAATGAGAGCAGAGCGTCACCCCAAGGTGGAACACAAACACCTGGAAGCGGGGAGAGCCAACAACAAGCCAGTGGCTATTTTGGAAGGATCTGAGTGGTGATTTATTCAAGATATTCATCAGTTCACCAACTTTGCAAAGCTTCGGAGATGGTAAAAATGTAACAAGTGAGTCTCTTGCATGAATAAAAAATTACGTTTTACATAAATTAAATATATAATTTGATTAAACATGTTTACGTCTCTGCAGTGACATTTAGAATAGGAAGTATTCATTTTCTGTTTTGAAAGGAAAAAACTCTTTCAAATGTAATTTGAAGCTGTCAAACCAATCTTCTTTACAGATCTTTTAAATGTCACATACCTTCGAAAGGGGATGGCAGATTCCTTTTAAATATGCAATTGCAAACAGTCCAAGCAAAATCAAGAATTTATTAAAATATGCTACTGACATTTATACTGATTAAGTATAGCCCTTTCCTCACTCCCTTTCGATAGACTCCCCTACAAAAGATGTGTCACAACAGCTCCCATTAACTCTGAGCTCGCTCTAATTCCCCACCACACAACCAGCCCTTCCCAGCCGGCAAAACCCAGCTGTGGGAGAAGAACCTCCTGTTCTGCTCGGGGACTAATCTGAATTTGTGGTTCCTCCACATAAAGAATTGTATTTTTTGATGATTTCTAACCAGCATGCCTGAAATTTATAACCAAAAATATTAACTGCACTTACTTTAAATCAAGCGCAGTGCTGTACCTAATGGCTTTAAATGGAAGAGTGTGTTAATCACACCCAGAAAGAAAACCCACTGCAACACATTCCCGACAACTTTACGGGAGCAACCTGCATGCTTTGTTTTATAATCACAATATCTATCCTCAGATTATCATTAGTTTCCCCACTTAGAGTGTATTTCTGGATTGTTTTCCCTTTCCCTTCTCTGCCAGTGAATGATCAAGTGCAGCAACGATGGCAGCTCCCATTCTCAGTTGCTCCCCGCTGACAGACCGGACATTTTAGGGTCATTTTATTTTTTCAGAAGACAAAGAATTTAATGATTATTTCTCCTCCTCTGTCACCAGGTCACTGAAGTGCATGGGCATAACTCTCATTAGCATTAATGGAAATCCCCACTGTAAATTCTCCCCTGTGAAGCAACATTAAGAGCAGGGCCATTCTGAGCAAGCAAACTCAAATTGGAAAATAAAATATACCTCCCATTCCTCGCTACCACCACAGGGAAAACGTAATGAAGTGCAGGAGATTAAGCTACAATTCCTGTATCAAATCCTCCTTGTACCTTCTAATTACTCAACACAACATATACAATAGTTACTCCTTCATGATGAGAATTTGTTGTAGGTTATTGAAAGACTTTGTCCTAACCCTCTCAACTTTCTGGTGCATAACACAGCCAATCACAGCCCAGCTGTCGTGACATAAATCACGATCTGGCTTACTTCAAGCTTGCACCGAGTATTTAAAAATCACAGAATTACTAGAGGGACCCTCAGTACTGCAGAAGGCGCACCAGTGACCCAACACTGCCCACTGGCAGCACCACACAGTGGAAAGTGTCCAAAGAGGCTTGCCCCAAAACAGCCAGGGCTACAATCAGCATTTTCTTGAAGGATTCCTGCATGACATTCATCATCACGCCACAAATGAATTTAATGTAGTTAAGGACAGGGACCAACTTTGCATTTGGCTTTGGTGCCCGACCTCCCACTCCTGTCTGAGACAACCAATGCTCTCCCCATCTAATTCCTGCCCATCCACCACGGTGGGCTCAGCTTGTGAGGGGCAACAAGCTGACTGGCCCCAGTGCTCTTCCTTCCCTTCACCAAGCACAGCAAAGGGCGTCCAACACTTCTGAGGGTTCCCAAAGACCCCCTTTGGAACAATAAATATCAGCAGGCAATGTCTCGGTGAGCAGCTGCTCTCCGTTTTATGGATCTGTCAATACCTCCTGCTGGCATGACACTGATGATTGGTGTCACAAACATTGTTTAAATCCACCCACTGAAAGTTCAACATGGCAGGCAAGCACATCACTTTTGATGGGTTTCTTAAGCATGGGCAGTAAGTCACCGATCAGCCTCTCCGAGCTCCTCCCATTGCTGCCCTCAATCACCTCCTCACTCACATGAGCTGGACCACAAAGATCCTCCCTTATATCCATCCACCACACATGGACAAACTCCCCCATGGGGAGCTCATTTCTTCCTACAGCCTCTTGGATGACACAACAAACATCATCTTCCTAGGTGAGGGCACTCAGCACCAACAGCGCAACACCTCCTCTATCCCACCCAAACCATTATTCCAGCTCCCACAAAACCAACCTCTTTATCCAGCACAGGCACTGTTATTCCCATTCCTTGCACTTGGAAAGTGTTCCTTCACCACAATTCACCTGCAATGTGGGCACAGCAAGGAATTTGCGTTCTGCTTCTCCGCTTACCCAGCTGCTCTTATACACAGTAACACACGAACACAGGAGCAACCAAACACTCAGCTTTGATTGTGTCCATCCCCACTGATCTGTGGAGTCCCTCCAGACCACTGGGGAGCACAAGAGCTAAGCTTTCCTAATGTTTAAATCAACTTCAGTCAGTCCACAGTACTTTCCAAACCTCTGCAAGGTCTTCTTACAGCTTTCATCCACAAAAACAAGTGGTCTGGCCTTCAAGGAGGACTCCCTCCCCAAGGAAGGAGTGGGGGAATCAGCCACCAAACACTGTACGTGCAGCAGTTGCCAGCAGGCCATTCCCCCTAGGAGAACACCTCCAATCCCTGAAGGTTTACACTCACGAAATGCAGCCTTGGGAGATGTCAGTGCGCCGATTTCTGCCTGGCATTTTTTTCCCCACCTGGAAGAGGCAGGAAATCTGCCTGATGGGCTTCCCAAAAGCGATCCCCATCTGAGCTGTTCCGGAAGCCAATTTTGGACCACGTCACCAGCTGGCGTAAATCAGCATCAGCGGAGCAGCGCGGCGGAGAGCGGAGCCTGGCCCCCGTCGCCGCTCCAAGGCGCAGGAGCATCCCTGATTTCCTCTGACAGAATCAGCGCACTCGTCACCAACGTTTTTCTGAGCCAGAGCAGGAGGTCTGCCTTTATTTCCACTTTACTGCACCCTGCTGACCCAGGACACGACTTAAAAACACCCAGTATGGAGTGACAAGATTTAATAGCCAAGTGATAACGTGTGCTCGGTGCTAAAAGCCTCCTCCCGAAGGCTCTGCCGTCGCGTGAGCAGCCCAGGCACACGGACACATCTCAGGAGACCAGCCCACGGATGGGCCATGCCAACCTCATGTCCTCTACAACAGCAACTGCTGGCTCCACTCGCTGGTTTCTGTTGAGTTTCCAGCATGAGCTTTCCAACGACAGCCGCAAAGTCCCCTCTGCAGGAGTCGGTCCTGTCCAAATCCATCCCCACCTCCAAGTGGCCCCTTCACTTCTTGAGTGTTTCCTAACCCAGCAGACCCCTGTCCTCCTTCACCTCCATCTCACCAAAGAGCACCAGCAGCTCCCAACATCAGGTGTCCCAACATCATCATATTTGCTTGATCTGTGGAAGCAGGAATAGAAGTGGCCACGGAAGGAATATTCCATCAAGATACTTATGGAAAAATTACAGACCCACAACACAAACCCCATACAGAGCATGTGAGTACACAGACATTTCTCCTGGATTACACAATTAATGCAATGCATGCTGGGATCGTGTTCTTCCGATGCAACACGGGCATTATTTTTGTGGATCCGTCTGGTTGGGTTTTTGAAAGTCATCGCTTCCTGCATTCCACACAGAAACTTTACACCCACAAAACCTGGTACCGTTTCATTTTATTCTCCCTGTCTTTATTCTGTTTATTTATCCAGCCAGCCGACATGAAAGGCCGTAAATCGCACCGCTACTTAAGTCACAGGGGGAATTCCTTTAAACGTAAGTAAAAACTCATAAATAACTTCCTGCAGTCAACAATGCACTCATTTTCTTCTCTGCTTTCCAACTAATCTTCCAGCTAACAAATCAAATCAAGTACCCAAATGTAATTATTCTGTTGTGATAATCATCTCCTTATACTCACAGCTTACCTTGACTTATTTCTTCTCAAATTAAAATTAGCAGAGAGGCTCGGGATGGTGGAAGAGAGAGCAGGAAAGGTTATGAGGGATTGATTAAGCCAAGGTACGACAAGGAAACTCTTCAACTCGACCAAAGTCCTGCATCTTAAGCAGAAGGTTTGCCTGTTCGTGCTAGCTTGGTGAAAAAAAAGTGATGCCAAATCCAATTTGGACTCACTTTTTATTAGTATGACTCATAGTACAGTTTTCAAGGCAATGAAGTGCATGATGTAAAAAAAAAAAAAATAGATGATTTTAAACCCAGGACAATTCTCCTAAACTTTCTGGAAGCAATGCAGCTACAAATGGAGGCAGGAATTAATCTCTGACAAAGTCAGTGAAAAGGCGAGAAACACTTTGCAAAAGGCACCCACATGGGACAACGTGGGCAAACACTCGACCCTCCACAAAATTTGCTCTTTGCCCTGTAATTAGCCCTCATCACTTCCCAACCCTCCTGCTTGCTGCAGGCAGGGACAAAGCCCAGTGGTCATTCCCACCAGCGTGGGCACCTCAGGGGTGAGCGAGGTAAATTCCCTGGAGGAATAATCCCACGCACAGACACGGACTCGCCATGTCACACCGCTCCACACCACTGCATTGTGAAGCGATGGCCAGAGCCAGCAGCAGGGCCAGGAGCATCAGCCTAAAAATAAACCAACAGAAATAAACTCACCAGGAGCTTCCAGGCTCCTGAGGATCCAAAGGCACGGGGCTGGAGAGGAGCAACAGCCCTGCAGCCACCAGTGCGTACCCAGCACTTGGTGCTGGCGGCACAGCAAAGGGATGCTGTCAGAGGGCAAGGTAAGAAACTCCACTGGCACTGGAGAGTGGGAATGGAATCACAGCAGGCTGAGTGGTCACCTGCCCAAGAACATCCTCATCCTCCCCAGGGCACAGCTGGGAAAGGCAGGAGCTGGCACAATCCACACGGGAATGTGATGCTGCAAGCCAGGGCCTGGGAAACCAGAGATGGAGGGCGGCTGGGAACCCGATGCTACACCACCGTGAGGTTTTTTTGATTTCACTGCTTTATTTAGTCATCTTCAACCCAAACTCTCATGACAAGTTTTTCCAAGCAAACACCTTCTGCAAGCCTTTGAAAATGCGCAGATTTGAAGCAACAGACCATGGCAGGCACACTCAGATATTCCCCCTCGGAACACGAGCCCTTTATGACACACAGCTCGTTCCAAAGGCTGCAGGTGTGTGAGCCCAGGGTGCCAAGCACAGCTCTGCTCACACAGCCCTGGCAGTGCCATCCCTGTGTCTCACCAAGGCAGCCACACCTCTAAAACAAACACCTGGTAAGCCTGGGTCCCTTCTTCAGCTGACCTAAGGGACTGCTTGTGTATTAGAGAGTTCAGGAAAGGACAGCAGAGCCCCTTGGAAAGTGTTGGTTTTTTTTTTTCCAATTACCTTATTTGGGAAAGATGCACAGCACAGGAGACGATGCTCTGGCTGCTTAAACCTTTCAAAGAACTGGGGATTTTACTGAAAACACTGATGGATCTTTCAACGAGCATCACCATTAAGTTATTTCCCTAGCTAACACACACATTACAACTTGAGGAAACATTTCCAAGCCCAGGTTGCAGCCGTGTGTTGGCACAGGGAGGAAGGAGGGAGCCAGATCCCAGAGCCAGGCACTCCCCACGGCTTACAGAGAGGGAGGGACAGTCATAAGGCCACCAGCCACAACACAAGAAGTCTTCTACAGCACTTCCCTCCCAGCAGACCTTGCCCTGAGTTTTCTGAGGGTTGCTTTTTTACTCCAGTATATTTGTTTGACACGTTTCAAGTGACATATTCCTAATTCTGTATCACAGAAAGTGATTTTTAAAGTAATGTTGTGAGTTCCAGACGAAAACGTACATTTAGTGATTTGGAGGAAAAAACCAAGAAGAGATCTTACATGAGCGCACAACACAGCATCACTCACGCAAGACAACACCTGCACAACTCCTCAGAGCAGGTCTGACTGCTGAGGGTACCTGAGATACCAAAGAATGGCCACTGAAATTACAGGCAAACATCAATTTGTGAGTGAAACGCTGACATTTCACACCCCCTGCACTGCAGTGCCATTGCTGCCAGTGAAGGTAAGGAATAGGAAGGCATGAATTGCTGGGAGAGGGTGATTTGGCTTTAATCACAAACAAGGCTCAGCACAGTCCCACACCATCAGGTGGTGAGATACCACTGGGGCTGTGGGGTGAAAGGACAAAGTGACTTGAGAGCAACAAGAGCAAAACTGCTTGGAAACAGAAGAAAACCAGCCCAAACCCAAATGTGTTTGATAAAACCAAGAACAACTTAGGTTGGAAGAGCCCTCTAAGACCTTCGAGTCCAACCATTAACCCAGCACTGCCAAGGCCACCACTGACCCATGTCCCCAAGTGCCACATCCACACGTTCCAAATGCTCTTTCCCAGTGCACCAGCCAACAAAGCAGGGAAACAAGACGCAGCAGGGAAACTGCCAGAGGGCTGGGTTAGATGGGATATTGGGAAGGAATCCTTCCCTGGGAGGGTGGGCAGGCCCTGGCACAGGCTGGGCAGAGAAGCTGTGGCTGCCCCTGGATCCCTGGGAGTGTCCAAGACCAGGCTGGAGCAACCTGGGCTGGTGGGAGGTGTCCCTGCCCATGGCTGGGGATTGGAACAAGATAAGCTTTAAGGTCCCTTCCAACCCAACCATTCTATGGTTCTATGATGTTACAAAGCAGGAGTGACTCTGCAGTGCCAGAGGGGTGGTCACCCCGGGCTTTGGGGGTGCACAGAGCTGACCTAAGGGTGCCTGTCCAGCTGGCAGCCACACCTTGTCCTACTCAGGGCAGGGGGACCATGCCATGCAGGAGCTCAGCAGGACAGGGGATGGAGAGCAGGACTCCTGAGCATCTCAGCTTCTCCTGGCACGCAGCTATGCCAGCAAGCAGTGTCTTTTTTATGCCTTTTTTTTCCCCCTATCTGCTATTCCCCAGTCCCAAAAAAGCTACAGGACACAGAGCATCGTTATACACATGGCAACCTGAACACAGCAGGAAATTTTAGAATTTCAGCTGCATGCACAACATTCTCTAACACATGTATATTTTATTTGATTTACCGAGATACTTTTCTTCCATCTCTTGAAAGTAATTTTTCTCTAAAGCATAACTGCTTAATTGGCAAGTGTACAAAATATAATTACACTGCATACAAGTTACAGTATTGCTTATGGGAATTTCACTGTTGATGCATTCTGCTTTATTTTGTGTTTAATCTCTATTAAGAGATCTGTATGAAAATAGCAAGGTACTCTTGATCTTATAAACATGACATGTGCTTCAGTCATTTCTCTGCCTAACCAGAGCCCAAATAAATGCAATTGAAAGACGACAGAAAATTCCTGGGCCAGCCTAAGACGTCCAAGTCAATGAAATTCTTCCATTCTCCTGCAAAGAAAGTGCAGTCCGCAGGACACTTAACAAGGAAATATCCAACCTCTCCAGGCTAAGGTTTGTCACATCCATTACACCACCAGAGCTGTGGAAGGACGTGGCACATCGGAATATATCGCTCTGAATGACAACTTTAGGGGGGTTATTACATTCCTCACAAGGACCTTTGCAATGCCATCATTTATAGTGGAAGGACAGGGAAGCAAAGCAGAGATGTGGATGCCTCGTGCCAGGATCACGAGCAGAGACCAGCACCCAGCAGCAAAAAACTCACCCTCTGTGCCCCCGGCTCAGCCAACCCGGCCAATGCAATTCCCAACAGCATGGAGCTGTGCCAGGGCAGGGTCAGGTGGGATCTCAGGGAAAGGTCCTTCCCCCAGAGGGTGGTGGGCACTGCCCAGGCTCCCCAGGGCAGTGGGCACGGCCCCAAGGCTGCCAGAGCTCCAGGAGGGTTTGGATGATGCTCTGAGGCACAGCGTGCACAAGTCAGACCCAGTGATCCCTGGGGGTCCCTTGGGACTCAGGAGCAGTTGTGGGTCCCTTCCACCAGCCCCAGAGCAGCTCCCCATCCTGGGAGCGCTCACACAGGTGAGTAGGGTTACACCCAGGAGTAGGTGTGCTGTGTGGAAATGGGCCTCGCTGCCCTGACAGCTCACCACCATCGGCAGGGTTTAAGTGCCTTAAAGGTTTATTTCATCTGCTTGAGTAATGAGATTAATGCGATGTTTGTTTGGTTAAGCTAAATAATACAAAGCCAAACATCTAAATGTTCTTAATTCACAGCATTAGCCCCAGTGGTGTTACCACGCGAGTCCATCTTACTATCCTGCTTTTAATTGCACCAACAAAGTCCTGGTTTGCTCCAGTTTCTCTCCCAGAGGTCAGACAGCACACAGAGACCTCAACCACTAAACATCATTAGTTTGATGTTAGCACATATTCCTTGTTTTCTTTGCAACTGAGTTCTTAACATATTCAACTTCTAGACCTAAAAAGCCAGTGTAAACCCTAGAAATACAGACCTCTGTATATGTATTTTTACACACACACCTGTACAGCTCTGTGTGTAGCTGTAGAGGTAGATAAACAGTCTATAGGTGTATACACACACACAAAAGGGATCTGAAACATAACAGCTCCTGCACACCTGAGCACAACCTGGACCAGAGCCCGCTGATCCCACAAACCTCACCCAGGAATGATGGATGGCACAGACAGACCAATCTGCAACCTCACCTCAAAGCAGAGGAAATCTGCCAACATCCAGCTGTACCTTCTCACTTCAAAACAAAAATAAACGTGCACACCAATGCATTTGTTTTGTTCCGATGGCTACACCAGCAATGTACAGTTCATGTTGAAATCTGGGTTTGTTTCCCACCAGGGTCAGAGTTACCTGTGATGTTTCATGGCCAGCAAGAGCTGGCTGGGAGTTTGAATAAATTCTGCATGATCAGATAAAGCACACAGCGACCAAAAAAAGTACTCCTCCCTCATTTCCTTCCTGCACCTGAATTAACTCACACCTGCCCCAGGCACCAGCCACTATATGCACTAACACAGCCCCTGCAAACTTCTCAGCCTGTGCCACGTACCCGCTGTTGACACTGGAAGTAACTCATCCCTGTGACAGGCACAAGGCAATTTTTAGGGAAATGCTGGGAAATGTAGAACCTACAGGAGCTTTCCTGAGTGCTCAAGGTCCCATCCTGCAATCTCCACCTTCAGACACAGGTCTCGTCTCCGCAAGTCATCCTCTTGAAGGAAATCTGTCACGCTGGTGCTTTGGATCCGCCAAACACCTGGATGCTCTCATTTAAATGATGGGCTATCATGGATTTTGAGGTCAGAAGAGACAACTGTGATTTTTTAACCTGACACACCACACGCTAGCTTACCTAAATGAATCACTGTTTGAGCTTCTCAATGGACAAACATCCCTGAATTCAGCATTTCCAAAGCTGGAGAAATCCCCAGCACCTTCAGCAGCACAGAAGCCATAGACCTTGGTGCTATTCTTTCCCTGGCTTCACCTTCCAGCTTTCAGGTCTTGGTAAAACTCTGCCTGCCAGACCCAAGACCTCTTTATTATTCAATTTACTTTCCCCACGACACTAACTCCCTTAATCAATTTACCTTCCAACACTCTCCTGGATAAGTCAAGCAGATGGAGGTCCTGGACCCTTCCCGTCCATCCCTTCCCGATTCCTTCGGCGTTCCCGCAGCCCCCCCTTGCCAGGCAGCAGGGACACGGTGGCTGCCACGTCCCTGCTGCAGCCTGGCAGCCACCTGCCAGCGCAGACAAGGAGCACACAAGACCTTTGGCCATAATATCATATTAGCAGCGCTGGCTCGTGACTCCCCGCTCCCCCATAAAGACGTGATTTCTCCAGACAGCATCCTGCAGCTACGGCCCGCGTTGTTTGCTCTCAGATAGAGAAATTTACAGTTGGCCATCTGAGAAATATTACCTGCTTGTATCCAAGCAATACAAATTGCTTTCACCAGCGGTCACTCCTGTTCGTTATTTACCACTCTCCCAATCCTTGTGACATTTCAAGCTTCAGCTGCCGTGACTCCCTGCCTTAGCAGGGCTTGCTCATGCATTAAGCGGCGTAAGGACAAAAAGGATTGTTCAGAGAGGCTGCTAGAAAGGGATGCTTGGGAATTATTCCTGATTTTACCACGGGATTTTGAGAGCTGACACTGCTGGGTCTCAGCCAGTTGTTCTTTTGCACACCCCCAGCCCAAACAGCAGTGCTGTACCAAGCTTCATTCATTGCTGAGTTTTAAAGAAGTAAACCCCCCCCCTCCCCAGCCACCTTTATCAATCCCATCAGTGAGCTCTTTAAATGAAGAAAGAAGAGTTAGTTTTCAAGGATGTGCTGCCCCTGAAGTCAAGACTGGACACCCAGTGCATGGCCGACCTGCCTCCCTCCTTAAATAAATCCCCAGCAGGGACTCGGAGCGCCTGTCCAGGACTCACGTTGAGCTGACAGGTTTGTGATACTCAGCCTGGCCCATTTACTGCTTTTCTAGAATAATACAAGATAAGCATTGCCACGGTTCACAGGAACTCTCCAGTATTTCAAGGCACAGTAAAAATACACATTACTGGCTCAGTTTACTCTGTAAACCTCTCTGATGGTAGACACCGAGGCTGATGCACAAAGGTCTGACTAAATAACATTTACTTCTACCACAATCTTAAGGGGGACTAAACATTTTTCCCAAAAAAAGTGCAGTATTTTTGATGTTTCTATTAACCTCACCTAGTTACCTGGTTTTATTTCTAATATTTTACAGAACTGCTTGTTGTTCTCATCACTACCAGCTACAGGCTGTCTCCACATGCCTTTCCCCAAGCTGACTTCTTTCTCTGTTATTGATTCCCCTCTCAGGCACTTGGATGTGCAGACATTGACCATATAAGAGCTGAGCGCTTAATGTGGCATCCAGCACCTCAAACAGCCCAGAGCCCAGGCTGGAAGGGTGATGGCTGCAGGTGAAACAGACAAGCACAGACCCTTGGCCAGATTCTCCTCCTAACACATCATTAAACTGAATTTTTTTTCCAAAAACAACCACAACAAAAATCAGTGGC
Source organism: Sclerurus mexicanus (assembly GCA_013396755.1). Classification (NCBI taxonomy): domain Eukaryota; kingdom Metazoa; phylum Chordata; class Aves; order Passeriformes; family Furnariidae; genus Sclerurus; species Sclerurus mexicanus. Next base: position 216,997 of record VWZF01006588.1, read on the forward strand.
TGTAACCTCCTTGCCTGTGGCTGGACCAGAGTGAGATTTCATACCCCAAGCAAGGCTGGAACCAGTATTTAGTGAAGCTGGGTCATCTCCAAGAAAGCACAAATTCAAGAATTACATTGAACTTTCAGCTAGACAAAACTAAAGTTGCACTTTGTCTGCCCAAATCTATCCATGCTGCTTCTAACTCACAACTTTTGCTGCCCAGATACACATGGGAAAAATATGTCATCCTGGTGCTTCACCTAGGAATGATATTACAGCAGGTAAAACAATCCTGCTTCCTTCTGGGAACAGAAAATAGGGAGAACAGGTAGTGAATCTGAGAAACACTGTTGTTACTAGCAAAGGGCCAAGCTGAAGTTACCACAGGTATTCCAGTACCAAACTCTGGGACATCCTGATTCCAGGCTCCAATGTTGCACTGTGCTATTTCTGTCTGAAAAAGGGCACCAGCTCAGACAGGTGGCAAATATAAAACCTACACAAGCTTGTGCTGTGGGATCATGAAACTTCAGACAACCGAAATCATGAAAGCTGATGAAAAGGGGATTTTTTTTCATATACTGAATTGGAATTGATTTAATCAACTATTAATCACTGCAAAACTCAAGTCTCTCAACTTCTAAGTGTAACATCTAGTATTTAGCCTAATAACTTTGCTTAATTTACTGATTCCTTCCAACATCCTCTCTCATGGAAAACCTGAGTTTCAGCATAAAAGGAAAAAAGTCAACACTTCATGGCAGCTCTACAGGCTTTAATACAATCCCCAATATTTGTTTGACCTCACATATTTTCAAAGGGGAATTTATTTGCAGAGTTTTCCCTCCAGCTAACATAAACAGAGGATGTTCCCCACACAGATATATAATGGCAAAATGCTGACAAAAGCAAGGATAGCTGAGGAGGAAAGACAAGATGCAGCTACTCCAAGGAGCCTGCAGAAAGCCAATTTTTAACCAAAAGCTACGAGCTCACGATGCCCAAAGTACTCCTCATGCATGACCCATAGAGGAATAAGGCAGCCCAAGACCTCACACCATGGGAAGCCTCAGCCAGGGGTGTCTGTGGCTGTAAACACAAATTTAGGATGCTGGAAAAGGTGCAGGAAAGCTGGGAGCCATCCTGGATGACAGCGCTGCCACTGCAGGCACCAATGGGGCCAAAAGGCAATTGTTTGGTGGGAAGGGAGGAACCACATCATGGCAGCTTCCCCCAAACATTCAGAGAAATACCCTAAGTGCAGGCTGAGGGTCCGCAGAGCTCACCACAACTGTCACAGCAGCATCCCTGACAAATAAACCAGAGTATCATCACTGCGGGAGCATCACACCCCACTGTGTGACACCCACTGCCTGCACAGCCCAACTATGGGATTCACTGCTGGGCTGGCTCGTTTTCTACCCCAGCAATGATGTACCAGCTCCATCCCTGTGGCAGCTGTGTGAGTAATGGATTTCCATCTCCTCCCTCTGCCTCTTTTGGGACTGATCCTGCAGTCCTCGTATACCTGTTGCTCTTCCAAAGCCAATCAGCGTTTCAGAGGGGCTCATCCACACTCCCAGCCAGGGCTGCTCATACCTTGCAGAGCCACGCATTATAGTTATTACAGTAATAACCAAAAGCCAGCCTAATTCTGGAATATCCTGCAATTTTGTGCCCACCTGCTCAGCACAAAAGCTGCTCTTTTTCCAAAGTGAGCGGGTCACTAAAAAACAACAACAAAAAAAAGATAGGCAGCATCCACTTCATATCTGTTATTTTTAGCAACAGAGAATCCATCTGCAATACTCCTGGTCTCATTAAAGACTTGGCTCCTTGTAAATATTATGTCTGTAATCCATACATTCTCCCTCCGCTGTGCTGCAGGGGGCTATTTCAGTAATAATTGGTGTGTGCTGTCGCAAAGAAACAGTGGCTGAGTGTCTGACAACACTGCAGGAGTTAATGGACACGGCAGAAACCACGGCTGCCCTGGTGTGAACATCAGTTCAGTGAGGTCCCACCAGCACCTCCTCACAAAACTCACAGCCCTGCACTCCACACCTTGGCCCAAACAAAGCTGTGATTTGGTCACCTTCCAGCCGGCCACTGTGGTGGCAAAGATCCTTCCCAATCCCACACTGCTCCCACTGCTGGTGGGGATTAGGGAGAGGACCCAAGAAATTCAATACCAAGCATATAAAACCTACTGCTGTCAGGAGGAATGGACAGGAGCAAGCAGGGCACTTACTTTCAACAGGACAACTGGTGTTTATTGGCTTAAAGGATGCATGAAATTACTGCCAGGTAGGGCCGAAGGAGCAAGTCATTAATAATTAAAATCTACAACTGACACATTCAAGTAACTCAGGTTTTATTTGCATTTTACAGTAGAGTCCCAGAACAGATGGGACTTAATGGATGCCTATCAAGATGCCTACCCTGATCCACCTGGAATAGCATGTATTCCAGTGGATGAATTATCCAAAGTAACCCTGTAATCCATGAGCACACAGCTCCCTGCCGTGGAGCAGGGGGACTCTGAAAGGTGATGGCATTCCAGGGGCTGTCATCCCCTGGCAAAGTCACAGAGCTGAGCATCCAGAATCCCCAGAGCATGCTCTGCTCCCAGCTGGGCTTTCACAATGGGCTAAAACCCCCATGAAAACCCTCAAAGTTGGCAATCCCACCACACACAGCAGCACTGGGGAGCTCCAAGAGGGGTTCATGGGTCTACTGTAGTTGGTGCCAGCAATGCTGAGCCCCCTCCCCAGCTGCTGCATGTCCACCTCCGGGGAGCTACACACATTTCCCCACCAGAGAACACACACAGCAAACCCCAAAACCACACCACCCATGGGAACGGGGGCAGTGACGTGTGCATCACTACAGTCCATCCTCTGCAGCACCACAGCTTTGATGTTTCGGGAAAACACTGCCCTTGCTCCTCACCACACTCCCTCTGACACAGGACCGCAGACCAGCCAAAGCAAACTCCGTCCTCCTCCTTCAGAGCATGCAGATGCAACCCTCTCCACCAGGCCACACTGGTTCCACCACATGCTTTTTCCCATCCAACTATTCCAGCTGTATTTCTTTTTAATAATCCCATGGAAGTTCCAAATAATATAACCCAGGCACAACACATTCTGGGCAGTGTTGGAGGCCAGGCTGGATGGAGCTTTGAGCCACCTGGTCTAGTGCAAGGTGTCAGCGCCCACAGCAGAGGGGCTGGAGTTGGATGAGCTTTAAGTTCCCTGCCAACCCAAACCATTCCATGATTCTATGATGACTGTGAAAATCATTACAGAGCAAAAAAATCCCCCATAGGCTTTGGCAGCAGGACCACTGTGACCTTCCCACGCAGCACCACCTCACCAGACCAAGTACAACAAACCCAACCAACCAAAGCAACCTCCAAAGTCCCACCAGCATTACCACCCTAGGGAGGAAAAGAAAAACTAATTAAAAAGCTCCAGATGTTTGCTCCTGGTTCTTAAGAAATCACCAGAGTTCACGGTGCAAGAAACAGGAGCGCACACTTAAAAAGCATCGCTGTAGAACTAAATAAATAACAACTGATTCCTCTGTGCTCTGTCACCAAAACTCCTGCTGACTTCACACAGAATTTTCTGTGGTGACTCCTTGGTAAAATTCCAAACATACCAGTCCCGTCACCATGATGGGGCTGAGTAGAAGGACAAGATACACAGAATAACAAGAAGGTTTGGCTTCCATGCCCTTAATGGGTAAAGAACCCACACAGCATTTTTCATCCTTTCACCTAAATCATCTCTTGTTTTCCTTTGCAAAGGAGAAGGAGTGAAAAAACCAAGCCACAGGAACACGGCAGAGGGAACGAGAGTTGGCCCAGACACACCTGAGCACCACAAACCACCTTTTGAAATCACATCTTCCTACCTGGGTGCGATGAACTGCGTTTCAGAACGCCATCCACCTTCCAGCATCGCAAGCAGCAGTAGAGAAATCACCATTCCTCATTCCCGGCTACAACAATTGTCCTTTCTCAGAGAAGCCACCACAGCCATCCCGGGAGCGACTGGCTAAACCCTCCCCTCAGAGCGCTCCCTGCAAGAGGGCACCGCTAATGACCTCGATCACCCACACCTGGGAGCCTCTCATTTGAACACCCTCACCAGCCGGGCTGAGGGGGCTGGAAACCCCCGTTTCTAGGGCAGGTGTAAGCAATCAGCCCAGACGGAACTGCTGCTCAGCAGCAGCTCCGCTCCCCACTTCTTTAACTTACTACACCGGGAGTGTAAAGCAAAGGCAGCAAGACTCACTGGATCTGATGTGAGGAGGAAATGTGACAACGCATCAGGTTTTATGGGACAGCATCATCCACCAGATCTTAGCAAAACACTTGCAAATTGCCAGTGCCGTGTTCCCAGAAGCTTTCCCATTTCTTCCACTTAAACATGAAGGCGCTTTCAATTCCCACAGCTAGTAAACAGCCCCAAAAAAACCAGGGAAAATTAACCTACCTTTTCCAAATGGTTGGGCGAACCCAGATTCAGGGTGTTTTTGCATTAGAGTATTTCATTCTTGCCAGACTCAGCTGAACTGAAGAAGTTTTATTTGAACTGCAGCCAGTCTGATGGATAAATCAACTCTCCCAGCCAAAGGCTTCAGTACCCGACTTCCAGCTCGTGCCTGGGACCTCATATTTTGAGGGTGATGTTTTCCCTGATACAAGGAATATTTCCACCAGACCCCGGTGACAAATCCCTGCGCTGAAATGCCAGCGTTAGAGATGACAGTCTGCGCTGCTCTTCCTGCTACGGGGACATTGCTTTGAATCCAGGAAAAGCGGGAGCGGAAAAGGGCACAAGTTTGCCCTTGGAAAAGCAGGGGGGATGAGAGGGAGCTGTCAGCAAAGAGGGCTGTGGGGCAGCAGCTCCGCAGGGCATCCGGAGCCACCCTGCCAGCCAAGCCCCAGGACCCCACATGGGCTGGGTGAGGAGAAAACTACCTTAAAAAGAGGGGAAAGCTGACGGCAAGAAAACATCCTCTGTGATTTATACGCTACGAAGTCGACAATAAAACTCTGGACCAAGGAAGCATTTCAGTCTGAAAATCCAGGAGGAAAAGGAAAAGTCAAACGCTCCCACAACCCGCGTTCCAAAACACAGCAGAGTGCCACCGCTCTGACTACACCACCTTATTTTCTGTTCAGCTCTAGAAACCCTTGGGGCTGACTTTTAAAGGGAACGACACTTTGAATGTCCATGCCTGGAAAGAGCTTGGATCAAGCTGGTAATGGCCACAGCCCCCAGATGCGCCCGGGCTAGCTAAGGATGAAAGCCAACCTCTGTCCCTGCTAATGGTTAACAGGTGGGTTTCACAAACGCCTCCAAAAATAAAAAGCTCCTTTCTAAAAATACCACCCTTCATTCACAACGCCAGATTTTCCAGAAATATACTGACGATAGCTGACGTTTCCCAAACAATCGCTTTTATGGGAACTCGGGGCTGCCCCTGCAGCAGAAAGTTTGGCGAGGCAAAGAACACAAACTGAGCCCTGTGGATGGACCCAGCCCCGGAGCTCGAGCACAGATCAGCTTTATGGAAATAACAGATTACAGAACACATCGCTACAAATAATTTCTTTTGTTTTGTTTTTACTACAGGATGTGTAATTGAAATGTCTGCGATCCAACAATCACCTCTGAATTCATAAATACCTCATAGTATTCCGAACACACTCTCCTATAATGAGACCGTCTTCAATTTTCCTTGGTAAAGAGACCTTTAAAGAATGCTAAAGCAGGTCGGCGCCCTTATGCACTGATGGAAACAGGAACAAAAGCATTTTGTCACCAGGCATCTCGTCTATCATTATTTTCTTCACTCTGCTTAAACAAACTGAAAAGTACGTGCCTTTCCCCCCTCTCCTAAATATCTGCAATAACCGCAATTTCATCCCGTCGGAAAGCCACCATCTGTATGAAAACAAGGGACTATTATACCGAACCGTCACCGGCGAGCGGTTTTTTCCTGCTTCACTAATGTTTTTTAAAACACGGGATTAAAATGTCATCCCATCCCTCCCGTTCTGGGGAGCCGTGTGTATTCCTCTCCTCTGGTCACGGTGCACTTAATCAAGTGTGAATGATTAAAGTACTTCAATTAGAGCTACGTACATTCATTGCAGGCAATTCAAAGGCAGCGGAGAAGCGTAGCTGAAAGAAGAAATTACTTCTACTACTTTGAGATCTCCATCTCCCACTTTCCTCCTCCCCGGCACAGCCAGAGCCCTGGGACCCGGCAAAGTACCAGGCGCTAAGCTCCAGCCAGGATTTACCTTGGGGGCACGTCCCTCGGCAGGACAAAAGCCTATTCTTCACCCTCCGCAAGTTTGCATGGGGGGTGCATTATTTTTTTTTGGGGAGGGGGAGCGAAAAAAACAATCTCGGCGCGTAAATCCACGCACCCCGTCTGATTTTCCATCCTAGTGACACCAGCGAAGGGTTTAAAATGTCCAAACCGGGGGAGGGGAAAATAACATAATAAATAAGGAGTGGGGAAATTATTTTGAGGTCAGAGGGGGGAAGGAGCGAGGCGGACACCTCCGCGGGTCGGAGCGCGCAGAGTTGCTAAGTGACTGAGGGGCGAAACACAATCATTAAAGAAAAAAAATTAAAATTGAAAAAATTAAAAATTACATATTTTCCCCCTAAATAGTGTTAAAATTAAGAGTGGGGAGGGGGGGGAAAAAGAGGCATTAACTCCACACACTTGTCCCCCCCCCC